>VZSV01000231.1:398705-480063 GCA_013398735.1 Nothocercus julius | reverse complement strand
AGGGGGAAAAAAAAAAGAAAACAAACAACAACAACAACAAAAAAAACAGCCAATATAGTCAAAGGGAATCTAGGAATTGTTGTTCTAAAGAAGACCATATCTCACTGATACTGCTTGGGATGCAAATGGAATGAGAATGCTACACTCCTAGAGTTTTACAATTTACAATGTACCATCCTGCTTTCTTTCCAATTTAGTATCTATTCCTTTACAGATTATGGGCATAACACAAGGAATCAGCAGAGTTAGAGAAAACCTGATACAGAAATTGTGGGAGTATGGCTCATTTAAAAAGGTGGAGAAAGGTGAGATGGATTGGTGGAAAGGTATTTTTCTTCAGATACAGCTTCTAGGACTGAATTTCAAATGGATAAAAATTATCTAGAGATGCACTGCTCTAGAACAGAAGATCTGACTACTTTTATACCCACAAAGTACTCTGAAAAACTCCAGGAATCAAGGCCTGACACCAGTATAAGCGTTCATAGAGGGGCAGAGTCCTAGAGCTGGTTTTAAATTTTGACTGAGTAAAGAACCTAGGATAGCTCCTGGGACATAGGGACATTGACTAAGCCTTTTTTAAAAAAACTGTTTTTGTAGTAATGAGTGATGATTTAAGCAGACCACACAGACATAGCTCTGAGAGAAGAAAAGAGAAATAGAGAAACATAGAAAGGATATATTTGTGTCTAGAATCTACATAGTATGTTACTTTTTGTTGGTTTGTTTGTATGTTTATTTCCTTAAAGGTAGAAAGGGAGAGGGAAAGTTAGGACATTTGAGAAGTAGAAACTTTCAGTGGGAATGAAAATGTTAGAATGGCTTACCTCATCTAAGGATAACAGTCAGGATCAGAAAACCTAATAACTATTAAAAGGACAGGAGGGCTCTGTTAGGAGCTTTGCCTCTCATTCAGTACATGATATAATGAGGCCCTTTATCACACAGCCACGCTTCTAAAACTAGATTACATATAAAATGTAGTACTCCCTCAGGTAAGGAAATTTTTAAACCTTTTCAAGTCATTGAATTAACAAAGCCTTTTGGTAGTGTTTTTACTCCTAGGAGACTTCTCTTCTCAGTTGTTGCTTCAGCCCAGCAGCCCAGATAAAAGGGACAGAACAGACAAGGGACTCTGCAGGCAGGGGTAAAGAGATCATTTTCAAAACATTCACAAGAATTGGATCCCTCCACTGCATAGGGAGCTAAAATTAGTCTTCTCTACAGGTCTTCAAATTTTCAAGTGCTTCTAACAGCTCACAGAGTAGAATCATACTTTGCAGAGCTGCAAGAACCATCCTTACTGAAATTTTACTTGCATTCCTAAAGAATGCAAGGGAAAGAATAAGAAGAATGTGAGAACCTTAGCTTTTCCTCATCTCTCTTCCCACTGGCACCTTGAGGGAGTTCACTTACAGCAACGTAAACCTTGATTTATCCCTCCTTCCTGCTTCTCATTGTCCTGACTCAGTGTCTCTCCACACAAGTGAGTTACCAAAAAATCACGAAGACATGTTGGAGTGAGTTGTGATCAAATAAATCCATTTCAGAACTTGGCAAAAATGGACTGAATACTCCACTCAAAAAGACATTTACCCAATCTTAAAAGCACCTTAATGAGAAGCTCTATTAATCAACAGTTAACAAATATTACCATAAATGTTTTTGACAAAATGGCATGCATGAAAGTTCATCTGCTCTAGCAGTAGAAGCAAAATCAGATTAAAACCTTAATTAAAATACGAAGAAGAGGCCTGTCAGGATTTTCAACACACTGGAAGATTCCTTTTTTGAAAATCAAGCTCTGTCTTGCTGTCACATTACACTGTGTTGCTAATGAGCCCTTTCATTTCTCCGTGCATAGCAATATATTTAATCTTTGCTGCATATTTTAAATGATTGATGTTCCTCTAATTACATTTTATGATATATTGTGCTGTGCCACCTCTAATGAGTAGCAAACATGGTATTACCTCACTAGTACTCAACCACAGAAATCAATAACTGACATTTATTCAATGAACTGCAAATTGTGATTCACTAGCTTTTCTTTGTGTTGAGTAAATCCAAACTGTAATTAATTTTCATGCATATCACAAATAGTAAATGCATGTATGGGCTAGCTTTAAAAGTGATTTGCTTTTTCCTCGACTAATTACAACACAGCAGAGCCTCTCAAGCCATCACTCAAAGGGCTGAGGAAAATCAAAGACTTAACAGAAACTATCTTTTTAGAAAGATAGGGCATAGTCATATTTCACACCTTTGGGAATACTTCAGAGTTATCTCTTAAGACATGAAATTGCTCATGTCTTAATGAATGAAGCTGATAACATTCACAAACAATCTCACCTGTATGTGCTTGTGCACAAGAATGAGAAAGAAACTCATTATCTTCCCTACTGGTAACATACTGGGTATGTTGAAATAAATACCCTATTGTAAGAAATATGTAACTGCTGTTGGTGTCATCCAGAACTTTTAACAAGACAACTGACCCATTTTTAGTGAAAAATGATAGTTTTGTTTGTGAACAACAATAAATTTGAAAAATCTACTACTTCCTGTCCCTATCAGAATTTTTGCCTACACCTTTGGTTAGCTTGTATTTTCTTTACTGAAAATTCCCACACAAGTCAGCGTGGAAATCAGATTTCAAGACAGAATCAGAGAACTTTATAGAAGACGCCCTACTAGCTTACCAATATAGAAAGACAGGTCTACAAACTGAACTTACTAGCAGAGATGTAGCCATGGCCTTTTTCCCACAGACCGGAAGAGATTTCATTTTTTTTCTCTAAAAATTTCCCTTTGGCGTTGAAACATCCATCATAAATCTCTCAGGACAAGTGTATGACACGTGTTTCACTTGCTGTTACACCCTTGGCAGGAATCTGCATGTATTATTTATGCTGGATTTATTCATATGATTACTGCACCGTGAAAAAAAGTGCAGTGGAATTTGTTACATTAGGATATACTTAGTTTTAAACCAAAACCCAACTATAGCCTCCCATGGTTACTGCTTGACTAATTCAGGTGCCCCAAAATATGACTAGAGGCAGATAATGATCTGATGAGAGCCAATCTGCCTAATTTAAACATCTTATTTAATCTCCAGATGTTTTTTGAAACAGTGCTCCTAAAACACATGCCTAAATTCACAGAATCACAGAATGGTTGAGGTTGGAAGGGACCTCCAAAGATCATCTAGTCCAACCCCCTTGCTCAAGCAGGGACACCTAGAGCAAGGGGCACAGGGTGGCATCCAGATGGGTTTGAAAGGTCTCCAGAGAAGGAGACTGCACAACTTCTCTGGGCAGTCTCTTCCAGGTCTCTGTCACCCTCACAGGAAAGAAGCTCTTCTTCACAGAACTTCCTGTGTTTCAACTTGTACCCATTACCCCTTGTCCTGTCACTGGCCACAGCCAAGAAGAGTTTTCCCCCATCTTCTTTACATTTTCCCCTCAAGTATTTATACATACTGATAAGATCATCTCTCAGTCTTCTCTTCTTCAGGATAAACAGGCCTATCTCGCTTAGTCTTTCCTCATGTGATAATCCAGTCCCTTAAACATTTTCGCTGCTCTATGCTAGACTGTCTCTAGAAGTTCCACCTCCCTCTTGTGCTGGGGAGCCCAGAACTGCACACAATACCCCAGGTGCGGCCTCACCAGAGCTGAGGAGAGGGGCAGGATCACCTCCCTCAACCTGCTGGCAACACTCCTCCTAATGCAGACCAGGATGTCATTAGCCTTCTTCTTAGATCATTTCTCAGATTTTTATCAAGTTCATTGTTTATAAAGAGACTTCAGTCTTGGCCCATGTGTGCAAGAAAACAATATATCTTTGCTTTTGAGAAGAGTATTTCTCTTGGTTCTTCTCCATGACCTGTGAAAGGACAAGGACACAGACAGGTAGAAAACTAAAACAAAGGAGGAAGTAGAATTATCACCTTGATTTTGAACTAAATGGTTTGAGTTACTTTTCAGTTTTGCTTTCATTTTTACATTCTTTCATAGGTGTCTGAAAAATAGAGATGCCTCAGGGTCGGTACTAAAGCAAGCTTGCTAGAACCTAAATCTTTATCTGAAAGAAAAAAAAATGGCAGCAATAAAAGAGCAATTTCTCACATTCCTAAACTGTCATTGGAATTTCAGCCAGAATTTAAAGCAGATGACATATAAAGGCAAAACAATCAGAATCATAATTTTTATCCTTGATGTGTTTTAGATGAAAGTTCACTTTAATCCCAGTTTCTACACACTAGTTGCACCACAGCAAAGTCCTCTTGAAACCCGCCTGATCTCTGACAGGAGAAAGATTATAGAAACATATTTTCAAAGATCCTTTGGCTTCCTAAAGCCTAAAACTGTTGAGAAGGCATGGAGTTAATGTAACCTACCTTCAGCAAATGTAGGTCTTCATCAGCACTGAATGGTTAATCCACAGACAAGCCTGCTAATGAATCTGCTATTCCATTGAGGTTAATGAACCTTTGAGCATATGGTGAAGGCACAGACATTTAGCAATTAGTGCCTTGTATTCAAAGCAACTGGCAGGCTAGGCAGCAGCTGATTCATGGCTTTTATTGTAGAGCCTGTTACTATAGTATCTAGTACTGCAACTGCAAGTCCACATGCACTGGTTAGGTGGGTTAAGAATGGATTCCTCCAGCTTTACACTCAATCCAATAACATTGTGATTTCTTTGGGATCTTTATGCTTTGTATGAATGATCAGCATATCTCAGAAATATTTTCTTCCTCAGAAGACACCAGTTCAATCACCAAAAATCAAACAAGATTGTTACCAAACCAATGCTACTCTAAACAGTGAAAAGCTATTTTCAGTTCCATATGAGTGATACTAAAATGCACAAACATGTGAATACTAAGTGCAGTATTAATTCACAGTAAACATTGCTCATAGGATATGTTGGCTCTGAGAATACAGAGTACTGAGCGGAAATACAGGATTTTAAATTGCCTTTGTGCCTTTGGAGGAAGTCATGCCTGAAAAAGCAGTTCATTTCTAAGGAAAGGAGTGGGGCAGGAGGAGACAAGAGAAGTAAAGAAATACTATTATTCCCCTTTAATGAATAAAGAAAATGAGGCACAGAAAGAGGTAACCACATCATCCATTTTCAGCTACTTTAGTGTCTAACTTGCCTGCTCTGAATTGCCCCCTGGAGGATCCTACTTCTTGTCATTGGCTGTACATGTAAATTGCCAGCCTTACTTATTACCTTTTGTGTCTGAATTGTAGTTAAGATAAATTACTAAAGCAACCTAAAGTAAATGTTGTGTATATGCTTCAAAGAAGCCAAGGGTTCTGTTCCAAAGTGACAGCTGTTTCCCCTGGGATGAATCTAGTGGCTTTTAAGCCTAGTTATTCATCCCACCCTTCTCTTGGTTGAATAAATGTCTCAGCTGGGATGTTGCCGCTGCAACAGAAGCAGTAACTAAACTGTCATATTTTACACACCAGCTTACTCAGGTAAACTGACTTACTTTAATAAACTAGGCTGTCACCTCTGACAATCAAATCTTATTATTTAACACTGATGCTGTGGCAGGACATTCCTGTCAAACAAGTGACATTTTATTTGCCCTGGTCTCATTTGTACCACACAGGCTGCTAACATTCAGGTAACCTGAAAAAGAGGGTCCATATGTACACAGCTGAAAGCAGATCAAAAACACTAAGAAAGGAAGTCAATTTGACAGCAATCTAATTTTTATAGTGACTTTGGGAAAATACGTTTAGTGAGGAACCTGCACCAAACTTCTGACTGCAGACTGAAATTCATGTACATATATATTTTCCCTGAAAAGTTGACTTCGAATTGCTTTGTCATTTGGGGAAGTTTTGATTAAGAACTGAATCTCAGGCACTATAAAATTATATGTTGTCCTACTAAGACCATATGAAGTTAAGAGACACAGATTTATTCCATGGCTTTAATTCAAGATTCATATCATTTTATAAATAAGTAAATCTAAAGTGCCTATGTTAAGGATAAATAATATGAAAAAAAAAAAAGTAACAGATAAAAATAGCTTAGAAGAATATGCATTCAAAATGTAGATACTCCCTTTGAGCTCCTTTGAGCAACCTAAGAAGTGCATAAGCAGCATCCTAACTCATCCGCTAAGAAAACTTGCTGATACTACATCACTGATCATTTATATTGTACTTTGGGTATTTTTCTCTTTTTTAGTGTTGTGAAGTGCCTGAATTATGTCCTTCTGCTGTGAAAAAAAATATATATATATTCCTTATAAAATGATCCAGGAAACTAACTGAAGAAAGTGTGCATTTTCAAAAAGAAAATCTTTGCTCTGTTCCTTTTTCACTTAGCTTGTATAGATCGCTGGAATACCCAAGCCTGTTCTCATATCATCTTTGCATGGATCATGCCATAGTAAGAGTAGTTTTTTGCCACATAGCCAACTTCAATTAATCTTCTTTTACTCCTAAGCTATCTTTAAGAGCTCTCAGTTTTTTCTTTTCATTAAAAATTGAGTTAACATTATTTGAAAGGACCACAAATAGGTGCTCTGTTAGTGCTTCTGCATGTTCTGACAGCAAACATTTTGAGGTAGAATCTCCCCTTCTGAATTATTCATTTTCTCCATCTTCTTTCAATGGCATCTTTTCACATATGATCAGGGAGTGTCTTCTCAAGATTTAATATCACTATCACTCCAAGGCCAGTAAAATTTTGTCATCTGTCTCCTTTATTCTTGGGTATTATTCTCTCAAGCATATATCATTTAAGATTTCTGTATTGAACTACCAAAGAAGTATTAATGATGCACTTTGGAAATCATATCTAAATGTCATAGCATGCACAAAATTCCTGTAGTTCAATTTAAAAGAAAATATTAAGGAGGAAAAGTTTTATCTGTGCGTGTGTGTGTGTAGGAGTGTTATGTGTGTGTGTATGTGGTAGTAGTCTCTTTAATAACCTACCTTCCTAACCCCTTCAGCACAGCTATTTTTGTAATTTTCTGAGAGTCCTAATGCAGGAGCCCTTATTCATATGAAAGTATAGAACTCATCTAACCAGGTGGATGTATAAGTCTACCTGTACTGTTTCGAATACAGACCTCAGGTCAATTTTATGTCATTTTAAAACAAAAAAATATATATAAACACAATATATCAGACTTCGTAAGAACTTTATAGATATTTAATAAGAAACAGAATAAACACAGGACATGTTTTAGTTTAGATGTACACCTAGATCTATTCTTTTTATTTACGTCTTTATAATTAGTGTGAGAGAGCACTAGAACAGGTTGCCCAGAAAGGTTATGGAGTCTCCTTCTTTGGAGAGCTTCAGGACCTGCCTGGATGTGACCCTGTGCAAGGTGCTCTTGGGTGCCGCTGCTTCAGCAGGGAGGTTGGACTAGATGTCCTCTAGAGATCCCTTCCAACCTCAACGATTCTGTGATTCTGTGATATGTGATAACTTCAGTTAAAGAAGCAACCTGGGTTCCTTTGCTTCATAATTCCTAGCAGCAATAAGGTTCTTTGGTGAAGTACAGAGGATGAATTTAAGAGATGATTTGTCTAGACACTGATTGTTTTTGCCATAATTTAAAGTACCATTTTATCTAGATGGGATTTTGTTTACGTGTCTCGGTTGGCAACATTTTCACATAAACATGGACAGAAGTACGCAGTACATTTTTATGATATGCTATGATACCTTTTCATTGCTCTTTCAGAATGATGTTGCTATTTTAGAGGCATTTGGGAGTAAAGCGCTCTGTGAAGAAGGGTGATTTAATCCTCTATGCTGCCTTGACAGACTGGTTCCTTGGTTAGCCTGCCCATGATTTAGAACCCTTTCATATATACTCTGCAGTCTTTCAGTATTAGGAATATTCACTTGATAATATTCTTTCAGATTTGGCTGCTGGGAATGAAAATTAGACTTTCCAAACTGAGGTATGTGCTGACAAATAGGCATAACACAATATGCAATCATATAACCATTTTTGTAACGGAGTGGAAGTGTTTTGCTTGTTTTCAATGTTGGGCATAAAAACTGCAATAGCTCTCTGCATTTTTGTATGTTCTTTGCTCTGCAGAGGCTGTGGTACCAGGAAGCGAAGCGATATCTTAAAGCCATTGATATTAATATGAGGCATTTCTCTAGAAAGCCATAGTCTGATATTTTTTACTAAATGAAAACATATTCTTTTTGCAATGATTGATCTTTAGCTACATTCTATTTTGATCAGCAATATCACACTTATGGTAGGAAGATAAGGTGTGCTTACTCTACCAAAAAATAGTCTATTATATATACAAACAAGCATATCCACATTTTTTGTGCTGATTTTGCAGGAAATAAAATCATATCCTAAAATTATGCTAGAATGCTACAAGCATCTCTACAAAATGAGCTGTAATAAACAAATTACCTGTGAGTCAATACTCAAGAATTCAATTTCTTGTGCATCTCGTTCCTATTTTTACAGGACACACACATGTGACAGGCACTTTGCAACAAGCATGAGCACCCAAAGGCCAAACATTTTAGGAATACTTGATGATTTTAATGTCAGCAGTCTGATTTTAATTTTCTAATGCTTAGCTTCAAGAAATCTTAACAAAACAATGCTCAGCATCTTCCCATTCACTTTCAGGCCTCTCTCTGGGTGGCTTTCGGATTTGACAGTTTTTAGCACGGCACTCAGGACACAGCCTTCTGTATGATACCATGCCCATGTAACATCCCTGAAATGTTTCACTGGTCACTCAGGGACGCTGGTGACTAGGGAGTATGGACATCCCACAGTCGCCTTGCTTTTGTTCATGTCAGGTGTTCTAGAAAGCAGAATGATAGGGTGCATTTCAGGTAGCCACTTTTATGTAAGAGGTGTTGCACTCCAAAATTGAGATGTTAGTTTTATGCTTACCAAGCTGGATTTACATCATCTCTGAAGATGCCTTCTTTAGGCCTTCTCTACCAATATCAGAAGGGTTATCTTTAAATTCACTGTCTCCTCTTCCACTATCCTTTACTCAATTGATCTGGAGCTGAATGAGAAACCATCTAAACTTTCTGTCTCAGGAAGCACAGGAATATTAAATACAATATTTCCAATGGTTAATTGGAGAAATAAGTGTATTTACCTGAAATTGGAAGAAAGATTTTCCTCCTGACAAAGAAATGAAGGATGAAAAGGAAATAAGAACTTGACTTAGTTGGAAAAGAAAAATGTCCTTACTTACTCTGCATAGATTTAAATATCAGCATGACACAGCAAGAGTTTCAGATAAAAAAAAATAAAAAAAAAAAAAGTGGAAGAACTACAGAGAAGTAGAATAATAAACATAAACATAGCACAAACACATCTGCCTCATACTTCTCTATGTTATGACCAGGAGAGGTACAGGATGAACAAATCCATTTTTTGCACATTTTGTAGATAGAGAAACAGAGAAAACTGTCACTGAGGCACTCGGCAACACAGAGAGTTTCCAAATTCCAGCTCTCCATTCTTTTCCATGGGTCAGGTCAAATACAAGTTTTATTTAACTGTCATCTTCTGCAACTACAGTTTCACTGAGAAAAATGCTCTGCCAGTCTTCTCAGTGAAATAATTGTGCAGCTTGGCAGTTACAGCAATAAATTATTGGCAGAGGTGCTAAAAGGAGACAAGGTGAATCTACCAGGGATCTCTGCCCTGCCTTCTCTGCTTGAGGAGACACAAGGACTCCTGGCTGCTGTCCTAGAAGTAGGAAGTGCCACAGGGGCTTCAAGACATTGTGGTAACAGCAAGCTAAGAGGCATTGGCCCAGACACAGTTGTAGGGTCCATCAGCAACCTGTCAGCCCTCTTTCTCCCTCCCACACCAGCCAGCAGGAAGAGGGCCAAGTTGGCATGGATTCTCTCATCCACATTGCGAGAGGAAGAGGTAGAGCCATTTGCCAGCAGCCCAGAGGTGAGCACCACCACATTGCCATTTAGGCAGTCATAGTCCACTGACGTAAGTGAGGTACCTTGCTCAGCCCTACAGGCTTCAACTGCCACCTCCCGCAGCACCTCATAGTCCAGCAGCTACTGGTTGTAGATGGTCCTGGGAGATGTTCAGAGGGCTTTGCAATGTGTGGGGCATCATCATTCTTGTTGCTACCCTGCAATATCCTGGCAGTTGGTCTTGAATTGTAGAGAGCCCAGGTCTTCAGCCATCACTGTGAGGTTGTAGTCAGAATCAGAGAATGGCTGAAGTTGGAAGAGACCTCTGGAGATCTTCTACTCCAGCCCTTCTGCTCAAGCAGGGTTACCTAGAATATGTTGTCCAGGACCCTGTCCAGAGCAGTTTTGAATATCTCCAAGGATGGAGTCTTCACAACCTCTCTGAGCAACCTTTTCCAGTGCTTTGCCACTCCCACAGTAAAGAAACTTCTCTTTATATGCAGACAGACCTTCCTATGTTTCAGTTTATACCTTATCCTGTCACTAGTCACCTCTGAAAAGACTGTGGCCCCATCCTCTTTACACTGTATCTTCAGGTATTTAAATGTATTGATTTCATATTATCCGGGTGAAGCAGCATGGAGATGGGTAGCGTATTCTCTGTCAGCTCCATTGTGATCAAGCCCTATGTGGAAGTGGGGCTGTTTTGACTGGCATGAAGAATAAAAATGCACAGCATGGCCATGCCTGAATGCACCGGACTGCTGCTGCTGTTCCTTGGCCAGCCGTCCCAATGTGTAGACAGACTGGTGCTCATGGTCCGGCTCCTGGACCAGCACCCAGTCAGTGCAACATGCTCGATCCACCCGTGTCTGTGCTTTTATGCTGAAGTGGCTGTTGAAGGTGAATGGGAGCTCTGGACGGAGTTGGAGCCTACATCCTGGCCCACAGCAACCTCCAGTAGCAGACAGGTGCTGAGCTTTGCACTCTCTGACACCCCCAATATCATCTGCACGCATGAGAAGTGCAGTGTGTTGTTGATGATGTTGGGGACCTCCAGCTCCTTTGGGACTTATAGTGCTTCACATGCCTCCTTTGGCCAGTCCCCTGACACCAAAGGAGATCCCTCCCTGCTGCCTATGACAGAGTCAATGCTCTTCCACGCGTGGGCGATGTTGGGCACAAGCAGGCCTGAATGCCATAGGAGTAAGTGGGGAGCATACAGGGCTGCAAAGAGCAGCAAGGAGCCAGGGGAAAGAGATGCCTTGCTCAGCACAGGCTTCTTGAATATCCAGGATTGACTGTCCTGGTAGGGTATTTTAAGCAGAGTAGCAGGCATGCTTGATCCTTCTCTTCCCCTTTATTCTGACTGATCTGTGAGAACCTCTTGGGTTAATCCTGCAAGACAGAAGGCATCAATTAGCCACAAAACCACCACCCAAGGCCACCTAAGGAGGCAATCGGAAGAGATTTGCAAAGAGAGAAGAGGATTTACATGCTGAAATCCTTTCCTTTCCTTGTTCTGAGGATGCAGGTGTAATGTCAAGAGGTTCATTTAAAATCACAGGAAATATTAAACACAGTGGTGATTATGAAGGCCAGGCAGTCTCCCATCCAAATGTGTCAGTGGCCCCTTTCCCAGATTATTGGCAAAGTTGCCTTATTTAATCTTCTGAATGTAACTTAGAAAGCAGAAGGAAAAAGAAAAAAAAAAAAAAAAGAAAAAAAAAAGAAAATAGAGAGAGAGATAAGGGAAAAAAGGTCTACGATAGGCACACAGAAACTGCTGAGAAGTTTTAGTTTGCTCTTTCAGAGATGACTTTCCTGTTTGTACTGAAACATAAATGGCTGATGACTGATGAGACTGAAGAGATCAGTTAAAGCTGGAATGTAGCAGAAAGTTCACCTTAAAGAGCGAAGCCAAAAGGCCAAAAGGAGTTGTGTGGCCTCTCTATGTATTTATCTGCCTGTTTCTAAGCCAACCTGATCTTGTGCACCAATGCACTAATTGGACAGTAGTTGCTCTGCTCCATTTGCCCATCTCTTGTCCTAGCAAAAGCAGCAAAATTACTTTTGAACAAATCCTTTTTATAGGTATCATGAATATTTCTTTATCCTATAAGCTCTATACAGCAAATCTTCCAGCAGTGGATGATCCAATTTTCCATGTCTTTTTTACTTGACAGAGCCAGTTCAGTTCCTTTCACCTGACAACAACTGTAGCATTTCAAGGTGTGTTTCGACAATGATGTTTTAGTAATCAGGGGCCAACAGCGTATGACTTATGTCTTGATCTTACTTTTTTTTGTGAAATTAAGACAGTGAGCCTGACATAGCAACACTTTGTTAGCTATTCCCAGGACTTTCTTTGATTCTCTCTAGGATCATGCTTGCTCTCTGTGTTGTTCATGAACCCCCAAAGGGCTACAGCTGTAGGTGTATGCTCATCCTGTCATTTTATTGCATGTGTTGTGATGGACCACCTCAGAACAAAACAGTATGTGCTAATCAGAGACATCAGAGATTTCTACTGAATTGCTGGGAGGTCACATCTGCTGAAGGGTATTGAAAGCTCCAAGAGGGAAAAATGCGGACAGGATAGTCCAAACAACAAAGAGTGGTGGTGCAGTGGGCACCCGCCAGCAGTGTGCCGGGGCCCACGGACACTGGTGTGAAGCCCTGCATCGCAGTTGACGGAAGCGAGCAGGAGGCTCAGGGCTTCCTAGGCTGCCTTTGCTGTCTGCAGGAAGAGACTGGCAGCTCTGGAGGGCGACTCACCCTTCCTGTTTTCAGGCAAATATATGTAATTCCAAAAATCTATAATTCCCTCCTTGTGCTACAGAGGGAGCCCAGGACTCTGCTTTAGAGAGAGCAAAGGCTACGTGAGATGAATATCATGCACGGCATATGCAGCTTCCATTTACTCGTCTCAGCTCGCAGGGACGCGGGCTAGGCTCAGCCCTTATTGCTTACAGTGAGGAGCTCATTTCAGAGCACCTACAGTGCAGACACCAGTGCTCCAGCAGTTTAAAACCTAAGCTACATGCGACCTAATGCTCAGGGACAGTCAGGTTGCCCTCCTATCTGTGAAAAATAATAAGAGACAGACCCTGCAAGAACAAGGAAAGAGTTGTGAGTTATTGGTCAGGCACTGCAGATTTAGCTGCCTTCTAAAATCTTTTCCAAATCTCTTTCTACACATTCCATAATCACTAACACTAATCATGAATCCACCATCAGCATGTTCTGTGAAGAAATAAAACCACAGGGAAGCTGCTTCACACTCCTCAAATGTACTGCAGTCAGTAGTGATAAGGTTTGTTTTAATGGGAACATAAGCTTTTACAAGACATTAAAAACTTCTGCTTTTTACTCTTTTGTTTTCCCTATGAGGTAAACAATTTCTGCTTATTTTATCCCTCATACAGACTTCTGTAAAGCCTGAACACAATTTGCATTTCTCAACTGTATGCACATTCTGTAGATTTTATGGCAGTATGTTATCATCCACAATAGCTTCAAGATTTAAACACCAGGAACTGAGACCATTAAGACAATACCAATGTATTTGTTTGAGAAATAAATCTGAAGAGTAGGGCTTGGTAGTTTTTGTTATTGTTGTTGTTGTTTTAATTTTATAATCACTCCTTGAAACAACCACAGTTAATAATCTAAGCCAAAAGCATACAAATGAGATACATCTTAATGTTGTGTTATCTCATATTCATACTAAACTCTGATATCTCATTCTTCTGTGAATAGTACCAGAGGGTTCAGTCTGTTAAAAAGAAAGATATCAGTAAAAATACTCATCTCTAATAAAATATATTCAGAGAAGATAATTCAGGATCACACAGAGCTAAATATGTCATATATTCAGTACTCTAGTGGCAGGTTAAAATATTGTTGAGATTACTATAGCATAGCAGTGTAAGAAAAAATCACCTTTATCAATTCAAAACCATCTTTTCTTTAATCTGGTAGAAATTAAGGAAGTATCAGAATTAATTTATATCAGACATAAATACAGAAGAAGATTTCTTGTATTACCTCTCCTTCAGCTTATCTGTAATCTTTTAAGCCATTTTTTTCCCAAAGCACCTTTGCAGACACATGTTAAACAGATAATATTAGAAGGCTCCAGCGAAGCAGTGTTTGTTATTGGAATGATTTAAATCCAAATGTGTTACTTATTAGCAAAGGCTAATGTTGGATTCATCAGTGTGGGTGCAAGTAATTGAAAAGGCTAAAGTTGGATTCATCAGTGTGCATCAGTGTGATGTACTTGCACCAATGTGCTAGTAAATTAGCCTTTGACTTTCTGACACATAGCATAAAACTGTTAGGTGAGTTAGGCCTGACCATTTAAGCAATTAATTTAGGTTCTCTTTGTGGACACCATAAAGATTATAAGGCGGGCTGCAAACATTCATTTCACTCAGTTGACTAATTTATATTAAATGCCTATTATTTACACTACTGAAGCTAGGGAGAATTATTTTGCCTCATGATAACATAGCTATAGTAGGAGCCAGTTTCATAATGGTATGCAGGTATCTATCTCTCACTGATTTCAGTAGGAAATGTTTTGAGGTCTAGGTGTAGGAAGGGCCTCGATAACACTTTACACCTTTAGATCACAAATGATTTCACAGAGGAAACAAGGATTTTATTCCTGATTTGTGCATGGGGAAACTGAGGTACAAAGAGAGATGAAGGAGTATGTATTGTGGGAAGGTGAATTGGGATTGGCTAAGTACTTTTCCCTCCTGTACGAGAGCTGGAAGACACCCTATGGCACTGACAGGCAGTCCCACAGTACCCCCACAAGGCAAGTAGAGCAGGTCCAGGGATGGTGGACAGGGTCTGCAGAGAGCCAAGGAACTACCAGGTAGGCCCACAGTGATGAAGCAGGTCCAAGATCAAGCAGGAAGTCCAGGCAGTGAGCCAGGATCATAAAAATGGCCCTGGTGAGGCACTCGGGGCCGTGGCACATACTTCACACAGTAATTATAAGGGGTAGTCTGAGCAACCTCCTTTTAAAGGATGGCATAGATACTGAAAGATTAGCGAGGTTCAAAAAGTGACAGTCACAATATATTGGGCAGCAAAGGAATGAGAGAGAAAGTCTTCGTCTTGCTTTGTATATTGCTTTCTCTCTACAGTGTATTTGCTTGTACACTAGTACACAGATGACAGTGCTTGAAGCTGTTCACCTTACATCTGTAGTGCAGTCTTTGAGCAGCGACACCTTCTGTTATTTGAAGAACAGAACATGGTTGTTTGGGGGATTCTAGTGGCTACCTGGACCAAGTAAATTCAAAATAACAAGCATCTGCCAGCACTCCACACATATGCTTCTTGTCTGCCTTGGGGCTTTGAGGGGATTTGTTTGTTTTGTTTTGTTTAGTTTTGTTTTGTTTTGTCATCCAACCATGATCGAAACTGGGAAATAACACTTATAAGGTGATGGACCAAACTTCAGAAAGACATCAAAAGGCTACATCAAAGAGTACTGCAGGCAGTAGGGGGAAATACAACGATAATAAAATCCTTCACCTGGAAACAGAGCAAATACCACAAATTGCTTAAATGGAATCCCCAAATGACTTTTGAATGCAGCAATAGCACAATGGATTTATGAGAATAATACATAGAGGAGCTGCATATTTCATTAATGAGCATATTAAGCTAGCCCTGCTCAAACCCATAGAAAACTTGTCTTGGATGCCTGTGTGTTTTTGAATGTTTGCTGTTTTATTTAGAGAATGTTTGCGAGTCCCGAAATTCACATTATTCTAGTTTCTCAGCATACATTAATTGCCATCATTAATCATTGTTTTCTTGATTAAAAAGTAACAGTCAGTTCAATACCATGTGATATGGATGACTAATCACAACTCAGGAATAATAAAGAATCAAAACAAATGTTCATGAGCAGGTTGTCATGTGTAATTTGTCCTCATAAACTGGTTGGCAAATACTTATGCACAATGAATACTTCTATACAAATTAAGAAGAGCTTGAAAATGATTCATAAACAGGAAAAAATGGTTGAATTCATTTCCCATTTCATTTGCAATCAATAATTTAAACAAATATAGATATCAGAGGGGGAAGCAGAAGACCTTTATGTAAAGTAAATATCTACAAGGCAAATGAGTTGAAAATCACTGTTGCTATTACTTTATGCTATCAAAATATTAAAATTGTCAGGTGCTGATGCAATTTCCCTAGCAAGACTATTCCATAATCCTAATAGCATTCATGTTCGAAAGTTTTGTCAGAATTTTCTCTTTTTTAAACACCTTACTTCTTATTATCACTCTATCTCTCTTACTAGTAATAAGGTTCATGCTGACTGCTCTCCATATTCAGTGCAGTTGGTGCCACCAGCCTTAAATACATCTTGGGTAAGATTCCATCATCTGTACTGAGTTGTCATCTATTGTAATTTGAGATGCCTTAAGGTGTCTGGCAGATCCAGATGGGTATCAGATACGATACAGAATTTTTGATTTGATGTGATATGATATGATATGATACAGATAAGACCCAGCACTTTTGGTGATGAGCTGGAGGCCAAGCACAAATACCTTGGGGTTTTTCCAATGGTAGTAGACACTTGCATGTCGGCAACTGTTGCAAAGAAGAGATCTCCATTGTGGGTAATTAATCTCAGGTAGCCTTGCCTGAAGGTAGAACTTGTATATGGAAATCTACCCTCAGGTGTTTTTATCTGGAGCTGCATCCAAATCGTAGAATTAGGTGACATGGAATTTGGCTAAAGAAACTATTTTCTCCATGCAATAGCCTTGTTTTTTCACATGCAGCAAGCACTTCAGATTTGATCTCAGTTATCGCCCAGTTATTTTCAAAATTATTAGTTTCTTTGCATGAATTCACACCCAAATCACCTATCAAAACAGTTTGGCTACATGATTTATTTTATTACTTTGCCCAGATTATTTAATCTTTATTCCTTTTTTTTCTTCTTCTTCTTTTTCTTTTTTTTTTTTTTTTTCTCTATCTACCTTCAAGCAGACCAATCTTTTCATGCTGGCATCACAAGGTACTGTGGAAACAATTCATGCAGTCTCTTAGAAAATTAATGAAGATGTTAGATAATAGCATGGTTAACAATGAACAGATGATACCTGGTGCCCATCTCTAAATTATAGAAGGAATCTTCTAAAAGCTTCCACAATTCAACTGGGCAAAAGGAAGTTATTTCACTTTTATGGAACCACAGAATAAGCAATGGTCCATAGCAAGTCAATAACCCACCTGAGCATTTTGATTTCCTATTAGGAAATTATTTAATCTGGCTGACTTGGATTCCTCACTTGTAACTACATTTTCATTTCCAAGTAAAGCAGTTTTTCTACAGGAATTTTCTAATTTCCCTACAGAATCCCTGAAGAGAGGTAGGTGCCTGTTAAGACCTCTAGAGGGAGGGCCTGCCTGCCTAAGCTGACTGGCCTGGATCTGTCTCCAAACCCTTCAGAGTCATATACCTCTCTCCCTGGACTATACAGAATTTTTTAGAAACTTTCTGCAAGACAATTGAAACAAGCACCTAAAAACTGTATGTAATTTATTGCTTAGACCTTATCCCATCTTTCTTTTGTGTCTCAAAACTTACTCTTCTTCAGATAGTGTTGTTGCCATTTAGGTATCTAGTGGTTAATACATTGGTTTCATTATTTTAACTAAGAAAGCTGCTAGGTTTATCCAGCAGCAATTATCAGATTTGTGTTTTTTACTTTTGAAGAAAAAGGTGAAAAAGTGATGTAACATATTGAAATTCAGATATTTAAAAACATCCAGACTCTGATACATTCTGCTTAATAAAGCTGAAATTATTGTCACAAAAATTAATTTTATCGTATGATATTTACAGGGTAGATATGCATATGAATGGGAGCACAAGTGAGTGGGTATAAGCATTTATGTGTAATTTGTCTCGTTGCAGGAATCTCATGCAAAGCTGCTCCCAGGATCAAGATTAGTAATGCAAACTAAAGGGTAAATCAAGAGATACAAATAAACATACAGCATCTTGGACAAATCAAATAGCTACTATAGATGATCTTTTTTTATGCCTACAAATTACTCAGCTGTCTCCAAGGGGATGAGTTATAGCATCTTTTACTATTAACTATTATTGTTGTAGGCCTGAAGTGATGGAGTATTATGCTTCTATTTCAATTACTCAGGCTTGTTTACTGTGTATGGATTGAGCTGATTTTACCCTATCTGAACAAATGCTGTTATTACATTTAATGATTAAAATCCTGCTCTCTCTCAGCTGAAATATAAATCAGTAGTTTGGAAGAACAGGCTTCAAGCAAAACAAAATTGCTTTGGGAGACCAAATAACTCGGGGAATTACCAATGGGCTATTCAGGCTTTCACCTGTATAGTAGGTCACTAATTGGATCTAGACCAGGTTCATAGTAGTGACCTGAATTTGGAACAAAAAATATTATGTCTACTGTGCAGCTTTCAATGCCTAGTGGTCTCCATCCAATTCCTAGAAAGCATCCGAACAGAGAGAGGCATGACAAGGGAATGACTCACCCCAGCCATGTTATTTATCTTAGACTGGGATGAGTCACATTTTAGAGATGTCGATTTCTCGCCATTAAATAGAAATGTCTATATTTCTAGCCTACAGTTAGCTGATTCACTTTTATATATTTGAAACTAGATAATATGAATCCCACCTGTAGTTGGAAAGACCTGTATTCCTATCAAAAGCTGTTGAGCCCCTCTGTAAAAGTGCAGAGTAGCCAGGAGATATGGAAATTTTGTCATGTGTAAAAACTGGATAAACACATTTTTGCCTACACTTTTAGAATTCATAATCTGTAAACTCATTTCACTATATGAAGAAAACAACTGTGTATGAAAGAAACCAATAATACCGATAGCCTCCTTATCTTACACAGAATCATAGAATCCTTAAGCTTGGAAGGGACCTTTAGAGATTATCTAGTCCAATCCCCCTGCACACGCAGGGTCACCTACAGCATGTGGCACAGGACTGCGTCCAAGGAGATTTTGAAGATCTCCAGAGAAGGAGACTCCACAATCTCTCTTGGCAACCTGTTCCAGTGCTCTGTCACCCTCACTGTCAAGAAATCTTTCCTTAAGTTCCTGTGAAACTTTTGGTGTTTCAGTTTGTGGCCGTTTCCTCTAGTCCTATCAGTGGTCACCACTGAGAAGAGGCCGGCCCCATCCTCCTCACTCCCTCCCTTGAGGTACTTATAGACACTAATGAGGTCTCCTCTCAGCCTTCTCTTCTCCAGGCTGAACAGGCCCAGCTCTCTCAGCCTTTCCTCACAGGACAGATGTTCCAGGCCCCTGATCATCGTCATAGCCCTGCGCTGGACTCTCTCCAGCAGCTCCACATCCCTCTTGCACTGGGGAGCCCAGAACTGGACACAGTCCTCCAGATGTGGCCTCACCAGGGCTGAGTAGAGGGGCAGGATCACCTCCTTTGACCTGCTGGAGAGGCTCTTCCTACTGCACCCCAGGATCCCATTGGCCTTCTTGGGCCACTGCCACACGAGGGAACTGCTGCCTCATGGTCAGCTTGTCATCCACCATGACACCCAGGTACTTCTCTGCAGAGCTGCTCTCCAGAAGGTCAGTCCCCAGCCTATACTGGTGTCTGCAGTTATTCCTCCCCAGGTGCAGGACCTTGCACTTGCCCTTGTTGAATTTCATAAGGTTTCTCACCACCTACTTGTCCAGTCTGTCCAGGTCCCTCTGGACATTAATCTGGATGGGCAGCACAGTCCTCTGGACTATCAGCTACTCCTCCCAGTTTGGTATCATCAGCAAACTTGCTGAGGGAGCACTCCATCCTTTCATCCAGGTTGTTAATGAATAAATTGAACAGGACTGGACCAAGGACTGACCCCTGAGGGACACCGCTAACCACAGGCCTCCAACTAGACTCTGCGCCACTGATCACAACCCCCTGGTCTCTGCCATCCAGCCAGTTCTCAATCCACCTCACCATCTACTCATCTAACCCCACACTTCCAGAGCTTGCCCAGGAAGATACTGTGAGGGACAGTGTCAAAAAACCTTGCTGAATTCCAGATAGATTACATCCACTACTCTCCCCTCATCTATCCAATCAGTCATTCCATCATAGAAGGCGATCAGGTTACTCAAGCATGATTTCCCCTTGGTGAATTCATGCTGACTACTCCTGAGCACCTTCTTGTCCTCCACATGCCTGGAGACAACTGCCAGGAGGAGCTGTTCCATCACTTTTCCAGGGATGGAGGTGAGGCTGACTGGCTTGTAGTTGCCTGGGTGCTCCTTCTTGCCATTGTTGAAGACCAGCATAACTTTGGCTTTCTTCCAGTCCTCCGGCACCTCCCCCATTCTCCAGGACCTTTTGAAGATGATGTAGAATGCCTTAGCAATAACATCCGCCAGCTCCCGCAGCACTCTGGGGTGCATCCCATCAGGGCCCATGGATTTGTGGGTGTCAAGTTTCCCTAAGTGCTCTCTGACCCAGTCTTCCTCTACCCAGGGCAAGTCTTCCTCTCTCCAGGCATCTTGTGTCTAGGGTCTGGGATTCCAGAGGGCTGCCCTTGGTAAACACTGAAGCAAAGGAAGCATTCAGTAACTCTGCTACCATGAAAAATGAGTCTGATGATTGAGCAGATTTGGATACTAATAGAGGTGTTTTCAACTGCAGTGGGATCCACGGTATCTAATTCCAGATACGTAAAAATGAACCGTTAGCTGTAGACTACAAATCTGGACACTTCCTCTATTTAATGGAGAGAAACGGGCACCTCCAAAATGTGAGTCATCCTGGCCTAAGCTAAATAGCATGACTGGTGTGAGTCATTCCCTTGTCATGCCTATCGTTTTCCAGTAAGTATAGAAAAAGCCCTGGCAACTAGCTTTGACTTTGAGAGCTTGTCTTTCATGTCAATATTTGGTGAGATGAATCTTATTCTAAATTTGCTTCTAAAACCATCATCACTAGATATCTACCAAAGATGGAAGTGATACAAGATCACCATCTCGGTTGCCACAGTAGAAAGGATAAACTGAGAAACATTAAAATGGAAAGTAACAGCATCCTTAAGAGCATATTCATCATTTTTTTCTACTACTTAAGCCAGTTTGTCTTCAAAATCTCAATCTGCTTCATTTCTTTCAATCATGAGATCCTTTTCATTGTATTCCAGGTGTGATATTTGTCTTTCTTAACACGGGAGGAAAAGCACAATACTGATCTTTCAGAAAATGCACGTCATTCTTACTTTTTATTGCTTTCTATTTGCTAAGTGTTTCTACTGTGCACAGGTTGAAACAAACAATCTAGTTTGTGGTTGCATCTAAACTAGTACCTTAAGCAGCGTAAGACTGTTTCTGTGTACTGCCAATTATTTATTTTTTGTTGTTGTTAGAAGAAATTCTGGATTGTTTGGCACTTCTCTTCCCAAAAATCTCCTGACCCCAGCACCTTTTCTGGTAGGTGTCTTGCATGGAGTCATCTTGCTTTGGAGGCTACTTAGGACTTAGTAGTATGGACATAAGCCATTCCATACCAGCTGACCTTTGTGGCACAAAATGGTCGTGTTTACAGATACAGACTGCCATGCAGACATACTTCTGGCTTCTCTTCTGCTTTTAGTGTACATTTAAAAAGTCCAGTGATTCACGATGGAGATGAGGGAAGAATACACCCTTCAATGTCAGAAACATATTTGGAGCAAGAGACAGTTTGGTCCATCATACTGAGAATTTACTACATCTTTATCTCTCTTTATCCATTGTCATGTTCCTGTGTTCCTCCTTCATCTCAGTACAGATTCATGAGTCAAGAAGATCCCTGCAGAACTGTTTTATCCTCAGGAAAGGCCACAATTTCATATCACACCTCTTCAAGTTCCTTTTCACTATAATTGCCTTGTGATTTCAGGCAAAACTTCAGCTATAGTCCATATTGTTCACCGTATTAATTTTACTGGAACTAATCAGACTGTTTTGTTGTTACTCTTTTTTAACTCCAAATTTCAATAGCTTTGCTTGAAAGTATGCATTCTGAATACACCCACATTTTATACTTTGACAAAGAGGTTTGCTGGGTAATCTGAGCTCTAAGGGTGAAAACAGGCATATATTCATTGAATTGAATAATGCTTAAGTGGGAAGCATTTGGTCAGTGTCTCATTTCCTCTTCACAGTCTAAGTCTGCTTCTTCTCACTGCCAGATGGTGTGTGAGATTTTTTGCTGAGCTTCGAGACAGAGACGAGGCATTTGAACTTCTTTAAGGCCATATCTCTTCTCCAAAACTCTTCTAAACAAGGATTACAGAACTTTCTACCATAAATTTGGAAGTTTTTCAGAATTGAGTTTGCATTTGCTCCTTGTTCACACAGGAATTTTTAAGTCCTTTTCCCAATCAAAACAGCTTAAAGCCACAAACCTATTAAAAATACACTGAGGGACCACACAAGCCCACTTGTACAAGCCACATGCCCATATGCAAAACTTGGTAGCTATATTGCTGAAAGACATTCACTTCTGACTGCAGAAGTCCAGCTATAGTCAGCATCTTATTCTGAATAAATACTGCAAGACAATACAGTTCTACATAAACCTGTCAAACTTTCCTCAGGACTTCTGACAGCAGGGAGCCAATTACTTTGAAAAGAGTGGGTTCTGTCTCATGACTGCAGTAACACAAATGCATCTCCCTTGATCCCAACATCAAGGTAGAGCTTTGCATTTCTGATATTTTAATTCAATACAAAGCAACATTTTCAATGTTATTTATTTATTTATGGTGGGTGGCAGCTTGTTGAGTTTTCTTTCTGCAGTCAGGTGTAGTGGTGGCACGGCTAAAAGAAGCATATAAATAATAGATGGATTCTCTCACTTAAAGAAAGGGATCTGCCAACTCTTGCCCTCTTTTTAATTTGGGAAGAGAATATCATTTAAAGATGACAGATTCTTTCCCACCAATTCAGAGAAGAAGGAGGCGTCTAGAACAATGGCTGATGCCTTAGCATGACTATCTGACAGGCTTGAAATGCAACTGTAAAGTTGCCAACACAACAAGCCTTTCATCTTTGATGATAGTGTTTGAAGCTTGTGATTTTCATCCAAGGAATATGAGGAGGTATATAATGTCCTCCCACTACCTCTTTTCTTACTGTTTTAATTACCATTATTTATAAACATAAATATTCCCCAAATAGGCATCCTTTTTTGAAATTTCTATAAGTGAGTTTGAGGAAGATCTTCACAACACAGATGAACTTGGTTTTATTCCTAACATAAATATGTAACTCTCTAAATTTATTTGCCTAAATTTTTAAGTAAATAGGAAGGCTTACATGCAAATAATTTTCTTCAAAAGCTTAGTCACAGGCACATTCGCTTACTGGGAAGAATTGCTACATGTCATTAACACAGATGAGGACTTTCTATCAGTAAGTTGACAATCATGGGGTTTTCCTAATCAGGCTGTAGCCCTCAGTATTCCATGGGACACACCTGACGACCCAATTAAAACCTGCATTTGGGTATTATAGTAACTGGAATCCCATCTTATCACCCTGAGCAATAAAAGTTTAATTAAAATTATTCCACTTTTTCCATGTGAAAAACAGACCCATGCTGGCAGACAGCACTAGCATACAATTAGTTTCAGGAACTTTCTTTATGTTCCTGAAAGAGGGCCCCAGAAAGGTAGCATATGCTGTGCAAGGCTCGGAAGTGAAACGGCTGAGTGCCTCTCTCTAGCAAGTGGGGAGGCATCAGTTGCTTAAATTCCCTCCAAGTAAAATGAGAGATAATTCAGTTCCTGCACTGCGATTTACAGCAGATTGCTGTGGCTGCCAAAGCCAAATGGAGGGATGCATTTGCAACATTGCTCCTTGCTTAGGCTGGAGCACTTAATGGCTACACCACTGTGAGTGTGTGATTCAGAGCCTGAAACCAGATCCTGCTTAAGTACTGGATTTCCCTTGAGGAGAAGGTTGCTGTGCCAACTCCTTTTTTCACAGCACCTTTTCTAGGAAATAATAAAGCTGGGTTCAGTGTCTTCCTCAGACTAACAGGGTTTGAATTTATATCTCCCAAAGTACTGGAGGGTGCAAGAACTGCCATCTGCAGGCTCACCTGGGTGGAAAGATGCCTCTGCATCTGTTCAAGCTGAATTTTTGCGCAGCTAGGCATGCAGCATTCAGGGCACCCAAAGAAAGAACAGCAAAAGAGATCCTGATATGGTATCTGGGAAAAGAGACTACTGTGCTTCCAGCCTTATTGACAGGACTTTATGCACATCTTACTCTACATCAGTTAGTGGAGGGAAAAAAATTGTCTAGGGGAAAAATACACAAAAAACAGGCTTTTCTGCCTTTCCTTTCCCTGCTGAGGACCCTAATGCCTAAGCTGAAGATATTCTGTCTTGCCTTTTCTGCCCTTTTCAACCCTGCCTTAAACAGGAAGGATGTAGAGGATTTTCTTAAGAATGTCTTCTACTTAGAGCAAAGATATCCTTCTCAGCTGTACAAACCCTATCTTAATCTGGACAATGTGAACATTATTTTAAATCCTTGGTCTCCCCCTTCCTAAACAAATGCTCCAAGCAGTTAAGTACTATATAATTGGTTGTTAAATTCTAATCTGTATTCTTAACAAGTTCTTAACTAAATTTGATGACATCCAAACTTTATGGTGGACCAAGAGTGCTTGCTAATTGGATCTTAGGAGAGATGGTAGATATGCTTTCACAAGTGGCTCAGGATCATCTAAAACCATACTGCTCTCAGGGTTTTAGCCCTGCATTTCAATCCATTAGCCCTCCGGTAGCTACACAGTTATTGCTAATCCAGCTGTCTGCACAGCCACAAAAATGGTCACATGGGAAGGCCATGGGAATATGTATCCAGGATTGGAGAGGAGTGAGAAGAGATTTCTTCTTGTGACGCTGGTGAGGTCTCAACTTAGCTTCAATTGCCTGTGGCACATCATTTGCTGTTAGAGAGCAATTATAACTGCTGGATCTCCAATAAGCTCTCTGGAAGAGGAGGGCAACTAGAGAGATTGCTCAAAAACATCAGTAACACTCCGGGACATGCACAGAAATTTTTAAAGCAAACTCCAAGTGGATTAGAAAGAGTTTTCTCTGATTATTCTCCCAACCTTAGGCTTTCTATGCAGTATTTTAAGTGCTTAGAGCTCTTGTCTTGAACTTGATACCTCCATGGAATAAAGAGAGATAAATGGGATTACTGGCATGCACTATGCACAGCAGGATGCTATATAAGCAACAGGAAAAAAAAAAAAAAAAAGGAATCTTCCCTTTCCAGCATCAAAAGCGACATTTTATTGCAAGAGCATAAGACTGGGTTGTACCAAAGGCCCATTGGCCCATTTAGCCAAATTCTTATATTCTTATTTCTGACAACAGCCAGTTGCAGAGGATTGGGGAAAGACCTCCAGAATGAAAAAGCACATTGATAGCAACACTTCCCTGCTTCCTGCGGTCAGCAGCTAAGGAGCTTCCTCAACCATAGCTTTTATCAGATCCTCATGCTTAATAGATCTTTCTATTAGACCTTGAGGAGGCTGTTAACAGAGCTTTCCCCCATGAATTAGTCTCTCCCCATCTTATTTAAATTTTGTCTCTCACAGTATCTGATGACAACGAGCTCCAAAGGTTAATGATGTGAAAAAGTATCTCATTTGTTTTACATTTCCCAGGTACCTTTACTAAGTGCCGCCCTACACTTGTGTTATACTAAGTAGTTACTGTCTGTTCACTTTCTCTACATAGTACTTGGTTTTCTACACCAGTTTCCAGTCAGTCTTTTCCCATACTGAAGTATTTTGTTCTATAAAGAAACCTGGCCAGACTTTTGGTTGCCTCTGGTCATTCCTGTGAACCTTTAATGCACTCACCTTTTGAGTGATTATAAACATTATTTATGAGGAAGAAACATAGCAAACTTTCTATATCTAAATCCTCACTGTCAAGAGTTCTACCTATGAAACTGCAAACTTAGACTCTCTTTTCTGCTCTTTCTAGTTCCATGGTTTTGAAGATAAAGGCTAGAAATGCTAAAGAATTGAGTTCCTAATTTCTCCCCCAGGACCCCAGCTGTCTCCTTGTAGTTTTTCCCAGGACCATTTTTTTGGAGTGAACCAACTTGTTTCCTCCTAAGCCTTGCCTGGGTGAGACTTCAGCAGGAGCACAAGTGAGATGATAGAATCAAACTAAGGTCTCCAGCATTATTGCTCCATGCTTTGCATCCTCATAGCTCTTCAATAGCTTGGTCCCCACCTCAGGAACCACAATACATGCTCCAAGTTTAAGAGATAAAAATATCAACCTGGTGCTTTTTCAGCTAGAATTTGGGGGCTGCAGCCCTTTATTTCATATATTGTAAATCGCAGGGCCACAGCGAGCCCAGAAGAGAGTGAAGGTCAACAAAAAAGGGGTTAGCCCTGAACAATACGTGTGCAGGCTGTTCACACTGGCTCTGACTAGATATGTTCCTCAATGTAGATGTTGCCATGGCCTCAATTCAGGAATACAAAGACCCTCCCAGGACTTGGTGGCTACTGTTTTCTTCTCGAAGGCAGTGTAGACGTGACCCTCCTGAACTGAATCCAAGTCTAATGAATCTGAGATTAGTGCTCCAGTTTCTAGAGCGTTCTGTGAGTACCACTCTGAGCTCTGCATTTTGCGCAAAGCTCATCCCGCCAGCCAGGTGGCTTGGCTCATGCCTGACAGACCCAGACGCAGACATGCAACTTCATTTACAAATCTCAAATAGGCTGAGGCAAGAGATGGTGTCGGGAGCTTTTGGACATCTGTATAAGCAGAATTTAAATCATTGAGGAAACCAGGAGAGCTTTATAGCTGCTAAGAGAACTAAACAAACTGAGGAGGGGGTTGAGAGAAGGTGAATCCTTCTGTTAGGAGTTCATTGCTAATAGTTCAAGTGGCATTTTCAGTATCTAATTGCTCTAAAGGAGGGGTAGATATGTGCATGTGTATGTGTATACCCAATTACTATACTCATAAACCTATCAGAGTATGCATTTCATATGTTTATTTGTAGCATATATATTTTATATGAACATACGGCATATGTACATATACACGAGTATACATATACACAAATAGAACATATTTGCCCTTTCTTACTTTGGTATCTAAGGCAGAATATTCTGAACAGGTTAAATGCCAAGGTTAGTTGGCTCACTCCTTTCTGCTTCTCTGAAAACCAAAGGCTCAGTCAACAAACACATTCAAAAATCCATCTGTGTTACATTCCCTGGACATCTGGCCATGTCTTCCTGAAGTCATCATCCACACCTTGGCATTCATTATGCTTTTATTTTCCTTTCTTGAATTTCTCTACAGACTCTTTAGGAAGCTATTATTATTCCTCATGTCTTCTCCAGTTTATACCTCTTGTTTTCTCCAGAACGTTTTCATCATCTCCTTCTGTCTGTGGTTCTGCTTTCCATGTACCAGAAACAATCTGGGTGTAAAGAGCAAAAGGAAAATCATGAACAGAAAGAGAAAATTGCACAGATGAGAGGGGTTATCATCTATGCTATCCAGTTGTGACGGATGTGCTCCTTCCCCAGCTCAACCTGAGTTTTCACACTTAACCCTATTCAAGTGTTAACTACCACATTGCCTGATCCTGATGGTTGCCTGCTTGATTTCTTCCCCCACTCAGACATTAACCATCAATAACTGTCCTGATGGCTGCATCCTGATGGGGAGATAAGGCTAATTCTGCATACATCCGCCAACAGATATTTCTGAATTGAAAGAATGACTATAAGTCAATCATCTTATCCCATAAGTAAGGGGACAGCCCAAAAGCCCATTGAGCTCTCCTTGCATCTCAGTGGGCTGCACACCAGGATCTCCCCTTGAGCAGGGATGCCTCTCAAGGATACTCCTCAGGGTTGAGAGATCCTTCCCGCTACAGATTCGTGGTAAAAGTGACTATAGGGCATTCCCTTTTTGAATTTGTAAACATAACTGCCCAAATTTCCTTAGTTATAAACCATAGACTAGGTCTGGGACTAGGACTGGATCCAGTTGCATCCAGACTCCTCTCAGAAGCAGTTTGGAAAGCAAGGGCATCCAATCTGAACCTCGTGACTCAATGGAAGGATGTCCTTGATAATTGTGTGTATTTTTTGTACCCCATGCAGTAAATAATAAGTGACCTTGCCATAGAATCTTGTGAAACCACTGCCATTACCAATAAAACCTATTACTATTTCTTTCACATGAGTGAAGTGCATAGTGTCACTCACCCCCCACCACCACTCGTTCCGTGACACCAGTCTAGGCATCTCACTTCCTTGTCTAAGGCAGGGACCTTGTCCCCTCACACCCCTGGGGTCAACTTCAGAGGAGGCTGCCTCTCTATTTTTCATACATAAAGTACCTGAGAAGCATTGTCGCTATCCTTAAAAATGTACAGTGAGTTGCATAAAGCAGAGTCTGAACAACCCCCAGACTGATATTTTTTAGCTGTCTTGATGTCAGTCACTTTTTTGCTGAACTGAAAACCCAAGACTGAAAACAGGTTTAATTAAAACAGTGCAAGCTTGTGTGTAAACCACCCCTTAGGCACCTTCACAGAGTCATATGAATCAGTCATACAAGACATGTTATGTTCCTGAATGCTTCTGCCTGTCAGAATGAGCCCACCCATGCAGGATATATTGTAGCATTTTATTCAGCCTAGTTTTAAAAGCCCAAATCATTCCGCCATTTATTCCATCTTGCACAATACACTCAAAGCAAATGCCCTGACTACTTACGGTCATTTAAAAATCCTACAACACTTTACATAAAATTTGCTATCAGCAGTGTCCTGTTCAATTTACAAATGAGATAATTGCAACACTATCAAAATTCTCTTTACAGTTTCAGCTGGTGCAGTGTTTTTCTTTACTACTGGTGCTAACATTTTATAATAACGCTTTGAATTTATGTGCTGCTGTTTGTTACAGAAGTCTAAATATTTTGCTAAGGGAAGTAGGTATTATTGCTCCTTTCTTAAAGAGTGGCACTGCTGCCATGACAATGCTAAACTAGAACTGAATATCAAGTTGGCAATACAATTAAGTTCATATTTTTGCTACCTAGACTTCAGCCTACACTATATTATAATGGAATTTAGTAAGTATCAGTCATGTCCCACCACAGACATGATAGCAGTGTAGTTGTGAATAAGCTTGACCATTTCTACAGAAAATAATAATAATAATAAAAACATGGAACAGGCAGGAGAGGACAATATTTCCTTTAAATTCTTCTCTGAGAAGAACACATCAGAACTGTCTTCCCTGTTACGAAAGAACCAGCATCCTCAGCTCTCTACCAGCACTGACTCAACAGCAGTCTGGCCCCCAGGGAGATCTGCCAGAGGTGGAAGCCATCGCATAGGTGGATTTAGGTTCCTCGGCAGCTTCCTGAACTCCCTTGCCTTTCTCCAGTTCGTTGCAAACCAAAGGTGGGTGAAAAGAAACAAAAAGAGAAATCAAGGTTAGATAGAAATGCTATAAAATGTCTCATCAGAAGCAAGTTCCACAGGACAGAAAGGCTCTCTGTTAATGAACAAGCATAAGTTCAGGCATCTTTCACTGTTAGTCCCTTAGATGGATACCCCACACTTCTCTGCTTCCCTTTTTCTGGCACAAAACTTAACCTCAAAATCCTTCTGGTAGGCATCTGTGTAACCCTATCTGCAAACAGATCTGCAGAGCCAAGCTGGACCATACCATTTACTTAGCTCCCAGGAGTGTCAGAAGGTCTAACAAATTTCCACTTGAAAAAGCAAATTGTGAAAAAGCAATCATGAAATAAAAACACTGCTACCGTTATAAAAGAAAGGACCTTCCCCCCCAAAAACCCTGCATATTGGAAGAGCTGTTTTCAGCAATCCTGCGGTGCCTCTGCAATTTATACTCATCTCTGTCTTCCTCTCTTTTAAAAGGCAAGTGCCCAAATAAAGTTGTTCATGCATTCAGATTCCATGTTTCTTTTAAAAATGCTCATCATTTGGCACACACACACACAAACACACACCAATAAATAAATAAATAAATAAATAAAGACAACGAAACCTCACTTAGACTTGAGTAGAGCACTCACAAAAGGGTTTTCTCTGATAGAGAAGAGATGCTGGAGGGGAAATATTTAAAAGAGGGAAGACGTACTTCACAGTAGGACTCCAGATAAAAATGGAGGCTGCAAAGTCAGAAAGAGGAGATTGTAATTTTAATGCATTCTGCAGCACTAAACTGATGCTGAAGCTGTCTCTCTTGCAAACATTCACAGAGGAAATTATTTTGCCAATTAACAGTTTTCATGTCAGAACTTTAGATAGTGTGTTGGAACATGTATGTTAGAGATAAATCATTCCAGATTTTGTTTTATTTGAATTACAGCATACTGTGACCTATTAAATGGTTTCCATGCATTGACCACAAAGCAAGTGGGCTTATGAAAGCCCAACATTCAGAAGGACCTATTTCACTAAGAGTACCAAAAATTCATGTTACAGCTTTGCATATTTCCACCTCAAAATAGCAATATCCACTATCCAAAATGGCAATATGCCTCAGTACAGACATTCCTAACCTACATTAGCTGAATACTGCAATATCATGATGGGGGTTAGCCCCTCCCATAATCACTGCTAAAATCCATGTCTCAGATAACTGACCCCAAAAAATGTTACTGCATCTTGTAGTGCCGGATGTCACCTCAGATCCCAGTACCCTGCTGAAGTGGCTCAGCATCCCTTCCTCCAGTGCTTCTACTTCCCAGGAAAGCTTTTTAATAGAAATGAAATACCGTAGCCAGCATGGGTTCAGGTGCAGTATAATCACATATAGAAAGTACTTCACATAAGACAATAAACCTCTGTACCTAAGCTGGGTTTCATGGACCCCGGTCAAAAATATTGCCAGGTAGGCAAACTAGGAACCCCTTCACAGAAAACAGAGAGTAAAATGCAGTAAAAACAATATGCATTTGCTGCTGAACATATTTCATACGCAGGAAGAAGGAAAACACCTGAATTATAATTCCAATTTTACAGAAACTGTGAGGGCTGAAGCTGATTCATTCTTATGCACTGTAGTGTTAATATACCAGAAATGATATATAAACCTTATTGTGCTTTTTATAATAATCAAAAAAAAAAAAAAAAAAAAGAGGATGTGGAAACTATTAGAGAGAGTAAACTGTATACATAAATATATGTATATTTTACAGGTACACACAAAAAAATGATCAAAAAATAAGGCTCTGTAAGAAGAAATGATTGAGGTTATCAACTCAACCCATCCAAGTTTAGGAAGTCCCAGGAATAAAATTCCCCCTGTGAACTTCCAACGCTCTTAGGATACAGTCTTCCTTTGAATCAGAAATCTGCACAGCCTTCCACATACACTCTTCCATTGCTACATTTTTCTAAGATGTGAATAAAGACTATACTAGGGATAAATAAAATTTTAAATACTGAGTACTCCCAAAGAGGTAGAAGTAAAATTGCACAAATAAGGTTAATAATAATGCTTTTTTTTCCTAAATATTGACTTCTCAGTCTTATTGTTCTTAAAATGTGAATATGCTAATATAAACAGAATTGCTTTGTGTATTGACTTAAACATACTTCCCACTTTTCTGGGTTAAATATTTTTCGGGGTAGATTGGAAATACAAAGCCACTGGCAGCTATGTGATACACAGGAAGTTTTCAGTTGTGTTGGTTATCTAATTATAGATCCCAAATCTCATAAATATGGACTCTGGGAGAGTTTGGGTCACATTCATTATCCAAATGGTGCGTCTGACATGCTCCTCTTAACTCAGTGTACCATATGCCAGGATGTTGCTCTGAGGGCTTGTATCAGATAGTGAAAAGCCCAGTTTGCTTCTCCAAGGTAAAAGCAAACACCAAAATGCCCATTTGGGTATAGTTGTGGTATTTTTAATTACCACATCAACTCCAGGCAGCCATCACAATTAGCAGCATCATGAAGCTTATGCAGCATTTGGCTTCCTCCTGCCTGTCTGCATCTGAGCAAATGGAAGGGCATTTGGTGTGAGTGAAGCAGACAGTGAGCAGCTCAGAGGTGTCGGCATTAGCGCTTTAACATAAAGGATTAAAGCTGGCCTTCTCCGTCCCACCAGCTCAGATTACATGATGATCCTGCAGCAGATTTGTCATCTGTACAAATACCACAGCCATAAACTGATCCTCTCCTCTCTGCAGTATCAGGTATCCCCCACTGCCATGCCCTGGACATTGTCTCCAAATCCTCACATTCGTATTTACAAATTTCCCATTTCTGAACCTCCAAAGATTGGTAAGATCTTACTGTTCTTCCGAGGGGAACTCCCTCAGAAGTGCTGATGCTCTGCAGTATCCATCCTAGAATAGCTGCCCATGTCTGGTTCTGCACAGACAAAGAAAGAAAGGAAGGTACCAATAAACCCTCTACAATCAAAATACCTTGTGACAGATTGCCCAGTCTTTCTGCTGCCGGTCATAGGAATAAACTGTTCTCTTTGTCTGCCAAGGCAAAGATAAAATGAAAGATGTTTCATTTGCAGCAAAGATTTTAATTTTCCCGATAAGAAGACATTGCAGCTGAAAGTGCAGAAACACATTGGAGCCAGCTGCATGGGATGCTTGTGGAGTCTCCTCAATTTAGGATTTATAACAGCTAAATAGAAAGCCTTCTGTCAGCAGTGGTTTGGGTTCACCTGCCCATGCTTTTGCAGACTGGCAAGAAGCAATCTTTTGAGGACCTTTTCAGCCAAATATATCTATCATTTTGTCATTCTCCTATATGTGAGATTTGTCTGTTTCTCTGATCCTGATAAATTTGGCATGAAATTTCATCCCCGACACCACCCACAATACATTTGAAAAGATAATCCAACTCAGTTCAAAGTCACCACTAAAATAAAGCAAGTATCTCCCTCCCAGGCAACGTTAATGTAAGGGGAGAAATTCCTAATGATTGTCTCCAAACCCTCAGGGGATGGCAGAAACGACAACAGTACCCACTTTTCTTCCAAGCCCACATAAACTTCAGAGGACATGGCTCAGCAGGGAAGTAGGATAGATAGATCTGTTTAATGAAGACAAGCAGACTGTAGACAGTAGTAAGTAGGGAACAAGACGTGCTTGTAGTAGTGCGTTTTTTGAGAAGTTTATGTTGTCCGGAGCTTGAAGAACAACATATGGCAACAGTTTCTCCATAATGCTCTAAGAACTAGAGGGTTAATCAAAAGATGTTACACCTGGCCAGATAGTCATTGAGCACTGCATGGGAGTTTTGGAAGCTTTTCTGATTATAAAATCCACTGATAGCTTATATCCGATAATTTTACAGTAGCATCCCAAATGTCACATGAAACACATCCACACAGCCATACCAAAATATTTTTCTCTCTAGAGAACCTCCATGCCTCTCTTAAACTCCTTCCCACCACTACCACACACCTACACTTCCTGATTCTAGAGCGGTGCAGAAACAACAGGACTTAAATATCCTTAACCTTTTTTGACACAACGTAATTAAGAAAGAGCAGTCACTGAGTTTGAATACCGAAGATAATGTCATGTTGGTATATATTTCTCTTTTTACAGACAGTTACTGGATAAGGTGTGAACAGAAGCATACTGAGAATGTATGCCTCCCGTCTGCAGCAGTAACATGAGAAACATATAATACTACACCATCTCTTCAAGATGAACAATGTATTTGAAGCCTAATAGTTGCATACTAATTCTTATTTAGACTGCAGGAGTAAATAAGCCAGACTTTTTTTTTTTTTCCCTTCTTATCTCAAAAGCCAAACTACTTCCTTACAACAATCCTATGTGTCCTCCAGCTTCTAACTCTCTCCTTCCACTGTGAGACTGCTTCCCCACATTCCTTCTACAGTGCCTCAGGATATACTAATTATCTTTCCTCAAAGCACATAAAGCCATAATGATGGCTCTACTATACTGAGGTGCAGAAGTTTTTCTGTCCAGGGTTTTATTAACAAAAATACATGCTTCCACTGCAACCATTACACTGCTTGCTTCTGCTTGTGTGTCAGCCCACCATGGTGACAGACAGATCTAGACACCATTCCCAGGAAGATGAAAGACCAGGAAAAAGGCATAAAATGATGATATGAAAAGACACCTTATCGAACTTTTTCCTGGCAGAAAGAAAAAAGGTTCCTTCACTTTCTTCCAAATCGTGAGCAGGCCATAACAGAAGCTGATATAGACCAATTTTATTTTGTGATTTGGGTGCTAAAAGTAAACCTAGGAGATTTACATAGCCTTAAAGTAAGGTCTGAAATTTTAGAATATGATAGTGAGTCCTTGTAGACTGAGAAAGGGTGAAGTTTGGGGGAGCAGAGATTGTCAGGTAGCAGCAAGCATAGGCTGCTCCACAGGGAAGATGGACTAGGATCCAAGGATGAAAGCAATCAAGCAGAACAGTGTCCTAACTATCAAGGGGCATTGTCTCACGGTATCTAAGAAGAGCGGAGCTGTCTTGGTGACTGTAACCAGATTTAGCCAAAAAGCTGGTGCTCAAGCCAGAAAGTGAAAGAAGGCAAGGTCAGAATCTGTAAGGTCAGGATTAGCAAAATACAAAGACTACAGTATAGATCAAACAAGAATATCGGGCAAGGAACTGATCTTAATTTATAGATCAAACAAGAATATTGGGCAAGGAACTGATCTTAATTCATAGGGTCGCAGGATAATTCAAGCTGGAAGGAACCTCAGTAGAGCTCTAGTGCAACCTCCTGCTCCAAGCAGGATCAGCTGTGGGGTCAGCTCAGGTTGCCTGCTCAATCAGGTCAATCAGGTCTTGATAAACTTGAGACTGCACTACCTCTCCAGGATACCTGTTTCACAGCAGGACTGTTGTCATGGGAAAAAAAGTTTTTCCTTAAAATCACTCTGAACTTCCTGTTCCACCTTATGCCCATTTTCTCCCATCCTGTCCTCACACACAATTGTGAGTTTTCAACGACCTCTCCCCAAATACTAGGGGGCTGCTGTGAGGTGACCTGAATCTCTCTTCTCCTGGCTGAACAAGCCTACCTCCCTCAGCTTCTCCTCCTAGGGCAAGTGCTCCACTCCCAACCATTGTGGTGGCTCCAACTGAATTCACTCCAGTTTGTCACTATCTTTCTTGCTTTGGGAGCCCAAAACTGGATTCAGTATCTAGTTGTGGTCTAATGAGTGCCCAGTAAAGAGGAATGATCGTTCCTCAATATACTGGCTATGCTCCTATGCTCCTGTTAATACAGCCTAGGAGGCTGTTGACCTTCTTTGCTGCAATGCTCGTTCACTGCCTGCTGTCTACCAAGGTACAGAGGTCCTTTCCACAGGGCTGCTCCCCAGCCTAGTCTGTACTGCTGCACAGAATTCTTCCTTCCCAGGCATAGGGCTTTGCATTTGTCCTTGTCAAATCTGAAAAAGCTCCTGTCAGACCCATCCCCTACTCCGCCCGGGTTGCCCTGAATGTCAGCCCTGCCCTCAAGTGTATTTATTGACTGGTTCCCTCCAGAGTCATCTGCAAACTTGATGTGTCCATCACCTCCTCCAGGTCAGTGCTGAAGGTGTAAAACAGGTCAGGTCACAAGAGAGACCTTTGATAAAGCTCTCTAAGATCTGGTGATATAGAGAAGAAGAGTCAGGTGGGTCAGGGAACTCTGAGCACTTCCTCTAGGTCTTCCCCAGGCTGGAGAATTCAAAAACTGACTGACAACCAAATGACAGGAAAAGAAGAAAAAGTTTTTAAAAAATACTCAGAAAAAGGAAACACATCAGCCTAGAGTCAAAGAGCAGAAAAGGGAAATCAGTAAGGCTTAAGAGTGAAGACAGGAAGATAAGAGGTCAGAAATATTTTTTTTAAAAAATAGCAGAATGTGTGCTTAAAGAGGTAGTCAACCAGGTTTAACACAAACCCGTCCAGCATTCCTAGAGAGTTTTGCATTGCACCTGATTCGTTTATCATTAGTGCAGTTCATATTTAACTGTCACTATGGTTTAAGGGTGTAATTACGATTGCAAAGAAAAAAATCTTACATTTTCCTGAAAACACTGATGACCTTATTTGAAGGTCTCCATTTGAACACAGAAAAATGAAAGTAGTATAACAATAAAAGAATTAGAAAAAGAAAATAAAAATAATGGCCTTTTATATAACTCAATCCCATGTATGTTTATAGATGCTGGCAGAACATTTTGTCTTGAAGAGCGGGAGAAAAGCCTCCACTGGTCCCAGGTCCTTCTGAGGCATTTTTATTTCACTGATTTTATAAATGTCTAAGTTTGGGTGAGCTCATCATTTGAGACTCCCTTTATAGTCAATAGGAAGAAATTCAGAGAGTGATTTATTACAGCAGTCTTAAATGCTGAATTTCCTCTGCAGCTTCAATTTCTCTTCATTGACTTTTAAAGGGAAGGTAGTGTGCCTAGCTCAGTCTTTGATGCTTATCTTGGGGCAGAAAGCAGTAATCCTCCCTTCTGTAATCACAGGCCATTGGGAATCCTACCTGAATTTTGATCAGAACAGCTGATCCTTACAGGAGTAAGATTTTTATTGCATAAAACTATAATAAGACCCAAATCATCCTGTCTGCCTCTCCTCATTGCTCTAGGTTGTGAGGTAGTATCTTAAAAGCTGAAGTCTAAAAGATGATGGGAAAAAGCTCAAGGGGAGCTGTTGCAATGCAAGAACTGCACTTATAAAATTAACAGCACTGAATCTCTCCATGGTCAAAAAGGTATCTCTGTCTCTTTGTACCATAGCATTAACCTGTAGCAGTCACGGGTTGCACATTGTGACTGTGTAGCATTTAAAAAGACATAAACACCAAAATCACTCCAGAGCTACTTCAACACCTATTCCACTTGTTCTTGATTCTGTGCTCAGTGCCAGAGCAAATATCATAGTATGCAAGAGCTGTTGTATGCTATGGTATTTAAAAGCAACAAGGAAACAAGAGGGAAACAAAAAAATTACTACCTACCTAGGAACAACATGACTGTATGAGTCTTGTAGATATATGTGCCCAGGATACAAAGAATGGGATTCACTTAACCAAATCTAGATGTCTCAACATCTGAATTAGCCTCCTGGGTTTCCTTTGTCAGTGAAGAGATATATTTTCAGAGACTCTTCTAAACTCATCACAAGATAGGCATTTAAGGCTCAAAATCAGGTGTCTAGGGTGCCTGTAGTTTCTGTGTAGGGCTGTCAAATATGACAAAAGCCATATACCCTCCTGGATTAAAAGGCGGAAGCCAAGCGGGAGACCTGAGAGCATCTCAGACAGCCATAGATACCACAGTAATGTAGGCAACTGAACTGAATCTTCAGACAGCATCAATGGAAATTAGATCCAGAGTACAAGAACATGTTAGGTGTCTAAATTCAGCTGGTCAAATGTAAGTGTTTCTGGTAGAATGAGTCTATTAGCTCACTGCACGCTACTACATTGATTAGACCTCCATCAACTGCAATGGAAGCTTAGATACTTTGCTTGTATTTTTGTAGATTTCAGTGACACAAATTTCAGTGTCTGGATGTGGCACAAAATCCCGTTCATCGAGTAAGACTTTGCAGAGGTGCCTAATGCCATTTGAGGATCCATAAGCCCTCCAGCTGCTGCTTCAGAGAACACATTCTTTCAAACGACATGATTCTTGCCCTGTGACAGCTTCCCTCCACTGACTTCCAAGGCAGCCTGTGACTACTTCAGATATATCTGTCTTCATCGTGAATGTCTGGATTTGGTTACACCCCACACTGCAGGACACCAGTTAAGAATAACAACAGCAAGACTGTCTAGTGAGCTCTCCATCTCTTTTGGGAATGGATAACCTGGCTCAGAGAAACTTTGTGTCTAAAGTCTCTAGTAGATAATCTTGCCTAAATTTTTTGCTCAACTTTCCTCTAATCTTGCCTTTTTTTTTGCTCAGCTTTCCTCTAATCTTGCTTCCATTTCTCACTGAAATGTTTTTATTGCAGTTCTTCCAAGAAACACGTTATGAGGATGAAGGCTTTCACTGAAGGAATTTGAGAGATGGAAACCCGTGCACATATGCAGTGTATGCTTGTGTGTGTGTGTGTTTGCATGCTCATGTTTTTGTGTGCTCACCACAGCTCTATAGTCCCTCTTACAAATGTCCCAAGGTACAGAACTCTCATAATTTCCTTAGCAAAACTATTCTAAAACCTAACACTTAAAAAATAATTCAGTAATTATTCTGTACTTAGCCCATATTTTATTTCTGTGAGTACTAAAAATTCATCAAAAGTTAACAGTAAAAAGAAACGAAAAAAAAAAAAAAAGGAAAAAGGTGTAGAGGCATACAAGAAAGAAAAAGCTTGTGGCATATACATAAGCTTAAAACTTGAAGAAAAGTTAAATTAATGAAGGTGGCTTGCAGTTTAAAATTAATTATTTTTGCATTTCTTTTTCTCAGAGGTTCCTCTTCAGTATTGCAAATACAAATGGTGGTGGGATTATTTAGAAACAGAGTGTATTATAACTAGGGCCTATAGCAACCTCACTCAGCAGTGAAATTTGTTGTCTCCCTCTGATCCTCAGATTATGGAGATGAGGCGATGAATGTACATCAGTAAGATTCCCTACCGAGATAGCTTTTGACTCTTTTCAGTAAGAAAAAGATCAAAGGAAAAATAACTAATTAACATACCAAAGGAGACAAAACCCCTAGAGCTTTATCGTTGTTGCAATCCAATAATAAACAGCCAAGTACAAAAAAGATTATTTGATAATGACACACAGAATTGAAAGCCTTTGAAATGTCAGCTTCTCGAAAAAAATATTTTTGGAAGGAAAAAAAAGTGTCCATAATTATACAGAATAATGCTTAAGCATTGGGGAGCAACTCTTCATTCCTGTGAGAGCTTGCTTGCAAAACTACTTTGCTTAAGAACAACAGCTTGGCTTGCCTTTATCTCAAATAAAATAGAAAAAAAAAATAAAAAGCACACAAAAGGCTTCCAATCCTTTCTTGAGTAAACAGTAAATTCTTTTATAAAGTAAAAAATTAAGCACACTTGTTCTTGCTTTATTAAAAATATCACCAGTCTCCTCTCCCAGACCATCCCCCAGCCTTAACAAATTTGGGGACGACAGGAGACCTAGGTTTCAAATAAGGTCTGTCTGGGATGGCTAACTGCTATGCCATGATATAAGATCTAGATCTTTTTTTTTATAAAGCCAGGGGCAAAGGACAAAATCATGTAGCAGCAAATTATATGAAACTCTTCTCCAGGGATAGTGACTGCATGGATGCATTTGTCAGTGAAAGAAAGAGCAACAGGACTTTGGCCAGAGCATCAGTGTTAATCTTTAAGCAGACTTTCTGGAACACTTTTGGCTCAGACCAGCTTTCACTGTAAAGTGCTACTAAGAAATTAGCCCCAATCTGAGGTGATTCCCAACCAACAGCAAGACAGATCCTACCTAGTTTTGGGAAGAATTTTAGCTGAATTAATACAGACTGTGACATTCACAGAGCCACAGTATGCTCACTGGCTTGTTCCCTTTACATCTGCCAATAAGATGTAGTCATTCAGTCTACGTTAGAGAAATATTTACTTCTGGGACACCAGCTTTTAGAGTGAAGGAAGCTGGGATATATTGTCTCTCAGCAACCAGCAGAAAATACCACACCTCTGCCCTACCAGAGGCAGATTTCCATGCTTGGAAATGCTCACATTTGGTATACATAGACATCATTTTGTTGCTTTAGAAGGAAGGTCAGTTTTAGCATGGATACTTTCATTTCAAAGATGCTTTCATTAAGGCTATTATTACTGTAGAAAAAAAAAGGTTGTATTTCTGTTGCTTGGATTCCACCTGCCTCTGAATAAAGAAAAGGTTTCAGTTTCTGCTGAAACCAGTTATTACAATAAAGGATATTCTTCATACCACAGTTGTTTAATTTATTCAGCATACTTGTGAGCAAGTGCTGACGTACTAATCTACCATCTATATGAGCATGATAGCAAGAGATTCTGTTCCTGAACCCTGCTTATGGACAAAAAGGAAATGAAAGGCAGCATAATCTGCTACTTAATTCATCCTTTAAAAGCAGAATCCATGGGTGTTAATGTACAGTGTCTATGCTGTATACCTCTTCAATCCCAGTTCGAGTGCATACCACTCCAACTAGAATATCGGGAAGCAAGTGTGAGGGGAGAAGCACAGCTTGTCAACACAGCCTGGCCCAATCCTCCACTGCTCCAACAAGCGCTCGGGAAAACAAGTCTGTTCTGGAGAGGTGACTCCTCATCTGTATGAGTGTAAGCCACTTGGTGGCACTTAAATCTTGGGCTAGACATTGATCTCCATGCATCTTTCTATAGCAAGATAAACTTAATCATAACAGGTCCTTTGGGATGAAAAAGAAAAAAAGCCATTGCATCTCCATGCCCCACTGAAACACAGCAGCAACGAGTTTGACTTAGAGCATGTTCTAAATCAAACTAGCCAGACCCAGAACTAAACAAAAAGGCAATTTCTCCCACTTCCATGGACAAGTGTATTTCATTAGCTAGTATGTATAACGATAACTTTTCTCTACAAGGTCTCAATTAAAGCCTATAAATCCCTGAAAGATGCTTACAACATGGTATGTCAGAGGCAACACTAAGATGCATTGTGTTTTAGAAAGACATATTGCTTCCTAAGGGCAGGGTACCCTGGCCTGAAGAGCCTGCTCTAACCACATAAAAATGCAATCACCCAATCATTTCTGTATTTTTCCTGACACACAGGTCAAAGGCAGGTAAAGTCCATAAGAGTCATTTGACAGGGTGTCTTTGAGCTCACAGGCCTGACAGCAAGGACTTCACTGCCTTTTTCCACCAACTAGTGGGAAATACAAGCACGTTGTCTTGAAATTTCAAAACCACCAACAGCAATTTGTTCTTCATCAAGGAACAATTTCAAAAGTCAGACTGATAAATAACTGGACGTACGCTGCCTCATAAGTCCATTCTAGCTATGGCTGAGTTGCAATCCCTTTTAAGAAGTCAGTCCAGAAAGCTACTGGAGAGTGTCTCTGGAAAGAAGGACCTGGGAGACCTGATAGGCAAGATGAACATGAGCCAACAATGTGCCCTGGTGGCCGAGAAGGCCGGTGGTATCCTGAGGCGCGTTAGGAAGAGTTTTGCTTGCAAGTCAAGGAAGTGATCCTTTCTCTCTGCTTAGGTCTGGTTAGGCCACATCTAGAGTGCTGTGTCCAGATCTGAGCTCCCAGAGAGGGACATGGAACTACAAGACAGAGCGCAGCATAGGGTTATAAGGATTGTTAAATGACTAGAGGACTGACTGAGAGAGATGGGTCTGTTCAGCCTAAGGACAAGAAGGCTAAGAGGGCATGTTATCAATGGATATAAATACCTTAAGGGAGGTTGTCAACAGGATGGGATCAGACTCTTTTCAGTGATGGCAACCTCAAGAGGCAATGGCTGCAAACAGAAGCACAGGAAGTTCTGCCTGAATATGAGGAAAAAATTCTTCACTGTGAGGGTGACAGAGCACCGGAATGGATTGCCTAGAGATACAGTGATGTGTCTTTCCCTGGAGATACTCCAAACCCACCTGGACACAGGTGGACACCTGTACAATGTGCTCCAGGTTACCCTGCTTGTGCAGGGATGTTGGACTAGATGATCTCCAAAGGTCCATTCCAAGCTTAAACATTCTGTGATTCTGTGAAAAGAGGAGAAACCTTGCACTCAACTCATGATATCTAATAAATGAAATATAACTACGGATTCCTTCCAGGTTGTGTGCTGTATATAGACTGTGAAACATGTCTTTCCTGTTACAAAGTTAGTCACTTTAATGTTAGTGATATAAAGCATGAATCCAGTTTCACTCGCTGTTAGTCTTCTAAAGACCCACAGAACACCCACAGGAAAGCAAAAATTCTAGATAATATTAGACTGAGTGTCTTGATGCATCCATTTGTCACATTTAGAAGTACTTTTGCTAAAATGGAAACAAATACATATGATAGACTACAAAAAATATTGTGCTAAACTGGCTCTTTATGTTTTGGCAGACTACCAAAATATAAATTCTTCCAACAAATCAGTATAAAAAAGTGTTTTATAAAGCATAATATTTGCTTTAGCTAGCTATAAGACACAATTTTTACATGTCCTTTATCTTTTCACTTTAAACCATTAGAGAATTTAGCAATATTATGTGTGTGTTTTTTGCCTAAATATTCTCATGTGTTTTACTAAATGTAGTCCTTTCCTCAGTCATTAATCATTGGTGCCAGGCAAGTATTGCCAAAAAAAAATACACATATTCTTGTAGATAGTTAAATTAATTAACTTCAGTCCCTATTGTGTTTATGTTCTCCATTTACTTTAATGAAAACATTGTGGGGGGGAGGGAAATGGGGTGGGCAACTATCTATGAATCTTGGAAAAAAATCACAGAAATCAAATTACTCAATGCACCTGAATGTTTGTACTGTAAAATGAGTTCTATGTGCTGTATAAATCCAGTCAGAGAGTAGATAACATGCCACATTACTTTTAAGATCAGTCAAAACCATTCACATTTTGAATAACAAACACACACACAGTGTTGCTTATGAAATGGAGAATTATTTCCGTAAATTAATTAGGAACAGATTCCCTCACGTTTGTTCATGCACAACAGCAGCTTGTTCCACAGTCAGTTTGTCTTGCTTCACTATGAGTAACCATGAAAGACTTTGACCTTTGACAAATGCCTTTGAATAACGAATATGTTTTTGAAATATTTCAATCTGCTCTTGGGCAAATTCATCAGCAGAACAGCAGGCAAAAATTGCCATTTTCATTATTTCCCACTATTTAGCTGTCTATTCTAAGTGACTCTTCAAAATCTCACCCTTTAAATCCCATAAACACACTCTACTTCCAGGTATATTGGTAGAGGTTGGTAACATTCATTATATGTTAGTCTGGGAAGTTAAGAAATAAAAAGAGTACAGAATGAAAATGAGGAAAATAAATCCTACAGTGGGAATACAATGGTAATAATTATCAACTAAACTTAGCTTTCACTGTTTGATTATGATTCTCAGCCAGCTATCCTAATCATTCATTCAAAGGCAATTGTGGGAGAAGAAAAAGAAATAGTTTTTTTTAAGCTCTTTCTGAAGCTCTCTAAGTTCTTTTTTATGTCAGATTTACTTACCCACACACACACAAAAAAAAGAGATACATTAAAAGAATATTGCTCAGATTGCAAAATCAAGCACTCTAGTATTAGTAAATGCCAAAATTGAGATTTCCTGAAAACATTAATTCAGTCCCTTTTACATATGCATTCTACCACAGTCTTTAATTGCTTGATGACATACTATTTTTTCCACACAGTTCTTGCCTCGTTCTGTGCTCATGGTGGATGGTGCTCCCTTAATGAGTAAGTTATTCAACATTTTCTTTTATCCTCCACATTCAGTGTGTGGCCCCAATGCTTTATTTACTGCACACTATTCAAACCATACTATGGAGACAGAATTAATTTTCTCATGGGCTTTTCTATGGCAGTCATCACTATCATATCTTAAATATTCATTAGACCAGACAGAAAGAGAGAGAAAAATGATGTAGCCTGGTGGTTAGAAGACTCACCTGGGAGAACTGCTCCAATATAGTCTCTGTTCCAATGAATGTTTAAATAACGTGTATCAAATAAAAAGCTTTCAGCAGGAGGCACTAACCCCACGGTACCTATAGTCTCCAGGTTACAACATTCGTCAGAGAGGTGAGAAAATTGGGTTGAAGACCTTCCAAATTAGGCACAGAAGGAAGAAATTGGCCCCAGAACTCCAGCTGATTAACTGTCATGTGTAAGGTTACTGCCTTCTTTTCCAGCGAATGGCTACTGAGAATACAGTGCTTAACTACAGGAGAGTGTTTAACATCACATGTTGGAAAGAAAAGTTGGCTTTCCTCCAGCCAGAGGCATTTCTTATGAGCTAACTTAGGTAGCTTCCCACTGAGCTTTCTGGCTTCTCCAAACCTCTTTCTTGGGCTGCCAGTTCTCTCTGTGCTCTATGCCTACGTACAACATTTGAGACAATGAGCCAAAACCACACTGCAACACTTACTCCCATGTGTAGATTCAAGGTCAGTTCCACTGAAGGAACTAATACTATCCTACTTCATCCTTAAGGGACCTAAAATAGGCAGATTATGCCTTTATCCCACATTTCCTAGCGTGCTGTGTAGTAGCAAGCGCTCCACTGCTGCACAGGGCACAGAGGCTCTGCTCCGCACAGCTCAGCACCCATCTTTTTCCCCATGGAGTATTTAACAAACAAGCCTTTAATGTGTAAAACATAAATAGCTTCATTGCATAGAGGCTGAACCCACTGCTCTCTTCATATAAGGAGGAATTTATTGCCGCCCAGCATCACCTGCCTGCTCTGCTTGCTCCCTTGCTGCATCTATGGCACAGATCCAAAAGGACAGGGCAATACTACCCAGAAGGGCTTGGAGTCTCCTGGCTAGGGCAACTTCCTATTAAGTGCAATACTGGGTCATATTAGCATTTTTTTTAGCTGGGAGCATGTTAAGTTAGCTGTGGTTGAATGCAGCTGTCTTTGAAATTTGTTCTCAAATATGAGAGCAATAAATATCCATTTTTGCAAAGTGGGAGCTAGACTGGATAATATCTATTTCCCTCAAAATTTCTTACTTTTGAGGGGGCTTGGTTTCTTAAATGCTAAGGGTTCAAATATTTCTAGTCATTTTCTTCTGCCTTCTTCAAATCTTTCTCACAAGCAGGTTCAGTTAGTTACCTCTCTTCCCCCTCCCCCCCCCCTTTTTTTTTCTTTTAAACTTCTTTAAACTTTTAAAAGGGAACTTTTTTTCCCTTTCGCTTAAGATCATCCACTTTGGAATTTCAGTTTCTCTTTTAATCATTCAAAAGCAAATGCAATTTGTCAAAGAAATACAAGCTTTCTCACACAGGGTATATCCCCATTTTAATTTAAATGAACTCTGATGTGGACAAAAGAAATTAAAATTTCATGTTTGGGCTGGAGACCTAGTCGGCATCCATATATACATTGTGTATCTATATACACAAAAATATCACTGACTCATTTCACCTTGGTATCTAATCCCCAATAACAAGGGTCTGATATAACAGCTGTCCTGAAAACCTTCAAAGTTTTATGTAAAAATACCAATCATTTGAACTGTCCGGATAGTTTAATAGTCTCTTTTACTCACTCACATCTAATTAATTGTCTCCCATAAATATTTGGTTTGATGTTTTTAGAACATTTATTGCGTACTAATGAAGCACTAGTCAACTCATAAAGCCTTTATTGAGGATTGCAGTCATTAAAGGATCGAGCACAATCTCACTCTAATTTTCATTCACAAGCCCAGATTCTCTCAGCAGACCAAGGACCAGTGTCATTGAAAGCCAAAGGTACAGACTATACAGTCCTGAAAATCAGGAAGCCCAGTTATTGCAGCTTTGCCACTGAAGGATATCTCTGAATTGCTACTGATTAGCAGCTAAATAATAGCATAACAAGCAGTATGTCTGCACTTCATCAAGGGTCTCCACAAAATATATGTGGTATCCTGTAAATTGTATGCATGGTCCAGAAGTCAACCAAATATAACACTCAAAGATATATATTCTGAACTGAACACGTGGTGCTGGTAATGATTGGCCCTTGAGTGCATAATGAGCAAAGGCTAATGTAAAGTACCAATTACAAAAATAATGATAGAGGCAGGATCACTAGGAAAACACATGACACTATACTGAAGTATTTACACGTGTTTAACGGTGAGTTGTGACTGACTGTTTGGGCGTGTACTGCGGGACCCACTGTGCGCATCTCCTTCAAGAGCAGACAGTGCTACGACCGCTAATTGCCTCATGACCTAAATAAAAGAAGTTGTGCTACCTATGTGGTGATAAGCTGAGCAGTGCCAGAGTTCTTATAAAGTCCACAGGGGAAGAGTAAGCTTTTATATCTGTAGGGATTCCATCTTGTTTCACTGCTAAATGAACATAGGATAACACCCTGAAATCTGCAGTTCTGCTCCATAACAGCACTGGGAAGATCATGAGCTCATTCATGTTTCTTTGCTTAGTGATTCTCCACTTGCTTTCCTGTCGGTTTGGATTCGCCTGAGGTATTATGCTTCCCTCATACACAATGTAGTGAGCCTAGCTGACCATCTGAGGATGGGGGAGTACAAAATAAGGTCCAGAAAGTTAATATCTAATAAAATCTGTCTTCTCTCATGTAGGCTATAATCTTTCACTCTCTGTTGCCATAGCATAACATCCAGAATCTGTGTTTGAAAAAGAGTTTCCCCTTGGCACAAAGACTAGGACCCAATATTTGGTAGTCCTGGATTAAGAGTCCGCTCTTCCCAGCAGGATTGAAAACTTTACCTCCCAGAACTTCAGCCTAGATGAGGTGTTGGTGTTTTGAGCTCCCCTTGCAGCATTGCTCTGTGCCTTGTTAGGAGGACCATCAGTGAATAAGACCCTAGGCTCTCATGTCCAACTACCAACCAAGCGTCCTGACAGCAGGCCAAGGTGCTCTCTGCTCCATGTCTTAATGTCTGCTTCATAAATGGAATAGTTCTAGTACAAGACTTCACAGCACATCTCTCCTGAAAATCCCACTGGCCAGGGCTATCTAACCAAAAGAACACCCAAGCTCAAGTCCACTATGTCTTCCCTAGATACCCAAGTTTCAAAGTCTACAGCATGTTTTTCCTCCAGGTGACTAAGAAATAATCTTCTGTCCTAATGGTTGCAGCACTTAGATGAGTAGATGATCATATAAAAATGGTACACTATCCACAGTAGATACTGAGAAAGTCCAGGCACAAGGTAGCATGATGGGAAGGACCTTCCCTCCCATCAGTTATGTGAGGAGAAATTTAAATTATGACAAGAGAGCTGAGATGTGTGAGACCCCAAATCTCCCATAACCTCAGCAAATGTTGTACCTCTTTTACTGCTAGCAGTTTCATGACTTAAGACTTTTTTATCTAGCAAAATATATTTTCATCCAGCAGTATATAAATAAAATTATATATTATAATAGTATATATTTTTTTGCAATTGCCACAAATTTATGGTAAGTTTTAGGTCAACTAAAACCATACTTCAAATAATATAAATCACAAAAAAAAAATCCCTTCTCTTCTAGTGTTTCTACTTGTTCCTCTCACGCAAGTTATTTCAATGTTATCTCACTTTTTCCCATTTAAATAGGAAAAATTATACTAGTCTATCTAAAAATTACTGCAGAGTTTCTTTGAAACCAGCCCTGTCCCTCAAGTCATTTGCACAAATCCAAAACCAGTACCAAATGTTAATAATCTGAATTGATAATATTTCACAGCTATATAAAGGGCAATGTGGATCACAGTGAAAAAAAGTGGTTTCAGACTTATTTATGTGTATAAAACTGTCTGAATGGGAAAGTACTCACTACTCCTTTTTTCTTTTTTGTCACCTCTTTCAGTCATCGTCTTAATCAGATGCTATCTCTTCAGATCTGCCAAGTACAACGATCTTTACATCTATCTGTCATTCAGTCTTGAGTGAAGTGGCTGTTTCACTCATCTGACAGAAGCAGAGTCGGTTTGCCAAATTTCCATCACTATCACTGCATGGCACAACTCTGGGATATTAATAGTTTCTTACCTAGGGCCACCCAGCATGGATTACTTTGGAGGCATCTCTTATCTTAGTGCAACAATTATAGCATTTAATAGGTTGAGGGATATAGTGCATGTAAGATTTCAGGAAATCCTTTCACAAGGGTTTTGATTCCTTAGTTGAGATGCAGGGCACAACTATTTAAGGATTAGCTGTCCCCTCTACCAACACATGCCTCTTTGATGATACCATATCCTTCTAGCTTCCGCTGTGGAACAGAAATGGGGAATAGATATGCTAGGGGAATTATTAGATTCAGCCTCCTTTACACCTTTAAGGCAATTACATGCCAAGACAAGAGCATCTAATGTGCAGCATTTTCAGCATGTGTAACAGGTATTTTTTTGAAGTCATGAAAACCTCCAGATATAGTCCTTTTTTAAAGAGTATTTATACTATTAAACCATTCTAAACTTTAAAACAGATTTAATACAAGTTTTTTTTTTTTTTTTTTTTTTTCAAAGTGGAAAATGTTTTCTCATAAAGTATATGGACATTTTTCCTCTGTAAAGAAGTCTGCAAACACTTTTTTTTCCTTTTGGAGAACTAAAGGCATAATTTTATAAATAATCGAGGATGATTAGTTTATTTGTATGTTTTAACTTGGCACTCAGCATAATATCTAAATAAAATATTGTAAAATGGGAAAGAATACAAAATAATCCACCAGAGTGCTAACTGCCCAAGCAGTACTTTAAGGAATGTACACCGCAAGTAAGGGTTCCCTGGACAATGCAGGTGATTTCTTTGCCATAGGGAAAGCAATTTCCTCCCAAAATTCTCCAGTAAAAATAAGTCCACATGCATTGTTCATAGTCAAGACATATGGAGGAAAGTAATTTCACATATTTCTGAGCAGACATCTCTGGCATCTTTTCCTGAAGTAGCAGAAGTCTGGACATAATAATAGGCACAGAAGGTGCCAATGTTCCTCTCTTTTAAATTATCCAGGAAGAGCTGATTTAAAATTTCCCACTGATATGATTTTAGAAGAGAAAAGGATATGTCAGATAGTTCTAGCCAGAAGAATACAGACCTGTATGCATTTCCCTGACTCAGCACTCCTGATTTTTGACTGTCTAGTCTCATTTCTGCCCAGAATTTCAAATTTCTTTCTTATCATAGAATCATTCAGGTTGGAAAAGACCTTCAAGATCATTGAGTCCAATTGTAACTATAGATAGATCTTGTCAGATATACACCTCCCATCCCTCCACTTCCTCTCTCCCTTTACAATTTTACAATTTCCTTTTTTTCCTTGTACAATTTACAAGGACAGAAGAGAAATGAACAAAACCATAACAACAGAATGTATTTTGTGGTTCAATACTTTCATGCATAGCAAATTCCCGAAATCAAGCTGGCCTTGCATTTACATGTAGGCAGGATGGCCCCATTGTCACAAACACCAGGAATATTTCTTTGGAAAAATATCCATTTCTCAAAACACACACACACACAGAGGATGGGATTTTCATCAGGAAAACAAACCTGAAAATTTTCCAAAATTCTCAACAGCAGTTTTTATCTCCATCAGGATGGTATGGTTTTCCCAAGAAAAAGACTTCTTTCCCAAATTGGGGGAAGCCCCATACCTGGGGCTTGCAAAGTCATAACTAACTCTTTGAGTTGCACCTGGCAACATATTAGAAGGCAAGAGTGAAAAATACAGTGAGAAATCTTGGTATGTTATTTAGTGACCACCTAAAAAGGGGACAACCTGCCAACTTTCTTTTCTAGCAGACATTTATAAATTCCTTTAAAGCAGAACATGTTGCAGAAATCTTTCTTGGATGCAGCAAAGACATGAGTAAGTGTGACAAGCCCCCTGACAAAGGAAAAATGCTTCAGTCCTCTGTCCAAATAGATTTCAAAAGACAGGATGAGCTACCAATTTTGTCTGGAAATGGACACAGAGTGACAGATCAAGTATGGCTTTTAACTGATGACCATATACTAAACAGGAAGAAAATGCCTCCAACAGATGATCCAGGCACTGTCCTTATTCAGCTCTCCTGATACTTTTGCAACCATTTCTATTGTACCTGATTTGAATTCAAGTCAGTCAGCTAGGCTGGAAAAGCTTAAATTTTGTCAAAGAAAGAAAAACTAAAGCAGCACTCACCTTAGCAATTCTAGCATCCATAATGTTTCACTGCCCAGCCTAGCAGCCTTACTTAGGCTTTGAAGGAATAAAACACATACAGTCTCCTAGCCTAAGCAGGAGAATATCCTCTACAAAGTGAAGCAGGTGATCCAGGTAAAACATGCACATACACACATCCCTAGTTACATAGTCACCAGTGAAGGGTTGGCAGAATCCTTGCACTGCCCTGGCTATGCCTGGATCATGGTAATGGGTATATCTAAACCATTGTACTTGAAAGCCATCCCAAGGGCATCCCAGCAGTGTAGGGCTAGCTAATTCTTCTCCTGGAAAGTGAAGTCTCTTCCTTTTTTCCAGCAACGGATGGAATAAGGATAGGAAGCTTATTGAAGCATGCGGAATGTGGAATAAATACTGCAGGAATAGCAAGTAATAGTGAAGAAGAAAATGCTCTTCTACCCTCTACTCTTAGAAGCCCTGTTTCTGATTAGCAAAGGTTCAATTCTGTCACATAAACATCAGTCTGTTTACACCCTTTGAGACACTGAGGATATCTCTCCAGCTGCCATGGAAGAAGCAGTCATGTCACTTGAAAATCCTATGCCATATTCATTATTCTTATGCAGATATTGGGATATCTTAGGGTGTCTAACATGAAAGAAAACTTGTGTTTAGCCCCCTGTGTGACTCCCTTTGGATAAAATTCGTTTTGAGACTAAGGTATCTAAATGTAGGAGCAGGATTCAGCTGACTAAACAAAATGCACAGTGACATTTGAGGGAACCTAGAGTATGCAGGACAGTCCAGGGGGGTATCCTATGGCATCTCAAATGGCACAGGACTCTCGTGTTTATGTAATTGCATCCTACCTCAGATGTTTTCTGTGACATCTAAATCTAAGCTTCCATTACAGTAAGTGGAGGTCTCTGCTCAATTCACGGACACAGACATGCACATGGAGTTATATTTAAGATGCGCTACAGCATCCGGGAGACCCACACAGCTAAGACAGATAAGACAGAGGACCTACAGTAGGGCAATGTATTTCCATTCTGGCAAATGATAGTCGGGGAGGATATTTAAGGAAACACAAAACACCATTGAGCATGTGTGTGGGTATCTGAACTGAGTTCCCAGTCAGTACATTCAGTGATGCCTAGAAAATGATTCATATAATGCTGAAATAGACATCTACAATAGGACTATAATAAGATCAGAGCAGATAACTTCATTTAGATGCCTAAAATTAGGTGTCTTTATTTGGAGTTGAAGCCAGTCTTAAGGATGACATAGATACAGAGTTCAAATAGTCTCAGGAGAAAATCTATTTGCCGTTCAAGAGCAAGTCTGCATGGCTCAGTTCAGAAAGGCTTGGGAAATTCTAGGTTACTGCATTACTAAGCACATTTGGACAGCTAGGCTAAAAAGTTTCCTCATAATAGGAGGGAAATAGGAAACAGCAGCATGTTATGACTACTCCTCTGAAGAGGGTCAGCTCTTCCAGAGTAGTTTAGACATAACTATTGAAATCCCAGTTGTTTAAGTAGCTCTGTACAGAACTGCTAACAAAGATCACAGAATCACAGAATGGTTAAGGTTGGAAGGGACCTCCAGAGATCTTCTGGTCCAACCCGCCCTGTTTAAGTAGGGACACCTAGAGCATGGGGCACAGTATTGCATCCAGGCAGGTTTTGAAGATCTCCAGAGAAGGAGCCTCCACAGCCTCTCTGGGCAGCCTGTTCCAGGGCTCGGTCACCACCACAGTAAAGAAGTTCTGTCTCATATAGAGATTAAACTTCCTGTGTTTCAACTTGTACCCATTACCCTTTGCCCTGTCACTGGCCACCACCGAGAAGAGTTTGGCCCCATCCTTCCTACATTCACCCCTCAGGTACTTGTACATGTTGACCAGATCTCCCCTCAATCTTCTCTTCTCTAGGCTAAACAGGTTGAGCTCTCTTAGTCTTTCCTCATAAGATAGATGATCCTGTCCCTTAATCATCTTTGTCGCTCTATGCTGGACCCTCTCTAGAAGCTCCATGTCCCTCTTGTACTGGGGAGCCCAGAACTGCACACACTACTGCAGATGCGGCCTCGCCAGAGCTGAGCAGAGGGACAGGATCCCCTTCCTTGACCTGCTGGCCACACTCCTCCTGCCAGGATCCCATTGGCCTTCTTGGCCACGAGGGCACATTGCTGCCTCATGGTTAACTTGTTTTCAGCCAGGACTCCCAAATCCTTCTCCGCAGAGCTGCTTTCCAGCAGATCAACCCTGAATCTGTACTGGCGTCTGGGGTTATTCTTCCCCAAGTTCAGGATCCTGAAGACCATTCTAGCAGTCGCACAGTGCAGCAGACAACTCAGCCAAGAGAAAATAAATAGTTTTCCTAATGCTTAGTAAGAATCACTGGCTTACTGTGATTTTTCATCTTGATTAGTTACATTCTTATTTTATAACCAAAGAATCAGATAGGCATCCTTTTCCTTCTTTTTCTTACATTACTACAGAGTTCCTAAAATTGAAAGTAATTACATAGGTAATATCTCAACTGTATAACAATTCCCCCTGTAACCTGGAGCAGCCTTATCAGGAAGGGTATTAGACCACCTTATTTTCCATAGTCTTCATGGAGATTCAGGTCAAAGAAAAATGTAAGGTATTTAGTCTGACTTCTTGCACAGAAAAAGCCAGAGAACTCCATCTAATAGCTTTTGTAAAGAAACGATTGCTTCTTCCAGTATAGGAGTGAATATAATCAGTATCTTTGGCAGGACAGCACCATAGCTTGACTAGAGTTCCTACATTATTAATACAAGTGCCCATGGTCAGGTAGACCCAGAATACATACATATCCCCATTCATAATGTCAAATCAGCAACAGTGCTCTGGTTATTTAAAAGTTTCATATAATTCTTGTTTGTGACCTAAATTTACAAGTAGTGTGTGGTTACTTTCTGTGATGCTGGAGAAGTGTTCATGCCTCATAAGAAAGTTAAATGCTCCTCTGCTACGTGCAATTCAGCAAACTCTACACCCATTCTCTGATTGCTGCCCCTTTCAGTGATGTGCAAATCTATAACCTATTACATTATGCAAATGCACTGCCAGCGTACTGTCATTTCCTAGTCTTCTTCAGAAAATTCTTTTTCAACAGTTGTTGACAAGATCTGGGCAACTAGTCAAAGCTCTTCCACTCTGAGGACCAGAGAGGCTATTCCTAGGAGATGTGGAAGGAAATGACAAATTCGGTTGTCCTCTCTCCTTCCACTGACATTATGCAAGACAGGATGGCAAAGAAGAAGGTAGAGTTGAATGAACTGCCATTATTATCAATCACCAATGTAGATCTCCAAAATCATACATATGACAAAAATAACTGTGCATATATCAAGATAAGACCAATTTTCTTTAAAAAGTAACAAATTTGTGTCTCTCACTGCAAAGGAACTAAATAAAATCAAATAAATTGCAATGAATTTTCTGAAAAACATGAAACACAGGCAGTATTAGCAGTAGCTCTTATTACTCTGTTTGCTTTTTTTAAAAGTCAAAATATCTGTTGTTTATGAAAAGATGAGATTATCTGCCTTCAATTCTTTTAGTACCTTTAAAGTCTAATCTGAGTAAAAAGCAATTTTCTTGCACAATAACTTTTAATCCTGTGGGTTTGTGTGCACTTAGAAGGGCCATTAAAAGTACATAGATAACACAGGTTAACTGCTGGGATATTAAATGTTAATATTCAAGGCAGACAAAGGCAGTGATTAGCTGGCACACTCGTAAACACAGTAGTCATTGCTTAGATTAAACAGCCAGCATCACTTCAGATAGCAGGGGAAAACACTTAAATTATGTAGAAGCCAAAGACCTGCAAAAAAAAACCCCTGTGAATACTTTACCCCTCTTGTCAGCCACCAGGCCCGATAAACCTTTGGTGAGACTGCCAAGACAGAAAACATCTTTCTGCGATGTGGGCCGACACTAGGAGAAAAGGAATCAAAATGCACGATAGTTTCACACAGGATTTACAAACAGCCAGTAGATGGTAGCAACTGTCGGTCACTACTAACCTGAGCTGTATTCCTAGCTGAAAGGCTACATGTAAAAAACTGTGTTTCATTACCAACTGCCTGAGCTACTCAGCCTCCCAAGGGAAAAATATATTAGCCTTTGCAATAGCTAATCTTAATTGATAGATGAAAATGTTGTCAGAAATAATACTGACCTACATATGCATTTCTTGAGCTGCACTGTCCATTTCAGTCAATTCTGAGTGGAAAAGTAACACTAGGGCGGAATTACATCTGTGGGGTGTGTGCAAATGGTCTGAACAGATGGAGAGATACAGAGAGAAACACTATCTTGTCTGTCCATAATAATCCAGCGTTGGAAAAAAGAAAGCTCATATAGTAGAATAAGAAAGAACAAAATTCTTGTTACATATGTGCAAAACTTCCAAAGCCAGAATCTGTAACATCTTATTTTGAAAAATTTGACAATGTCTTAAATATTAAATATCTTAACATGGAAGAAATCAAAAATGCATTCATCACACTATGAGAGATACACGAAAAAAGAAAATATCTAACTCTTGGAAGAAATACAAAGATTTATTTTCTTTTCTTTTATTCTTTCTTATTAGAGGAAAATATTCTGGCCCATGATAATCATTGCTGGCAGAAAATTATTAGCATGAAACGACAGGATATGTCTTAAAAAAAGAATTCATAAATTTAATAAGATAATTTCTGCATAAATTAAAATATTTTAATAGAACATAGTTGAAAAATAGTTGGAAAAAAATGCTAATTGAGGGAAACATCTGCTCTGAACAAGAGCATTTACCACAGGCAAAGTGCTTGTCTGTGGTGGCAGTTTGCATGAGGAAAAACAGGATGCCAAGCCTCAAACTATTTCTACTCTGACAGAGGGTTTAAGGATATGCTATGCTGAATTTGACATTCGTTGTGTCCCTGATTTCCATAGCATATTTGCTTATTTTTCATGGGAAAAATGGAAGGCAGTGGGAGGAGGTGGGAAGGAGATATTGCAAATGATGACACTGAAAGCTTAAACTAGGATATTTAAGTCGAGCTATACACTTCTGGGGCTCCATTTTCCTTTGCCTTAGCACTAATAAAGGATCTCAGGCACACCCATACATCTCAGCTTCCCTTGGAAGTATCTATGCCATGCTCACCTGCAGACTGTGAAAGAGGCTCAATCTCTTTGGAGCTCCTGCAAACAGTTTTCCATCAAAAACCTGTCACTTGGTGCAAATGCAATAGAAAGAGCCCCGTGTCAGCCTTCCCAGGCTGTACTGGTCCTATGGACCTGCCAAGTGATTTTAGGTTTTTTTTTTTTTTTTTTTTCTTCGCCTTTATAGAAAAGCAGCATCTCTCTCACTGAATAGACGGGCAAGCAGAGCTGCTGAGTAAGAGAGCTGAGAGCTTGTGGAGATAATAGCAAAGCTCTGCCTGCCATTTTCACATCCTTGCTAAGCTGTCTTTAATAAGCATTACAATTAGCTCCTGATAGCTGCTCAGAGGCCTACGTGAAATGAGCTGGTTGTCTGAGTATGGGCCTTATTAGCGCGTTGTCTCATCACAAAACTCCCTTCACAAGTGACACCCTTCTCAGCGGTCTCTGCGGAAGCCAAGGATTGAACCCATTCAGGGACTGAACAGCTCAAAAAGCCCATTCCCTAAAGGACACAATAACAAGAAAATAATATAAAGGAGACTTAAAGGAGCAAGGACAGGACAGCATAGGAGAACCTACACTGATGCTAAAAGGAACATATTTGTCATAGTGTTTTTCAGCCTCTGAGCTATCAACCTGATCATTTTCTCCAGAACTAAATATACTTAGAGCTAGTTTTGGTGACAAGCAATTCTTGTGCCAACATCTGCAGCTTTTAGATACAAAAAAATAGCCTCCTTTTAAAACTTTGATTTATTCTCCACAATAAAATAAAATTATGGTGTTGCTGAAAATAACAGCAGCCTACAGTTTTCAAATACCCGATAGAAACAATCTGCTTGGCTGACCCCTTTCCTACGTTTCATGATTATAGTGTCACCAAAATCTAGTTATAATGATATTTTCTTTATTAAATTACATCCTCCTGGCAGGTACACTATCTTTCGTAAAGGACAAAGAGTGTAATACATGATCTGGATGCAGCTAAACATCTAAGTTGTCTTTAAAATATAGTTTGTGTAAAACAAAAACACTACTAAAATGAAAATCGCACATGCATGGAATCAACTAAATTTTAAGCAGGGGTTGTTTTTTTTGCTTCCTTTTTTCATTATTATGCTATCCTGTATGTTATGTTATTGCAGACATCATCAAGGACTTTTCCTCAAAAAATTCTGCATTTATGTTATCATTTTTTCTACCCTCCAGCTGAGAAAATGTCTTTTACTTTAGTTTAAATCTGATCATTATTTTCCCTCCCATTCCCCAGATTTACTCCCTGACAGGAAGACTTTCAACAGAGAAGTAAGCAAATAGGCAAAGGCAGAGTTTTGTTTGTAAACTTGTACATAATTCAAGGTTTAATTCTGGTAAAAGCCATAGCTGACCATTTTCTGTATCTTATCCAAGAAATCCAACTTCTTCTCAGTATATAATTGCTATCATAAAATCATCAAACTGAATACAAGGCAGAATTTTTCCTAGGAACATCATGTATTACATAAAATTTTATGTATGTATCTAGACAGATATATTCATGTATCCAGATCTTTATCTACTGCAAATGTTTATCACAGCACCATTGTTTTCAGCAAAGTTACGAAGGGTACATCATCTAAGATCCTGACCTGTAGTTTTGTGTAATGCAAATTCAATATTCTGAAATTGCAGTGATGTAGGCACTTCTAATAGGAAATAATTATGTTGCCAAGACCTCTCTGAATGATAATGTAATAACAGTCTCATTGCAAGCTCTGGTGTAAAGTAAGAAGAGTCCTCAGGGGAAGATCAAGAATTCACAGCAGTGTAGACAAAATCAAATTTTACTGTCCCAAGAATGAGGGCAAATTCTTTCACAGGCAAGGCTGGGTAAGGACAGGCAGTTTTGCAGTAGCAATCTGACACTCCACCCTGAGGATGCCTAGAACCTGCAAAACTGCAGTAACAAGCAGCGCCTGCAAGTGCAGCCCCTCTGCTGCTGCCCCTGTCTGGGGACAGGCTCCAGGTCATGCCACCATCAGGGAAGCTGAAATAAGAGGAGGAGAGCTGCCCTCCAAATCCCTTCTCCAGAGCTCTCCCCAGTGTTTCTGCCTCTGGCTACTGGCAGCATGGTGCTTGCCTGCCTCTCCTCCCAACAGCAAAGGGAGCTGGCATGGTGCTAGTCTTAAAGCAGGAATCATAGAATCATTGTGATTGGAGAAGACCTTTTAGATTCATCAAGCCCAGGGATGGTGTGAAGGCAGTGGGTCCATGGCTTCCAACTGGTCGGAACACAGAAGTCAGCCAGTCATTGTAAACCCAGCTGCTCAAGAATGAATGCAGCTAAAGGAGTATTTTTCCTGCTTTAGGTAAGCCAGGATGAGCCAAGTTCAGAAGTGTGGTAGCAACTGGAGCACCAGGAACATCCCTCTCCTTTGTTTTCCCTTGTTTCCCTGGAGTGATTTTGCTGCTGTCCTGGACATGGCTGTCTATGCTGAAGAATGCCCCAGAACAGATCTGTGGACCTGCTCTCTAGCAAGGTGAAGTACCAAGACTGAAATGAGCGTGCTCCGTTTCAAATGCGCACAAAATTTATAAGCGTGAAGCTTTAACACCCAAACAGAACGATACCATGTGGCAGAAGTGAGTAAAACCAAAGTACACACTAACCCTGGCAGTATTTATTTCTGCAGTGAATCATCTCACTTTCATCTCCACCAATGACTTAAAGCAAAACTGCAAAAGCAAGCTTTCCTGAGCCTTCTGAAATGCTTGTTTTTGAGAATTTCAGTTCAAACTGACCCTCAGTGAAATCTCGACATCCACAAATCCAGGCTTTTCACATGCAAACAGAGGGGCATAGACAGGAGCACAAGGGTTTTGGAAACGCTTTCACATATTAGGCCCTCAGACCGGTGTTTTGTTTGGTCACTTTTTTTCTCTGTAGTTAGGAAATGTGGAGACATAAGGGGACTTCTTCTCCTTGCTACCTGTGCCCTAAACATTTAGATGAAAACATATTGAAAAGATTCCTTTATCAATCTCATTGCAGTCTTAAAAATTTTAAATTCAGTATCAGAGAATGCTATAATGGCACTGGTGCTCAGTCCAGGTCTTTTCACAACACAAGTTATCTAAGCAGTGAATCTATGAAAAAAACAATGAGCAGTGAAACGTGGACATCCCTGATGTCATCTTAAGGCATCAGCACTTGCATCAGGTGCTGGGAAAAGAGGTTTAAGCTTTCCAGGGGATAAAGAGATTTGCTGTGCGTGCAGCACGTTCCCAGACTGTGTGCATCTGCAAGACTTTCCTTCTTCCTCAGTCAGCACAGGTTTCCAGTGCCAAAAATTCTCTGCCAAAGTGAAAGCTGGGCTGATCATACCACACTCCTCCTCAAGGTGATAACCTGAGTGTTAGCATGACTCAAGACTCTGTGTATGCTACCTCTTGCCACTGTAAAATCAAAATTCCCAGGGAGCAGGTTCCTGACACTTTGTGAGCCTTTCTAAATTCTTTCTCACAATTATGGTTAGTCCAAATCACCTAGGTTGAATTTCAATGGCTTCTCTTTGGGCTGTTGGCTTTAACTCATCTTGCCTTCCTTTGACCTCCTGGGTGAATATATAGATCCTGTCCTTCAGTAACACCATGCAATTAACTGAATGATATTGAAATGACTTTTTTTTTTAGCACACAAATAACACAGAATCTGATTTCTAACTTTCTATTTTATGGAACTCATAGGAAGTACTATTTCAACAGGTGAAGATCCTTGAGCAGGTGAGTTTATTTTTGTGCTTTTGGTATTATCAGATTTATAGTCAGGTCAGTAAGGACTTAAATGACTACAAGTACTTCTCTGGGGAAAATTTATCAGTAAGAAAGACATTCTTGGAAGATTTTTAACCTTTCCTAACCACAAAAGCATTGTAACATTCCATCTTAAGGCAATATGGGGCTGACAATTTTTCCATTTTACTGCAATAATCTTGCAATCCTGCTTTACTATACATCTTAATCTTCCATTTGCCTCTGTACTATTGGATTGAGATCACCAGCATCAATAAAGAAGCAACAACAGCATCTACTTACATTTATCAGGAGGAAAGAATTTCAGTTGACAGCAATGAAGAAAGATTAAGTTCTTGTTCACACTCAACCTAGTTCCTAGGGATTTTCTGATATATTTTAATCCTATGGATTTTCTAGGACCTATAAACAAACTAAATAAAAAAAAATCAAAGACAAACAAACAAAAAAAAAAAGAAACAGCTTAGCAAAGTTTTCCTTCAATTCACTGTGTAAAGCTGCCTTATATGGTTTTCCCTAGTTTCTCTCATTTCTAGCTTAAAAGAAGAACAGTGTTTACACTCCAGAAAGAACTGTGTTTAAGCAGCATTTTAAAATATGGAGGTGGCTTGGTCACTTATTTCATATAGGTAGTAGTAAGTGACTTAGTCTTTTATTACTGCTTAGGTTGGCAGAGAAAGCTGAAACATATCCATGGTATTGATTTATCAAGGGAAGGAGGAATTTTTGAAGGCATGCTTGTGTTTTTCAAAATAGTTAAAATTTAGCTTATTCTCACCAGGCAAACAGGTCACGGATATGAAGAAGTACCAGTCCATAACAATCAGAGTTCTTTATGAACAAGCCATATATTGGTTTCAGCAATATGTGCAACAGTTTGGCATGTCCTGGCCCTCTCTTCCTACTGCCAGCAGTATTGTGACTTTGTAGAGCTGGTCAAAACATAGGCAGATTTTGATAACACCCAAGTTCCACAGATTTCATGAAGAATTCTGGCAAACATTTTGGTTGATTGTTTTCCTTTCTTTGTCCATTTGTCCTCCTTAATGTTTTCAATGAAAAATTAATTTTGTTCCCCTTCCTTTTATTTTTTTTTTTATTATTATTATTTTTTCTCTTCCTGATTTACAAAGGTATTCAGACATCCTGACAAACTTGGGACATATTCTCAGAGGTACACTAGCTCTCTGGCACACATAACTGGTCCCAAAAGGATGGGCTAGTGTGCTGATTTTATATTTTTATGTTTCAGAGCCCTTACCATTAAGGAGAGAGGACAAAGTATGGGGGAAGTGAAATTTTGCTGTTATAATTTTACAAAAGGGAAATTAGGGATGTATTAAAGGCTATCTAGAACCATGTACTCTCAAATAGCCTGGAGATACATGTAACACCTGGCTTCACAGCCAAGCCCTAACAGATAGCAATACTTCTGTTGCTTTCACTGGTGCAGTAAGAAATAACCTGACTGAAATCAGTGGACAGAGACAGGGAAAGCACAGTCTGGATTCTCATTGAAGAACAGGAGCTTGGCTCATCATCACTTTCTATACCATGTAATCATTTTCATTTCCCAGAGATGTTGTTTAAATATGAAAATACCAGAGTAGGATATTCTGATATGGAAACAATCTGCACTCATGTTATATAAGTGCCAAACAGCGAACGTGGTTCCCTCCTGGCCAAGTTTGTATTTGGGGCTGAGGAACTCTCTCCACAAGCAGTGTGGACCAAAAAAGGGGTTCTATGGACTTCAATAGTTAGTACAGAGGAGCTGACATCCACACTGAACATATTTCCCAGCAAACAGAGAAGAGCACACTACTAGAGGCAGACCTTCAGTATCAGAGCCTTCAACTGCGTGCTTCCTGCTAGGCTTAGGTTCTCACTGAGTTGGACATTTTGGGGTTCATATGCAGAAGGAAGGTGTCCAACATACTAATGCCAACAATGCATGTTAGTACATAACGGCTATTAAACCAATGGCTCCTTGAGTGGTATTAACTGCAACTTACTGTACATGCACTCATTAGGCCCCTTCCTCTAACTCTGTCTTGTGCTCTGCTTGACTCAGAACCCAAGGATGGCTCAATTATCTCTGCTTCTTAGCCCCGTATTTATTGTTTCAGCCCCTAGCATAATTAGATTCCTATTTGGGAATAACTGTTTTGTTCAAAGTAGCATGATCCAGCAATGCCCTTTTCTTCAGGAAAAAATATTTTGAGGTGAGCTTGGCTCTGTGCTTACCAGTTTGGGGTGGTTTTTTTTTTTTTTTTTTTGGGGGGGGTTGTTTTGTTTTCTTTTATTTGTTTGTTTTTTCACGTTTGGCTAACCCCACAGAAGTGTGAGAAGACCAACATCTGTTCCATAGTAGATTTCCAGGTTATCATACTATATGTCATTTGCTGTTGTTCTAACTTAATAACTAATATATATTCCCAACAGTCATTAGGGTTGCATTAATCATTTCAGATGAAATCGGGTAACATTCACAGTTCTAACTATCTTTTTTTCCTACAACTTGATAAACAATAGCTTTTTATATGAAACTTTCCCCACCTTTTTTTTATTATTTTTTATTTATTTGTCCTATACATAGGATAATTCTATAGCAATATAAAGATGCAGCTCAAAGAGAAAAATGGCTAGGAAAGTTCTGAATGTGTGAAGTCAGAGGATTAGAAGAGAAACCATTCTGCAGACTTAATTAAAGCTTTTGCTAGCAGCAAAAGCTATAATGCAACATGACAGTTATTTGAATGATTTTTCTTAAGATGACTATTGCTTTTCATTATCTAATTTGACATTAAGGTTGGTGCTGTGTGTCTAGCCTGCAAAACAAAAATAAAAGTTAATAAAACACATGCTAGAAATAGAATACAAGTTTAGAAGGAATGCTGTGGGGGATAGGCCTTTCTCACGCTTTGGGGAGAAGTATACTACCATACCCTTGTCCTAATTTTTTCACTGTAGTTTAGAAAAGGCCTTATGGCTAATATGTCACATCTAATATAATTTGCTATTTCTGCCTTGCATCTTTTTGAACCTTACTTTTTCATATTATAGCAAATCTGCTAAAATACTGTAGATAAAGTTGTGTCAGCATTCCATTATTAACCCTGTTTTTGCAGCATTTTTCAAATTAGACTTTAAAACAATAATCATCCCTTATTTTAAATTGGTACATATTTTCGCCTTGTGAGTGAATCATTTGGGGTATATTTTAAACAAACAGCTTGAGATACCTTTTGTCTGAAGATCAGATTTTACTCCTGGGCAGGAAAAAGTAGCAGGACTTTAACTGAGAGCTTAGGCTTAACCTGAAGCTCAGTTAGTCTCACCTGGTGGTTGAACCTTGTCCTTGTAAATAAATTTTTCTCCAGACTTTCCCCAAAACATACCATAAGACTAATGAATGAGAAAGTCAGACCATTGCTGAATGATCCTTCCAACACAACCTGAAAATCCCTGGTGAATCCTTAATACCACATATTTGAACAGGGAACTTGGTCTGCAAGGTCAACAGATAGGCACAGATGCCAAGGCAGACCAAAAACATTCAGGCTCAAAATAAGAGATTAAATTCAATGGTACCTTTGTGACAATATTTTTAAGCAGACCTGCACTTATTCTTAAAATCTTGACAAAAAAAAAAATCATATTTAACTCAGCATAGGTTTTAGCTGCATAGGAAACCATGACCAGATCTCCGAGGGCTGTACTTGCAAAGCAGCAAAAAATAAATAAATAAACACAGTAATTCTCCCTTGAATTATTGAACAACTGAGGAGTTGTTTAATAACCTTAATACCACCTACAGAAAGAAAATAAATAAGGAAGAATGTTTTATGAAAAAAAAAGTCTCGTGTGTCAATTGCATGTCCTTCTCTTGAGCAATGTAGATGCTGAATTGGAATATTGATTGATAGGTAATTAACAAAACAAATCTAATTTATCTGATGATTAAACACGTAAATATCCCTTTCAAGTGGATTAAAAGGAATTCATATATAAGTATTTTATTTGTGGAACAGCATTGCTTAAGTAATTCTGCATTAATTACTTGAAAATGAGGTATTTTTATTTCATATGTCTTAAACCTCAACAAATACCCTTAATGAATTAACTGATAATGACTGTCTTTTTAAAGCAGATCAGATACTAATTTGAAGTAGTTTAATAGGTTCTTACTGCTGATACTGTCATTATATATTGCAAGCATCAGCAAAATAAAATGTTTTCTGTTTTTCTTTCTTTTACTCTGTTCTTTCTTTTACTATGCTTTGTCAATGCAATGATATTAACCCTGTGTTATAGAAGAAGATTTCTTTAGGCCATGTCTTCAATAGGAAATTTTATAACATCGTGGTAGAAGAACTTAGTATGCGGAATAGCAATCAAAAGAAATTGCATCATTTGCTTGATATCCAAACTGAAGAAAAATAGAGGGTTTCCATGATTACAGCTTGGAAATTATTCACAAAATCACAGAATAGCTGGGGTTGGAAAGCACCTCTGGAGTCATCTTGTTCAACATCCTGCTCAAAGTAGGGCCAGCTTAGTTTAGTTTGCACAGATCCTCGTCCAGTTGGAGTCTGAATATATCCAAGAATGGAGAGTCCTCAAGATAACAGGTTGTACTTTCATGGAACATCAAAAGGAACATCTTCCTCTCCAGCTTTCTCTATTTAACCACTCCGTCTTCCTTCCATAGCTTTCACTAATCATACTCTGAAGCAGATCCAAGCAGTCTGCCCAACCAGGAAGAAAACTGGAGCTACCAGTTCTAGTTAAGACAATTGGAGGTATTATTTATTCATACAGAAAGTAAGATACAGTGAACTTAGGTGGGAGAATACAGGAGACTGTGATGAGAGAAAGGTGAAGCTGAAGAGGGTGAGCAGAAGTGTTGAAAGAGACATTTGAGGAGTCTGGACATTTACTAGTCAGGACCAACTGCAACTGGGACTTGAAATGAAATGCCTGAAATGCTATGAAGAAAATTTCAACTTTCTGGTCAAAAATCAAAGTCTAAAAAATCCTATCCAAAAGCCTAAATATTTTGCTGAAACATGAGGATGCTGGCACACAATAGCTGAAAATCAGATGTTTCATACTTCAGTCCTTGGTCTTAATCTACTTCCAATAAGCAAAATGTCCATTCTAAGACAGTCGTTAAGGTAAATTTGATAGTTATTAGACAGGTAGAATTGCTTCAGAGAGTAATTCAGGCCTCTTTGACACTTATCTCAAGATAGGAAGAACAAGCTTTGCAAGTGCTTCTCTGTCTCCAAGGCATGGGAATATCCATGTTTAAAACCTGATTGCCTACCTCTACTGTTTGAGTTTTTATAGTCATTAATATCCAAAGAGTTTTAGGTATTTCTGAAATATCTTGCATCAGTAAATGTCCAGGACCATGCTGTTGGCTTTTGTTCATGGACACAAAGAATTCAATCTTTGAATCAGGCTTGGCAGAGCAAATGCATGTGACTGAAGACTGATAATTTATTTCACACAGTCAGTGAAACACAGAGAAGACAGGAACAAGGCCAAGACAGAGGAGGAAAGTAAATGGTGAAAATGCTGAAGGAGAAAAAGGAAGAAAGCTGATTCAGAGAAAAAGCATAGCTTGAGCACAGGAGAACTTGAGAGCAGATAGGTCTGAGGCATGCAGAATGGCTAGAGATAAAGAAAGAATAAAACAAGATTCATCTGTTAATGGATGACAAATCACAACTGGACATGGAGGTAAAGACAGGTAGTCAGCAATCTGAAATCAATAAGCTGAATTGTTCAATACCTATATTAATTATTGCTTATTATTAGGACACTGCTGAGGGTATCATTGTGATTAAACACAAAGATGTGTTAAATTGTTTAGCGCAAAGGGAGAGAGATGAATTAAAACTGTTCAAAATGGATCTTTTAAATGTAATTTCTGTGTATCTCAGCATCTAGCAACACACTCCACTGGAGATTGCTCTCAGAGCAGATGATCTCTTGAGTGCAGTGACTCAGGAAGGAAGGAATCGCTGTGAGGTCCAAAATGGGACCATGTGCTGGAGAAAACTTTCCGGTGCTATGTGCCTCCACCTGTAACTGTGCCCCTAACCTCCCCGTCCACCTCAGTTGTGTCTTTCCCTATAGGCAGGTGCTGATTTCTTTAATCCACATCTTGGGGGTTAGAGAAATTATCCAGCCAAGGAGAAATGTGGATTCAACAAGTCTGAAGACCTGAACCTTGTTCCACTCAGCTCCAAAGGTCTAAACATAAGGTTCAAGTACCATTTTTCAGTTTACAGAATCCTGAGTGATACCTTCCTTCCACATTAAACTGGATATAAATCTGCTGATATTAGTCATCCTTTATGAATTTCTTTATGGACAGGGTACAGACTTTTAGGAAGCTGTGACTCAAAGCTACTCATTAGACAGGACACCTTTAAGAGGTGTTTAAAGGCGCCCTGTGGAGAGCACCAGATAGTTACGTGGTGCAAGAGGAAGAGAATAAAACAGATAACAGATCATTTTTGGAGTCTCTCTTTACCCCTAGATTAGTATGATTGGCAAGAGCATTCCTTACTTCCTTAGGGTTCCACAAGGTTCACACCCGGAAATCTAGAGCTGCAAGCTCTGTCCTTATATGACTTACTGAAAACTGGGTTATATTGAAAGAATAGGATAGAAAACAAAGAAAGAATTTAGTTTCCCTCTCATTTAATAAAATTAGTTTAATGCGGCTGTTCTCTTCGTTAAGTGTTTACTAACTGTGACTTGCATGGGAGGAGAAGATTCCTTCAAGCTTCAGATAATCTTTCCAGAAAACTATCAAGCTAAAATATGTGATACTTTCAAAAGGGAGATTTTAACAACACGTCTGATAAGAGCATATATCAGAACCCCTTCAAGACTGATTGTCCTATGATTTCATCGATGTCTGAAGTATTTCAACTGAAATGTTAGACATTCCTTAAACATTACTATGAGATTTGTTTGTTTTTTTAGCGAGACAATCTAGATTTTATGTTTTTAATCACCATCTGTTGTTCAATAAATGTCAAATTGTTCCTAATGCTGTCTCCTAGAATAGGGGATTTAATTTGATTTTGCACTCTGTTTTCATTACTGGCAGTTGAGGACTTGTCATAGAAGATTTCCATTTCTCATAGTGTTTTGATTCCAGTTGGAAATAAACATACATATGTATACATGCACATATACACACACAAAAAAAGATGTACATACTTTTTAAAGCTGTTGAGCAAAAGAGAAAATATATTAAAATGTTGCCTCAGTAGTAACAATGATTGTAGTGACCACAAAGAACGCAAAAGAGCAAGATAACAGATCTTGTAAAAATTACTGAAAGTCATTAGTATTGTCAGACTATGCATTTTGATCAGAAAGGCCAGAAGACATTTTAACTGAAAATACCCCAAACGTATTTTCAGATTCAGGGTGATTGCCCAGGATGTCTGTCTCTGAGCCATAACAGCGAATGAAACACCTGCAGACACAGAAGGTGGCTTGGATGGGACAAGAAAGAGTCAGTAATCCCTAAATCACCAAAAAATCCAGACTGCTTGGACCGAGGGATTGCAACTGAGAAATTTTTCATCTAAGCAGAGCAAAGAAAGCAGATGAGAAAAGGGACTACTCCTTGCTGTGCTTCTGCAAAGGTCAGCAGAGGAAGCAGAAATTCCAACCTGCTCCCTGATACTGGATGACAGATCACCCACCAGCAGTATGTTAAATAACAGGAACATACTATTTTCCTGAAGAGTTTAATATTTTAGGGCTCCTTTTCTTTGCAGTCATCAAGGAGAGATGAAATACCATTCTACTGTCAATGCACTGACAATGCAATCGGAGCTCCAAGTGACACACTTTATAGCTTGGATGAATTTTGAAATATTCTCCAAAGCCTTGGAAAACCATATGGTAAAGCTAATTGGGATAAATTAAAGATACAAGGTTAGAAGTATGGAATACCAAGGTAGGCCATTGTAAAAAAAATCATAGCTAGTGAAGCTGCTACAGCTTAGATCCTTGAGAAACTCACTAAAAGACAAAGCAAGATGCCTCATACATACATGAAAAGAGACTACATAGCTACAAGTAAAACTCAGGAATTTAGCTGGAGGTGAGTATTAAGTCTAACTCCAGAGTTTAAAGTTACAGTTGCAAGTCAGAGTAGGGGAAACTCATTCCACAGTCACCGAAACATGACTACAGATAGGACCTGAATAGGGCTAGCATTGCAACCAAACATCCAGGTTAGCCCCAGCACCAGGGCTTGATTAACCAAGTTTATGTCATTCTTCACAAATATTCGTGCAGCCTTAAAAAACATGTTTACTTACATCTCCCTGTAGTATTCTCTTCTTAGCATCGCATACAACCTTAAAGGAAAAACAGTGACTGGAGGTTTTTCAATTATTCAAATTCAGACAGGACCAGCAGGGTCACATTGAAATCAACCAGATGGACCATAGTAAGAAAAGCTTGTTCATAGAGAAGAAGGAAGAAGTACGAAACACAGAACAAGTGAAAATTAGTGAAATAGTGGTGAAATTTCTTAGGGAAGGTTGGAATCTCTGGCTATGTATTTCTGTCTGAACATTCAAGAGGTCATCAAATCAAAAGAAAAGACAATTGATATGCCAAAAACACAGCTAACAACAATAGCCTTTGCACCTCACAAATGTCGTCAATCAGATCACAAATATCTTGTACACAGAAACTACCAAGTCCTTATTATCTTCCCTGTCACATATGAGCTCCCTTCTCTAGCTTTTTAGCTGCAGCCACAAACCAGACCAGGCTCCATATGAGTCACTGCAAGAGCTGAGGGGTACTGCAAGCTACCTGAGGGCTGGTGCAGTCAGGACATTGCATTTTCCTTGCTGGTTTTGTATCTCCCCTCTCTGTACTCTCAATGCCCTGCAGCCACCAGCCATGGCTGACCAGTAAAGCTCGGTTGGCAGGAGAAGTGAAGTCTTATAATATATCAGTAATACAGATATTTGAGCCTACACAGCCATAGACAGGAAGACTGGATAAGGCTGTGTTGAAAATTTGGCCTCAGATTCCAGCCTAACATCGATTTTACACTCAATTTACAGAAACGTTCCTGAGGTGACTAAACACAGTGATAGTTTGTGAAATGAGAGGTGATAAGAGCCCAGGTGGGTAATAACAGTTGGTAGTAACAGGAAAAAAAAGAAAAAAAAAAAAAAGGGTACAGTTCTGTTTATACTGCACAGGAGGAAACAGAAAGATTTAAATATGACCTGCATATTGGGATTTGCAGAAGGATTCAGGTGATAAAAAGTGACTGTATGATGCCCAGTGATGGAGGAAAGGAAAACAGCTTCAGGGGGACTACTAAGAGCTCCATTTTGTCTGCATTAAACTTATGCCAATGGTTTGAAAAGTGTAATTGCTTCTAAAATGATCAAATTATACATTATGAATACATTATCTCAGGCATTTAGCTTTTTATATTCTGCTGACAAATAATTCTCAAAACAATCCTGATTTCTGCAAATGTATCCACTTGAAGCTCAGAAATTGGCCTAAAAACAGTTCTTTACTGCACTGAGAGAAGCACCTCTGCTAAATCAGCTGCATTAGGAGGTCAGATATATCTTCCATTAGAGAGTCTCTCATACACACACATCTACATACACAAGTCAGTACATACTATCCAGTCTCTATATTATGGCAGCTTCCTGAATGTTTCTCAGTTCTCAAGAGCAATTGCCATGGAAATGTTGTGACAACCCCCTTGAGGCAAATGAGTGGTCTACACAACAGCATTTCTGAGCTCAAGAGGTCCCTTTTCAAGGTTATATTGAATTGAGTAAGTCACACCATTACTGAGGCACTCTCAAGACTGCCAGTGCAAAACTATACAGTGATTTGCCAGCCTTAATTGCTTTTCAGCTCTATGCAGCAGCCCTCTGGAAGCCCCGAGGCATGCTTTTCCAACACTTATACCGTATAACTGAAGTGTCCATTGTTAAGAGCCTGTTTTCAATTTTTCTTAGCAGTCCCTTTTGTAACAGGGGCAGCTTTCTAAGGAGGGTTAATGCTCCTTCAGTATCAAAAGGACTCCAGTTTCCAAGAAAAGGTCCCACAAAGTAAAAAGAATCAAACAGGTTATTTAAATAATATAATACTGTATTATCACAGCTCAGATTATTTCTGTCCTCCTCCTTCAGCATAGTTAACCTCCTCTCCCACTTCACTTAGCTTTCAGGTCTGAATCTTTTAGTGATTCCTTTCTCGCTCATTTTATAGTTTCCATTCTCTCCCCATGTTTTTTTCCTCACAGGCTCACTTGCTCTTTCTAGCCTATCATTTGTCCAATACATAGATTAATAAAAATTTTGTATTTCATGACCTGCTGTATATCATCATCCTACCACTGCACTCAAACTGATATGACCAACCAGTTCCAAATATTGTACTAATATTTTTAATAGGAGGGACTTTACCTTTCAAATATAGATACTAATCCATACTCTTAGCAGACCAAGGATCCTCCTGATTACCCAAACAGAGGTAGCAAGCTTGATGGTCAAGCCACAAGTTATAACGTCATGTTCATTATGCCTCTACTCACTTCCCAGAATGGAGATGAGTCTGCATCAATGGTTTGGTTCAATAACATCTCTCACTGTAAGGGAATTAAGTACTTATAAAAAGTGTCAGAATGAAACTCTGGGAATTCTGTCCTTAAGTAGAAAAATGGCAAAGACTTCAGTTCATGTTATGCCTCAATGCTACATTTGAGGGGTCATGCCTGTCAGTGATGAATATTCATTTTGCCCTGGCATGTTTGCTGACGTGACCAACAGTGCTGGATATTATGCAACAGCACTGATGTGGGGTAACTGTTCCCCTTAAAAAAGCAGACTAAAAATAATTAATTTTCTATAAGCTGCTCAATGATGCTCATTCATCTCCTTTTGCTCTGAGTCATCATAGGCCTCGTCCTGCTATGGGCAGACCCCATATGGTTCCATTTCCTGCTATGGGCAGACCCCATTGGTTCCATTTTAAAGCAGTGATTCTACTCAGCTGTCTCTCTGCAGAAAGCTCTGGATCTCCACTTGCACCCCATCTGACTCTAAACAAGGCGTAGGAAAAGGGAGTTTTCCTTTTTACTCCCAAATCCAACATGGTTCTTCTTGAGAGATTCATTGCTAATATTATAATCTACACTGACAAATGAATGTACACATCCCACTGATTATTAGAATGACTGCAGTGGAATTGTTTCTTCACGTCTTTCCGTCCTCTTTCCTAGCTCTGTACATGTAATTTTCCACTCTATTGTACTTGCTCTGAACTCTGCTTTGAAGAGCTTTTCCATTTACTGCAATACTAAACAGTCACAACAATTTATTTGCACTGCTATTGTGCTGCCTCCCCTCCGAGAATATCAACACAAATTACAAACATCAGTGATTTTAGCCTCCATTCACTCCAGCAACATAATCACCAGCCTACAGATTAAAAAAAAAAAAAAAAGCGTGACTTGTCCAAATTCATACAGGAAACTCACTCCAGGAATCATTGGTGTCTTAAAGGTGCTAGAGGCCATGGGTGCTACGAGCATGTGCAGCCGAGAAATTCTCTATACAAGCAGTGAGACCAGCTCCCTGAGCAACTGAGTCACTACTACTCATTCACACTACTGAGTCTCCAGACTTGCAGAGCCCCTGCCCAGTAAGTCTGACTTATATGACCTATTTGGCCTGCTTTCAAAGAAAAGTCCCAAAACCAGAGCCTTGTGGTGCCATACTTTAGGACAATACTGCCAAAAATAAGAGCCTACTTCCCGCACTTTACATACAGGTCTCTGCCTTGCAGAAGTTTCAGGCCACAGCAAGCAAATCACTATTCACTTCACCAAAAACTTCTCATTTCAGTTTCTTTTGCCGCTTCATCTCAGCAGCATCCCATGATGCAAACAGCTCATTTGTACCCTGCAAAGCTACGAATGATCCCTTGAAAAAGACTCCAGAAATGAATTCTGCACCCCCACTCTTTTTGTTTATATCAATGACTGGGAATTGTATCCATAATCTTTTCATCCCTAACTCTAACCGGTTGGCTGGAAATAATGCTGTTAGACAGCAGAAAAACAGAATCTATCCGCCTGATCCTGGCCCCTGATTTAAACTTTAGTTATTAGCCTTATAATGAGGCAGTCCTTCTAAATTGTTTCCGTCCCTACATAGCAAACATGAAAATGTGAAGGCCTCTGCAGGAAGATTATCTGCCCATTTCAAGTGACCAAAAGTAGGGGGACTACATTACCTTCCACATGTTTTCAGAAACACCTGCCATTCACAAATATCTACATAGGGAACACATATATATATATTTAAAAAATAAGGTACTGAACCTAGAAGGATTGCTTCACAAGTAGCCTAAAATTTAAGTTAAGGTTAAACACTTCAAATAGGAAGATTAGACCTTAACTTTATCTTATATGCCTAGTTAAGCTCATTTTGTTTCAAGCAAAACCACAGTCCCATAACCATAACCAAACTTATTTCTTTAGAAGTCAAAACTGATTTTCTATTCACTGTCTATTCAGTGCAACCTTTTTAAAATGAATACTGCAGGACTTCAATTTTTCAGTCATTCTGTTATGATGTGGCAGAGAATGAATAGCCAATCTTATAATAACTGAATTCACACTGTGCTAGTTATATAAGTTGTCTGTTCACAGATCAGAAATAGAACTATCCCCCAAATATAGGTGAATAATAATTTTGATTAGAAATGTTGTTTTCACGTGGTAGAAATGATGTAAATTTGACTAGCATTCATTTGACATTCCATCTGAAAAACAGTTGTGAAGCTTTAAAAAGGCAAAGCATTTCATTTCAACATTTTTAAAAGGAATATTTTGCCTTTTTTATTTTGAAATGGCTCTTTCTTATCAAAATTGACCTCATTTAAAAATAAGGGGACCAAACTGCAAATAGAACATATGTCTTTAGTTGAAACTATACATTTTATTTTTGCAAGTATGGACCAAATAATATCATCTAGGGGTTCCTGCATCTCCCCCAGAAAAGAAAGAGAGATGCTCCAGTTTGATGTGAGTTGAGATAGTTCTTTTTCCCATTATTTTTTTTATTCAACCATCAAATTGAAAAATCTATTACTTGCTTTTTGTTTGTTTTTTTTGTTTGTTTGTTTGTTTGTTTGTTTGTTTGTTTTTAGTTTTGCTTTTGTTTTTTTACCTGAAAAAAACCCTTGGATGAGATTTATATCTTGCAGCTGGAATCCTCCAGAATGCAATGGTAGGTTTCAGACCCCTGTATTTAGGTGTCTACAATGCAGTGTATATGAGAAAGGTTTCCGAGAGTCCAAATGAATACAGCCAGCAGAGCCTAAAGACCCACTTAGCATACGCTACATAAATGCATACATCTAATCAGTTAAAGAAATAGCTAGTTTCTTTGATCAGGATAACTGAGAGATGGGTATACATGGATCCAGCTGTCCTCACATAAGCATCTAGTTCCATCTGAGATGCCCTAGGGCTCACACATATAACACAGGAGTTAAAAAAAATCATGCACGACCTACTGGTAGAGGCAAAACAGAATATCCAAATGTTCCTCAAAAGATCGAGGCAACAGATTCAAGCCCCACATGTCTAATTTAAGCCACTTATAGGCCACAAAAGTCCAGAGTGTTATCCACACTAACAACTTTTATTATTTCAACTTTGTTTTCCTTAAGGATAGCAAGAATGATTGTTGGAGCATGTCTAACTCTTTCTATAGAGAGCATGTCCAAAACTAGCTTGGACTAGATACATCTTTTAAACCAGTATCTATAAGATAAATCCCATTTCATGTAGTTTTGCAATACAGTGATAAAAGTGAAGAGCAAATATGCACAGCAAACACAGCATATTGAAAGAACCATCAATGAAACACAGCCAGTCACAACAAGCATTTCATGAGCTATTTGATAATGTTTTATGAAAGGAAAAGCGGACTCAGCTCTATGTTTAAGCATCCATGCCAAATTATTTGCTCTGCTAAAATAAAACTACTTATTATAGTGTTATATATAGCACTTAGTTTTATCCATGTGAGCCTACAGAAATAGTATTCTAACTGACACTGGGCAGAAGGTTCACGTGGTCACAAGGAAGAGCTTAAACTGGGGAGGAAATTTCTCTGGGCTCCCTACACAATCCACAGGAAGCCACCTGTCTCAATGACACCTAAATCTCAGGCAACCCCTTCTGCAGGCTTTGTAACTCCCCTAGCCCTAGATGCTTAAATTCTTTAGGAAATCTTATATAGAATTTTGAGCCATGCAATAACTTCCAGGGAGTCAACTATAGGAAACCCACACCTCTCTGGAAAGGTAGCTGAGGGCCGGTCACAGTACCCCCTGGCATTTCAAATGGTTCCAGATCTAAACTACATAGAGGTCCAAGTGACTTTGTACTTTCCTCAAAATTTCCAGAAGTTTATCTTTTAGTGTCCATGCACAGTGAAAAGGACCCCTACTTTACAGATGAACATTCATTCACTGCATAAAGCTCTATTGCAATCCAACTTTAGATAGGCAGGTGAAGTTTAGGAGACTAAGTCCCTTGGAAAAGCCCAGTTTATCCTGGTGTGTCAGAAATTTCCTGGGAAGCTGAACACTCCTTTTTTGTTTAAAAGGCTTTTCAGTAGCAGTGGGAAAGGTAATGCAGTAATTTAATAGTAATATTCAAAATTCACTTCAATATCTTTGGACTTGTTCACTCCACAGTTGCCTCCCCCTGTCTAGATTGAACAATCCTCCCGATGTGACTATGGAGGTCCTTCAGATGTGTACCATATTAGGGATAAAATTATGCTATTATCATACAAATGATGCTGAAGAGCTACCTCTGTCATGCAGGCTACATTAAAAAATGAATGGAAAAAAAAAAAAAAAAAAAAAGATTAGGTTCTGTGAGATCCTTCCTTGCAGAAACAATGTATTGTAAAGCAGATTTGCTTCATTTCCTTCAAAATCCCCCAGATAATGCAGGACAACGCTTTTCAATGGTTCCCACTACATGCACTGCGTGTCTAAGTAAATGGGAACATGGTACACTTCAGAAATCGTTGTAAAGAATTACTGTTTATCTGGATAAGGAAGGGTAGTCTTAAGACCTGATTATGCCTACTGATCCAAATGCATTGAAAACTCTCTTCTCATTTTCACATTCTTGGAGTAGCAAAACTTGACATCTGTGCAAAAACTGTCCCCCTGAACAAAAAATATGGCTGCTTGTGCAGTTAAAAGGGCTGGAGTGTGTTGCTAATGAAACCTTCACCACATTTTATCTGCCCTTCAGAGGAGTTTGCGGTTATTGTTTTTTTAAGGTTCCCACAGGAAATCTCGGCGGTTTTATCTGCACTTTAAGGGTCATGTAAAAGGTTGAGGCATGTTTGAATGCTGAAGAAATTATTCAGAATGCAGATTTGTAAATGAGAGCGAATATTTGCTCAGAACAATTGAGTGCAGGCACAAAAGCCAGGAAGCACATATAGAGGGAGAGGGCTACTTGCCAGCTTTACACGCTCACCGTCTATCGACATTTCCGAGCACCCGTATCCCTCGGGCAGTGACACTAATGAGATGAGGATCATCGGCATCTCGCAGGCTCTGACTGCTGCTGGGCTGCTCACATGGGCCATCCTGGGGTTTGTGTGCTTGCTATAGCTCATGTAAACATGACAGTGGGGGCATTTCACTTTGCACCTAGACCTCTGCTCCAGCCTTAATTATTTGGTCCTAGTTCTGACCAGTGTTATTTATTTCTTTGACACTAGAACTGTCACAGTGTCAGTTATCCTCTATGACTTGACAGTATCCTGGCAACAATCTTCATTAAAGGACATCAACACCGATTTTTCCTAAACAGCTTTTCCATCCCGTATAACCTCACACACATGCACTCAGCACAGCTGCAATGTCCCTGGAAGATTTGTATCTGTTTCATGTAAAGAGGGTATTGAAGTCAATCATCCAGTCATTTGTGTTGTGAAATCAGTTGTCTGCTGCGGCATGGAGCAGTCTGCAAACCACAGTGCTAACATTATGCATGAAGAGCAGGTATTGAAATGATGGGACATTCAGCTCTGCCACCTACGGAGCCCCCCTCCCAGCACGATGCTGAGCAACGTAATTGTCAAGAATGGAGGGGTGCATCTTCAGAGTGCTTCGCTCAGCAGTTTATTCTCCTGACTCTGATTAAAGTTAATGGGAGTCGTGCAGCTGAAACCCCATGGATTGCACATGGTGTGATGACACAATACAGCTGCAGACGATGGCAGGATTGTGAGAGTCAGGTACAAAATGGCAATTTTTGCTCCATTTAGTCATCATCTCTTTTCCAGATGTCAGCACATTAACCACTTTTCTGCTGATCATGTCTGCAATGTCTAAATAGAAGTGGTATTCTTTGGAGCATCCTTTTTCAGCAGCAAAACTGAAAACTCATCAATACATACAATAGTACCTATGGCAAAACCTGTCTTGTGTCAATGTTTTTTACAATGCTATGTAGGCTAAAGCAGGATGGTTTTCATCTCGTCACAGACTGCTAATAACCCCTCAACAAGATATATGATGAAATAACTCCTGGGAATGTGCCAGAGGTGCTACCACCAAACCCTGTTCCATACATTGTTCAATTAAAAGCATTTCTCATTATATGAAATTGCATAATTTATGGGTGCAAAATAATTCTTGACCAAAAGTAATTTGCTAACATTTTTATAAGATGTAAACACACATCATTTCTTTAAAGTAAAAATGTCCTAAAGGTTTACTTAATAAAAAAGTATTCAAGTGTCAGGATACTTTCAGCAAATGTTATTTCTCTTAAAGATTATGAGTCCAGAAATCCCGCAGTTGTTAATGTGGTCTTTATTTGTTCTCCCCAGTCCTTTCAAAGACAAGCACCATTCTTCCTGCTTTGATAAAATGCCTGTATTTCCAGCTTTCTCTTCTGTCATGTTAATACCAATCTTAAGACTGGTTTGGGCCTATTACTTAGAACCACCTGTCACAGAATCACAGAATCAATCACAGAATTACAGAATCACAGAATAATTAAGGTTGAGAGGGACTTTTGGAGATCATCTAGTGTAACCCCACTGCACAAGCAGGCTCACCTAGAACACATTGCACAAGATCACTATCCAGACAAGTTTGAGTATTTACAGAGAAGGAGACCCTACAACCTCTCTGGGCAACCTGCTGCAGTGCTCTCTCACCCTCACAGTCAAGAAGCTTATCCTCAGACTCAGGCAGAAAATTATGGGAGTCCACAGCCTCACATAGGCTGATGATGAAGTAAAGCTCTAACTCTTGTTCTCCAAAAATGTGTGAAGAATGCAATTGAATTGCTGATCATCCACCCTCATGTCTTCTTTCTTTGTTCCCTGGCTCTGTTCTGAACCACTCTGACTAGAAATCCAATTAGACTTCTCCAGGCTATAGCTATGATAGAGATGGGAGAGTTCTCAGCAGGATGGGCTCGTGTCTGTTTGTGTCACCTAGACTAAACCCTCTTTTCTTTGCGTGTTAGACAGAATCAGATATTTTCCCAAGGGCTGTAAAAGTGTATTTTGTGATCTGCTTATGAATCTGCAATTGCACTTTTACAAGGGGAATATGTGCACTTAGAAAGTCACTGGTTTATAAACCTGATTATATTAAAATGCATTTAGGAAAGCTGCTTTGAAACAGAAGGAAGTTGCTTTCTGATACCCTTCCATATGGCAACATGATGAGTTAACACTGGATAAAACTAAAAAGATCAACCTTCCAAGCTCTCATGCTGTGACCTTCCCCTCAGATTCAGCTCATCATTCCAGAAAATCAGAATGAAAAAAATAATTGTCTCCATCCCTGAGCTTGACACTGTGCCTGCACACGCACCTCTCAATATCTCTGGGCCACTTCTCTTACTGCCAATAAAAAGGGAAAAGCAAAAATTAGTTTGAGCTAGGAAGCACTTCCTGTCTCCCACAGAGAACAGACATACAGTTAAAGCCTCCAGGCCCTTGATAAGAAGACATCAAAGAAGCACTTCCAAATATAATCCAGTTCCCAAAGATTTGCACTAAGAAATCCCTGCAGGAGATGGCAATGCCAGAAGCAGAACCGATCCCTTATCCCAGCTCCAGTCCTGTGTTGTAGGGACTAGCATGAAGCTACATCATCTTCTCCCCAAAGCTTCTACGGGAGTTGTATGACCCTAAGGAAAGAGACCTCTCCAGTCAGCACAGAGATGAATGTCCCAATGGACCCATCTCCTCTGACCTCCAGAAACCTGACCTTGCCCTGATCTGCAAAGATACAGTCCACTCCAGGGAAGGGAAGCTGCAAAGGGAATGCTTCATAGATAAAGAGATCTTTTCACAGCTTTCAGCTGACTTTTTCTCCTTCCCCATTTATAAAGGCATAGAGTTTGGGATGCATATGAGGAGTATTCTCCCTTTCTTAACATTGAGGTTTTCGTGCTAAATTACTGTTATTGAAAGACTCTGTGGCCCACAGATAAAAGGTATTATATGAAGAGCTAACCATTATTATTCCCACTTAAAAGAGCAATATGAATCTCTTCAGCCTTTAAACGCACCTGAAAGAGAGATTCAGAAAATGTTAAATCAAGGTGCATTTGATCACTCCAAACTTTCCTGAGTTCCAAAGAGTTGGCATCTTTAACATCACTGTTTCTTGGGGTTATTATTCATCACAATAAAACAATTCAGCAGAGAATGTTTCCATTCAAAATGCTTCAAATTGCTTTCCTGTCAAATGTATAAAATGTCCTGCATTATGCATAAGAAGGATTTGTACCTCAACTTTGCTAACATAAACAGTATTTCCAGCATAGGCAACTAATAGAACAGGTTAATGCTCTGGGGTCTGTTCATAATACAGATGGTAATGATTTGTACTGCTTATGCATGCACTTCCTACATAAACATCAGGACTTGAGTTCTTTTATGCCAGTCTTTCAAATACTGATCTCCCATTGCACAGTCAGTGGCAGTTACCTCACATAGCCCCAATCTTTCCATCACCTTATGTTGGTCCACCCTGATTACAAATCAAGAGTTGATTAACTGAGTCACACAGATGCATGCAAAATTAGCCAAGAACAACAAAGCCTACAAGGCAGATAAGACTGGTGTATGAAAAGCATCATCAACCCCAACTCCAGATCCAGAGTTTCCAGCACGTATACACTTACATGTCATTATACCATTGCCACTCTGCCCAGTGCCATGGAGAATTTTGTTGGGTATTTCCAATCAAGTTGGGTTATTTATGTGGCACGGTGCTTGTGCTCTGGAAGCAGGTTAGTCATGTTAGCATAGCCTGCTAGCCAAGCACTTGTGTTAACATCATGCTAACACAGTTACCCTGTTTTCAGCTTAACAGAGCTGTCTATATTGCCAGTGAAAGAGGGCAAGGGAGAGATCTCTCTCCAGTGTCCAAGAAGCACTGTCAGCTTTATTCTGCTTACAGCTAGCCCTAAAGTGTCACTGTGTGGAGTTGCATCAAAGGGCACAGACATACCCTGGGCATGCAACCTCATTAGAGAACTGATTTCTAACAGTAGGATGCAAAATAACTAACAGCTAAGCCAGAAAAAAAAAAAAATCAAAGAAAAAAATCAAATAGCTATTTACTATTGTAATACTGGAGTCACGTTCAAATCCTGTATATATCATTCAGCTCCCAAGAAAGTACCAGGCTGAAGAGAGACAGGAAACAATACAGGGTCTGGAGTGTGAGCTCTCTCCCTCTGCTATGAAAACTGTGTCTCTGGGCAGGCAGGAATGCAATATCCTTGGAGCCTCAGAGAAGATAGCAAGAGACCAGGCAGCCCAGTTCCCTCTCTGAGGAAGAGAGTCCCAGATCTGGCTCTGACACCAGACACAGTTTATGCCTCTTCCATATTAAAGTCATGTATCCATCCATAAAGATCTTTAGAGCAGATTTTGGGACAAGCTCAGTGGCATTACCTGGTCTAGGACATTAGGCTCCCTGTGCCTTCTCTTCCCAGTTATTTGATGCTTTCCTTTCAAATTCGGTGAGGGTCCAACTTAATCAGCAATATAAAAGATAGCGTCAGCCCAAAGAATTTCATGTGAAATTTGCAGATAATTGTTCTTCTCTCCTTACTGCTGCTGCTGATGAAAAGAGGTGCAGGTAGACTGAAAGGAGAGATCAATACAAATGTTATAAGTAAACATGGCCTATGAGGAAGGAGTGGGAAACTCAGCTTTTTCATCTACTTTCATCCACTATGCAAATGACGAAAGCTGGCAACTGTGCTTTGATTTGTCATGGACAGACCAAGAAAAAACCCTGCCAGCTAGGAAACTCTACAGGAGGGATTGTCACTGCATCCTTGCCCTGCTCCTATAGTCTTTTCTGAAGACTCTGCTACTGGCTACTGTTACATCCAGGATGCTGCAGCAGCTGAGTCTTTGGTCTAGCCAACAGTCATGCTTATCATCTTAAATCCGCTTAATTTGCAGCAGAGAAGATTTATGAAAAAAGCTCCAGTTTTGAGGGTAGTTAAGTGCCCAAAGAGGTCACCTCAGGAGACTGTCAAAATTTCCATCATTAGAGATTTTGAAGAACAGATTACGCAAACAGCTGTCAGATTTATCTGATGCTGCCTCCAAGCAGAGAGGTGGACAAGGACATCTCCTGGGATCTCTTTTAGGATATTATGCAGCACACAGCTGTGTTATACAGACCCAGCCAATTGTGGAGCAGCCAGGAGTCTAGTGCAATTTACAGCTTCTGCCATCTAGGGATCTACCAGCTGGCCATTTCTTTCGCTCTCCAGCATCACAGAGGTGGCAAAGGCAAAGAGATATTTGTGGAATAAGATGGTGTGTCACTTCTGCCTGGAAAACACTAGCAGCAGGCAGGAGATAAAGAAGTTTGAGAGCCCTTGTGCCAGGGTCCAGGCTAACACTCTCCAAACTCATTGCTGGGAAGGAGCAATGTTTTAAAGCCAGGTTTTCCCCCACCCATGGCCTAATGCTAAGTACAGCCCAACTGGCCTAGAAAATGTAGGCCAGTGGCAGGAGCCATTCCCTGAGGATCTCTCAAGAACGGTTGCCCGTGCAGCTTCTCTCACTTGATTTGCTCCCTGCTACATGGCTAACAGCTTGCAACCTGGCAGCAGCCCAGCGAGCAGAGGGGAAGGCAGGATTCCTGCTAGACACACACATTTACCCTTACAGGTTCTCACTTTTACAAACTGCAATGTTAACTTCAATTACGATCTCCTCAAACGTGGCTTGGCTGCAGACATGCATTTTGTCCTATCAGAATGAGAACTTCTCATCCTGCAAAACTACAGGTTATTCCATGGTATGGAAAAGACCACGACTGCAAGTTCTCTGCATGTTTCACACTTATGCCACTATTCTCTGGCTTTTGGGGAGAAACTGTTGCACAGTCTCAGAAAATTCAAAGAAAGGAAAGCAACCTACTATTTACAGAAAAGTGATCCTTCCTCACAGGTTACAAATTTAGGGATGAATTGTAGCTACACTATGTGCACATAGCGGCTGAAACACTGTTTCCAGCAGAATGTTTACTCAGTTGTCTGGAAGCATATTGTTTGCCTACTTTTCAAAGCCAATTTATATTCAGTACACGTAGCAGCGTGCATGAAAATTTAGACAAAAACACAGATGCATGCAACAGTCCCTGCCCAGCTATTGCTGTTGTTTATAGTTTATTACTCAGGAGTACGTAGGAGAGAGGAGGAAGGTAGCAACTGCCTGTGCTAGGCATTGTACCACCTGAAACAAAAAGACAGGTCTTTCTCTTCAGGCACATTCAGTGTTGTTTAAGGCGAGATACAAGCAGTGAATGTAGTGGACGGTGAGGAAGTGACATAAGGGAATGAATAATAAGAGAGTTTATATGTGCCAGATCTATGCTCTCATGTGCCAGCTAATTGAATATATGATGCAAATAAATATCAGTTGCATATTGAAAGTAACAAGTTGTCTGTAATCAGTTGGCAATTTATCAGTAGCTTCACAGAAGAAATTGGCCTTGGTAAGAGACTCAGAGGAGCCCAGGGGAGCCGACAGATAAATCTGTTTGGAGAGGGTGTCCCAGAGAGAAGTGTCAGTGTGGGAGACAAAGGAGGTCTGCGATAAGGGGACAAGTGGACACAGGAGGTTGGCATCAATCAGGCAGCAGGATTGGTTAACGGGGTGGCTGTGAGGCAGGCAAGGTTGAGAAATTCCTGGAATAAGGAACTTCCACCTAACCTGCTAAAAAGGAGAGTGGAAGCATCAAGAAAGACTTCAAAATGAAAAAAAAAAAAAAAAAAAAAAAAAAAAAAAAAAAAAAAAAGAGAGAAAGA
>VZSV01000231.1:287276-397359 GCA_013398735.1 Nothocercus julius | reverse complement strand
ATGAAAGAAGAAAGGATGATTTTGTGGCTCCAGTTGGAACAGACCTAAGAAAAAAGGGCCAGAGCTCAATAAGTGTCAGGAAAGCTGAAACTTCTGTCACTGAAGGCAATAGGAATGTCCAAGAAATGGTATTATGAAGACACCAAACAAGGAACAGCTAGTGCTGGGTGAAGATTTCTTTGTGTCCAAGGAAGAAGAAGAGGAGGAAACACACCGCAAACATAGCAAAGGTAGCACTGTCTACAGGACAGGGGCAGCAGAGACAGTGAGTGAAGACTGCCTGAGGTTGTATTTCATGGCCAGTTCAAGAACACAAATCGATTTTAATAGCCAGTTCTGCTGAACCACCATCATCCAAGGCCTGAAGAGGACAATTCTAAGGGGAAGAAGTAAAAAGATGTATTGCTCCCTCTTCTTAAAGTGCTCTGATTAAAATGTAAAGGGTACCTCTTTCCTTCTATGTGATTTTTGCTTGGATCACAGACTAGTCTCCTAGCTTATGTTCCTAGAGTTAGGCAGTGTGAAAATCCCTCATCAATGAAATTACATTGAAGTCCCTGTACTATATTTCTCTGTGACACCATACAAACTGATATCCTGTTCTCCAAGCTCTGTGGCAGGTAGTATTTATGTTCAATGTTGTTTATATTCTCCAAAACCTCTGCAGGGAATGCCAAGTCAATAGGGCAACAGCTGGGCTGTAGTAATTTCATGCCTCTATTTTTCTATTTCTGAAATGACAGTGATACCTCTACATATCCCTAAAGCACCTTAAAACATTAATACAAGCATTGCCAGCCGTCAGAGTTTGGCCCAGCTTTGGTCCCCCTCCTTTCCCCAAAGCAGTGTCCATGCCCACGGGGCTGGGGCTGCTCTGATGCCCCCCATGCCCTTTTTCACCCATGGGATGAACCCAGCTTGCTCCACTAGAAGCTCCTGCTGGTACTGGCCCCAAGCACAGAAAGCCCACGCAGTGCCTCTACCCCAGATACCTGGGTACCTTACTGGAGGATAAGGTCAAAGGCCAAATTCAGCCTTGCCAAGTCTGAGATATCCTGACCAAGCCTCTCCTCCACAAAAGGTGCTTTAAGGTCACTATATTCTGTTTTCTCTTTGCGCTAATGGAAGCTAGTCTGATCATCTTTTAAATATCTTCTTTGTAGCAATGTTGAATGGTATTGAATGGAAAAGAAGACTGTCACCCTAGTCTTCTGGGCCACCCCGATGGTCTCCCCCCAAAGACCAGTGCCAGATCACATCAGTCTGGGTTCCAAAGCAGTAGAGTGTGATGGACAGCTCCTACATCCCTACCTCCACTGTCCATGCAAGCTGACCATCATTTCCAATGAGGGAAAGGCTATGTTGTAATGACCTGTCTCCAGGGATTACTGTTAATTCACCAGAATCAATCACACTCATGTTTCAGCTCACACCTTAAAACATTGTGAGCTAAGGCACTCCAAGACCTCTGCCTAAGGCAGTCCTGGATAATAAGTGGAAATTTATTCAACTTCCATGACACGGACAAATACAGAGAAAAATATATATTTTGCACTATTTCCTTCTTTTTTTTACAGCCAAATCCTTATTTGAGTTGTTATAGTTTATTTACACGCAAGCTGTGCCTGTGCTGACTGATCAGATTACTGCACCAGTGCTTCCATGGCTTTCAAATTCATTTTGCATGTTTCCAAGAAACAGATGCTAATACCTGGTAAGTGGTAGGACCTGGCTTCAAAATGTGTCATCGGTTCATCAGCCTCCAATGTCTCAAATACCATCTAACCTAGGTGGAGAAATGTTATCCTATCCAGCTAGTATATTTCAAGGTGACGAAATAAAGCTCCTTTTATGTATTTGTTGACATATCGATTCACATTTTTATGTTATTCCCAGAGCTATTTAAGTACACCGAGCCCAAGTGAGTGCAATGATCCTGTTTCAGACATTTGGTCAGGCTGACTTCCTGTAGAATCCCAGAAGTTACCAAGTTGTCACAAGCAGCTCTAAATGGCTCTCGAATACAACTCAGATTCTTTTAAAGATTTTTTTTATTAAGCAGCAAGTAACCATTTGCATGCACATTGCTTTTGATTATGAGAAGACACAAACATGAGTGCAGAGGTAATAGAATAAAATGAACAATGAAAACTGCCTTTTTCATCATTGTGTAACTCAGAATTACATTATTTCAATTTGCTTTCTGACATGATGAATGTAACACACTGATACAGGACACACATTCAGAAACAATTATACACTAGCCATTTAAAAAACAAACACATACCCAGCTAGTTTGACCAGATTTCTTTCTGCAAGACCATTTGCTTTGCCATGAGATGAAATTAGACAAGTATCACTTACACGAACAAAGCTTTCAGGAACCTAATTACAGAATGTCAAAAATGCTGAATAGAAGTATGTTAAATAACACAGCTGTCATTCTATGGCAATGCATGATTTACACCTGAGAGCCACCTGTGACCACAGCAGTCAATGGAAGGATTTATATCAGTTTACAAGGGCATAAAGGAAAGGAAAACAGTGTTTCCTGCACTGTACTGCCAGGAGAATGCAGCCATGGTGACCACAAAACATGGCCAGATTGCAATAATGCCACGTATAAGGCCAGGTCCAGGCACAAGGAATTGCCAACGGCAGCAGAGCAGGACAGAGAGGAAGATAGTGAAAGTCCTGCTGGCAGCTCTGCCTCTGCAGTCACTCTAGGAAGCCCTGTAAGGAGGCAGCTGAGCCATGCAGAGGCAGCTGCAGGTGAGAAAGGGCTACCAAGGGCAGCTGTCCCACTGCAGTTAGCAGTGGCGTGGGCAGTGAGATGCATGCTGAAGGCTCTGTGCTTTGTTGCTGCTCCAGTGCTTCCTCTTGCTCTTGCACAGTAGGACTTCAGACAACAAATTGCATTTCTATACCCTCTCCTGAAGCCTTTAGTTAGCTACTACTGTTCTAACCTAACAAATAGTCTGCTTTTTTCAAATCAAGTCCAACTTCCTATATGATTATAATCCCTCTATTAATTTCTCTGAGGCCTCAGTTTACTCTAATGAAGATCAGTGGGATCATTCTCTGTTTCTGTGTCACAAATGCATGTTGGTGGATAATTAGCTTCTCGGTCAGTGGGCAAGCTGTGCTCATCAATTTCTGTGAAGAAAATGCATTAAATCTATGCACTAAATCTACTCTTAGAGGCAAGATACTTATAATGCACCAAGCACCAATAAACACCTATCAAAACCTGAAGAACCTAGTACTGCCCAACTGTTGCTAGCAATAGCACTGATAAGAGGATGTCATTTCTTTAAGGAAACTAATCAAAGTAATATATACAACATCCAGTAGATATTGTTCATTAGACCAGATGAACTCCAAACTGGTGTTAGCTTTGACAAAAGGCATACCAGATCTCTCATTTTAGTTGCTGCCCAGTTTTACCATGTTGTTGTATCACTGAAATACTAAGGTTGAAAGGTCAGATCATACCTGAGAAGATAACCATCATTGTAAACATACAGTCTTTGATCTATGGGATTATAATTTATACTCTGGATTGTATCTAATTTTTTCTCCATAATAATACTAATAGTACCTTCGTGGCCAGTACTTGTGTCATACATGTAGAAGATTTCCTCTTTCCTAGTACTCAGCGTCCTTGTGGCGTACAGAACACCACATATCATGAAAGCATTGGAAACAGATGGCTTGTACTGTCTTGTCTGCCAAGTATTTAGCACATCAAGTGTGGTCTCATTGAGTTTGCTAATCACGATGTTACCCATGCTATTTTGTGTTGAATACACCACCCATAAACCACCTTCATCCACAGCAAAGTCTATGTCTTGCCATGATACACCTGCATAAGAGAAGCGGTTACCAATAACAGCATTTGGAAGTGTCTTACTCAAAACCGCGGAGTTTGTTTTTATATTGTGCTTCACCATGTTTCCTGAATTATAAGCATGATAGTACAAAAAATTATCATAAAGAGCAGCACCACTGCCTTCCCCATATCTTATTCTATGTTCATACATTGGTGTAAACAGCAACAAATTATCAAAGGAATTATAAATTCTATAATATTCAAAGTATCTTCCATCTGTATTCAGTGGTGCAACCCAATAGACTTCTTCCTCCAGATTAGAAGGAGAGTAATCTCTACCCCAGGAACCATATTTGTAGGAAAATCCTCTCCAGTTCAGCTTTACAACATAGGGCTGGCTAATATTCATTGGTCCACGGTGAATGCAGCTACCTGCAATCAAAGAGAAGAAACAGATTTTTCAAAAGTGTTTTTTAGAAAGAGATATTGCATTGCAAATCTTTGTTGCAAAGCACAGCCATAAATGAATAACTTAAAGGGTAAAATGTTCACTTTGGATCAAGTTCAGCAACTGGATGTCACTAAGTGTTTCAGATTGCCTTAGAAATCTGGTGGTCAAAGCGTATATATCATTCACAACTATAGGGGGGAAAAAGTGATAGGGATATTCATTCTCAGTTAGGATTCACTTGCAGAAAGTAAGTGCTCACTGAGTTGTTCCAGACAAGGGGCAGATATCTGCTTCTACCTAGTTGATGCCTGCCAGCCTGATGCTGAAGGAAATCCCTTGGAAAATAGAATTTCAGAAGCATTTTAGGTTATTTTCTCCCTCAGTGGAACTGAAAACATGGGACAGAGGGAAAAAAAAAATAAAAAGGAGCCTCTCGTTTCTGTTTATACCACTGAAGTGTGGAAGCAAGAAGTAGTAGAAGTAGAATTCCAGAGTCACATTTCAGATCAGCATTCTGCTGTCAGAATCACAGCTTTACAACAGTGCATCACAGCCGTGTGGTGCCTCCACCTTAGGCCACCAAAGAATTCTGCAGACAGTAACAAGCACAACCTAGTCAATGTACATAGATATTATACTGAGTTTGCATGTGAGGTAGAATATAACCTTGAGATGAACCAGAACAATTCTGTTTCCCATATATTAACCATGAAATCATTTTCAATACCATTGAAAGAGCCTTTTTTTTTTTTTTTTTTTTTTTCATTTCTTTAGTCAAAATGTTTGGCTTTTTTAACCTTTAGAACATTCCTAAAGGTGCATTGCTGGGCCAAATAGATTTTGTCACATTTACCAGGGAAAAACAATCGAGAGGAATAAGCATTCAATGATGATGAATAGTGTTCGGAACAAAAAAAGTTAAAATGAATCTAGATCCAAGAAAATATTTCCTTTTACTGTTGGTGAATAGAAGGGATATTCCTGTTTCCTGAAAAACTTTGAACATCCTAAGTTACCAGTGCAAAAATCTTGCACTCAGAAAAATGTGTGCATGTGTGATAAGTCCAAAGCAGCCACTAGGAAAACTAGCAAGCTTTTTTTTTCCTTTTTTCCAAATGTAAACTTTAGCTTTTTGCATGAATGTCACCATAGTGTCCCAGATTTTCTGCTTTGAGAGTATGCTCACCAGAGGTAACAGAGACAGAGATTTTGTGACTGGCACTAGTTCACAAGCTTAGAGGTATTTAAAAGTTTTCCACTTCAGAGGGGTGCTCTGACCATTCCTTCCTAAAGATGAAGTATTATCTGTATAGACCCAAGTGTCATGTTTCAATTAATTCATAAATTAATGACAACAATAGTTTCATATTAATAACATGCCTCTCAGAACAAGAACTTCATGCACTGCTTGCTATGGCAACACAAGTTAAACCTGTCCTTTATGATTATAGTATTTGGAGCAGGTATGTGATTGCTTATAGCTCTATCAAAAGACTGACCACAAGCTCAGTTTTAATGAAAAAATGTCTATCATACAAATAATTCTTTTGACCCTTTGTCTTAGCACAGAGGAGAAAGAGAAATAAGAGAGAATTTACTTTCTGCCTTCAGCGCTGTCCATCCTTAAGAAAGGCTGGACAATACTTACAATGCTGAACTGAAAACTCATAAAGGCACTGCCAGGAAAAGCCTAGGACATCTCTGGTGCTCAGGGACATCCAGTTATTATCTCACAGACAGAGAAAAATGCAGACACAGACCAATCTGAGATGTTCTTTTTGGGAAAAGACTGGGATAAGATTTTTTTTCTGATCTGCGTTGCCACGGGGAAGGTGACCTGTCTCAGGAGCAAGATATTTTGTGGTCTGAATGTTAGAATTGTCCATGTAATTTGCTGGAGGGTAACATTTGTGCCATGTGTAAAGTTGTTTTGGGTAGTAAGGTTCTCCACATCTTCTTACTCAAGTTGCAGGGTTTCTCTGCTTCCAGTAAAATTGTCACCCCTCAGAGTCCCCTGTTCTCTTGCACTAACTTCTTAGAGGACATGAGATGCAACTGCAGCCTCCTCAATAGCCGTGAGGAAGGTGGATAGCTCTTTTAGACTAGGCAGAGCCCCAGCTGCTGAGCAGCCACTGCTAAATCACTGCTGTGTCCCCTGGCCATGATGGCAACTTCCCCAAGGTCAGCACGCGCAACGGGGCAGCCCTGCATGACCAAATGCCCACTCATGGCACAAAGATGATGCCAAGTTCGAGCAACACCATCTCCCTCTGTGTCCGAGGATTCTCATGGTGGAAAGGCAGGTCAACTCAGACAAATACTGTCTTCAGTACCACCACAAATTACAGCAAGGCAGCATTTCTGCGTTTTGCCAAGGAAGGACTGCTGAGACCCTGGAGCAGAAACCTCATTTCCAAATACAGCGCTCAAGGAAGGCACCGCTTAATAGCTAGCCAGGAAGCATCTCTGGAAATGGCACATTGCAGGGCTAGTAACATGGCCTCAGAATTTGGCACAGATACCAACGTTTGGAGGTGCTCATACCTCAGCGCGTGCAAAGGAAGAAAGCTAATGCAGGCAGCACTAAATGCTTCGCAGCCTGTCAGCTCCATAAATCAATGTGAATTGTTTTTTTTTCTTATATCTCTATTGTGTTTTTTTACCCCTGCCATAAGAACTTCTTTTTAACTGGTGATATATTGAATATATTATTGTGCTTAAATCACAATATACTTATCTCAGAATTAAATGGTTATTAAATGTTCTAAAACTCTTGTTTTGTTTAGAAAAGTATAGCACCAAAGCTTTCAGGTAGTGAAGCACTGCTAAGCTCATCTATATGCGACCTCAAATAATTTTTCATGTCATTAAACAGAACACAATTCCAGCTTTATTTTAATAATTCATACATTGTTTCATAAATAAAAAACAAACGTATGTTCAGCAGAGAGACCTTTTTTTACAAAAGAAATAATAAATTATTATTTCTTCTCTTAAAGAGATCTCTCTGCTGAACACTTGTTTGGTTTTTATTTATGAAACAATGAATTATTAAAATAAAGTTAGAAGCGTATTCCGTTTTAATGACATCAAAAATTGTCTGAGGTTTCTGTATAGTATATGCTTGATTTTGATTTCCTTGAAAAACTTCCTTTTTTTTAACCAAAAATTTCTGTGGTAGTCAGGAGGTGATGTGTCTTCTGCAAGGTTCAGAAGAATTCATTGTTGTTTTTTTAATCTAAATTTGCCTCCCTGTCTGAATGTTGTGGGGAAAAATGCACAAAGGAAACAAAGTGTCATGTAATTTTGTAAATATTAGAAGGTACTTGAAATAAATTCGTATGCATTATTAGAACTTTCACGCTTTTAACTCCTTTTTTCCACTATTTTAGGCCACTGGTAAATGAAATCCTGATCTTTTCACCTTCTCATTTCACATTCAGGCAGTCAACAAGGGAGAGGAGGACTAACAGATACATACGCACAGACCTTTTCCCCTACAAAAACACCAGGATCTCAGCCCAGTTATTTACTAATCCTCTTCTGACTGATCAGAAAAGGATCTGGTGCACAGAGGTCACCAGTGGCAAGGGCCCAGCTTGCTTGGCTGATGGGCTGCAGGACTGAGCATCAGACGCATCCAGCTGACCCCGCTTTCACCCACACAGCCCTGACAAGCCAAGGCTGCGTCTGATGCACTCACTGAGCAACAAATCAGCTTCTCACTCCACAACATAAGTGCCAAAAAATTTCAGCAGCCTGATCCACTGAGGAGCTGCATCTTATCACAGAAGAGTGACAACAGCTCATCTCTGCAGCTGATGAGTAAAAAACTACACAGAGCCCGTACTTGTGACTCCTGCAAGAAGTGGAGGGCCCAGCAGTAGACTGGTACTACACTCTCACAGCTGCACCAGATGTGCACCTCCTCTCCCATCATATGACCCACTGCATCCAGATGTGAAAACCGTTGCCAGCCTTATCATGGCCTGAGTCACAGTAGACAGAGGTCATCCCAGGGAAAGTCTCATGTGTACTCCTACCATCTCACCGACCTAGGAAGACCCACAAACATACAGTCTGCACCCATACAGCATTAGGCAGGAACACAGGCTGAGAGCAATGAGTCAGAGAAGGTGTATGTTTCAAAACAGGATGAGATGGAAGACTAGAAGTCATCATACCTTCAAAGCAGCTACAGATTCAGATGCTTCATTTAAGCTCCCTTTGTAGCCAGAGGAGGTACATACCACAGGAGCAGTTCAGTCCCTCATGGAAAACCTAGAAGAGGTCCTGACCTGCTCCCCTGAGATGTCTGTGGGTCTCTCTCTCTCTCTCACTGTTTGGACATAGCCACTTCAGACTGCAACCCAAGATGTTCAAGAAAACAAATGTATTGGGTAGACAGGAAGTAAAATTTACTGTAAAAGTGAAATCATGAAATTTCTGTAATAGTCCAACAGGAATGCTTAAGTATCAGGTTACAGTAGGACTTATCCCTAGTGACACCTATTCATATTCACCAGCAGCTAAGAATCATTTTCTAAATAAGCAGAATCTGGAAAAACAGATTTACTCTCTCTCTCCTTTTCTTTTTCTTTTTTTTTTTTTTTTGGCAATGAGAATTTCATCTGACTCTCTTTTCCTCTCTGCCTCTCTCAGATCATTTCAGTGAGACATGACAATCTGCTGCAAAGTCCTCAAAGAACCATCATGGGGTCCTTTTCTCTTTGCACCTGCCCTGATGCAGCCAGATGAGATCATCACAAAAGAAAAAAAAAGACAAATGGATAAACATTTCTTCCCATTTCAGAAGTGAGGTGGGAGATGCTGGGGTTTCCTACAGATAGGAAATTTGGTGATGATTAACTATACAGGTACTGAGTCCCATCTCAGTCACTTAGACACCTACCTCTCCAATCAAAGGGTAAGGCAAATGGAGACCCTTAAATTTTTTTTTGCTAATATGTTTTTTAAAAACAGGCCTGCTCACTCTGAGAAATAGACCAGCAAAAGCCTTGGGGGACAGAGTCGGAGGGGCTGCATGCTACAGTACTGTGAAGCAAGAAGCTTTAATTAAACTTGCCTTTAGACTCATGGTCTTAGACAGCTTGGGGATTAGCCAAGCTCTCTCAAGTTCCTGTTGCCTACCCAAAATATGCAGGGGAGAGGAGGAAGGGGGAAATAAAACCCAGTTTGAAAACAGGACAAAGAGTCAGTTTAATACAAACATTATAAATATAATATGAACTAAAAGCAGGGCAAGGCCAAATGGTTTGGCAGGAATTCAGGGCATCCAAGCTTGCAGAGAAAACGTATGGAAATTGTGTTCAAGCACATAAATGAGTGCCAGAGAGCTTCAGAGGCCTATGTGTGAGCATCCATGCAAAGACTCCAAAATGTCCACCTAGAAAAATCAGCTTGCTTCCCAAGCAATAATATCTTCCTCCTACTGCTTATCTTCAGATATAGAATTGGTCTGTGCTATGTGTAATTGCTACACAACATTTACAAAATTACAGTAGGAAACTGGGAATTGCCATCTTTGCCCAGAGAACAATTTTTAGTCCCCATCAGGCACACCAAATCAGGATATGTCAGAGCTGTGTAGGTTAGCAGGAATCTGAACATACATGTCCAGGTTATCTGTATAGCTGGCAACTCTGAACAGACAGGAAACTTGCCAGTCTTCCACAGTTGCTCAGGTAGTCCTTCATGAGACCACCTAGCTTCAGAGACCACCCTCACCCTAAAGGTGACAATACCTATGCACACATCCTCCAAGTGGGAGCCCCTCCGAGGTTTCCTATTTCTGTGGGTACCACATGAACCCACAAACAATACCATAGTAGGTGCTCAGTTGATATTAGTGGTGATAATTGTCTAGAAGGCAGTGAATCTGTAATCATCCTTTCCACTCGGGGTTATAGCCTTTGAGCTCTGTGATTCCCACACAGAGCAGTGACATGTAGCGGTGCCTAAGCTAGCTGGCAACTGAGAAAAAGGCAATGTCAAAAAGGTATCATTATTTTGGTCCCAGAGAGTCTATATCCATCTCACCACTGTGCCCTGAATGCTAAATAATTCTAATATGGTCATTATCCTGCACAGTTACATTTACCATTCCAGAGTTATTATCTAGATATAATTTGCCTATGCCTGCATGAAGCTGCATTGCGCAGTGTAGATCTCCATCCCACTCTGAGAGCTTCTACATCCCACAGACATTTGCAACAACCACCAAGGAGTCAAAAGAGCCCCTTCCTCCATCACTCATGGAAGGCCGCAGCATTCTTGTCCCAGAGCTCAGTAAGGCTTTCTGTAGGCTTGAAGAGAGCGAGGCTGTTTCTTTCCACACACTATTACTCTCAATAAATCAATGAGACAACCTTCAAATACTTTTAAAACATTGTGGGGTTTGGGGTTTTTTTTTTGTTTATTTTCATGGAAACACTTTAAGCCTTTCTAAAGGAGCAGGGAAGGGTCTTGAAATTCTATGAGTGAGGGATTTCGTTTCAGCTTTTTCTTACCTCTAACTCCCAGACAAGGTGTTACTCATGCATGCTGCCAAAGGGCAGTGGCAGCCTGCATCACCCTGAAGCCCTGAGGAGTTCACCGTAGGAAGAACTCAAGGAAAGCTTGTTTCTCTACCTCTCATCTTTCCAATGAGATGTTTGAACTAGACAACCCAAATTTGATGGCAGGTTAACCCTGGTAGGTACACAACCCTGCTCCCTGCTCATGGGATAGCATTCCTCATTTATGCTTTCCTCTTTACTTAGTTTATCTGATTGCCAGTCAGCTTATCTAGTATACATGAAAAAGTAGAATTCTTCCCCTGGGTATTTTATACAATAAAGCACTTTTCTCTTGCATTCTTTTCTCCCTTTATTTTCTCTGTGAAAAGGAACCCTAACTGTACAAAATAATCAAGGGATCGACACAGTTTGAGAAATCCTACAGTCAGTTAGCAAGTGGAAAGTTTGGCCTGGCATATCTAAATTAGTATTTCCCAAGCTGTGTCCTCCAGCAAAGCAATTTTGACTCAAATTTCTCTCTGACTATTCAGTCATAGCCCAATCATAGGCTACTATGTAGTCACAATGTGATTTTTCAAATCGAACACACTATTAAGATAAAAGTTATTCCAGTTGTAAACTGATAATCACAAGCCCTGAGACAGCTTCTACTTTAATATGAATCACCCTCTGGAAACCACTGATCTTAGCTCCACAAATGTAACCTTTCCTATTCTTTCCTATTCAAAAAAAGGGTAAAAATTTACTTCCCCTGAAATCAGTAATAAAGCTTCTACGTATTTCCATGAGACCAAAGTTTCCCCCTACAGTTCTTGACCTTGATCTTGACCTCGTGACCTCTTGACCTTGAGATTTAGAAGAATCTTTTGCCTGTGAAGCAAAAGTTATCTACAGGCCATACTGCCTTTCTGAGTTTGCATACCAGCAGCTTTAGTATATCAGCTGTTGCTCATATATTTCCCAAATAGGCTTAGAACAAAGTTGCCATGACATAGGTTACTTTAACAGAAACTATTAAAAATCACAGCTGGTCAGAAGAAATCATATTGTTTCCCACCAAAAAAAAAGGAGAGGGGGGGAGATTGTTTGGACAAAGAAAAGAGGAGAGATTCATTTTCACACTTCAGGTGGGAGAAAATTTACAACCTTTTGTAGCTGAAAACAGGTAACGTCTGGAAGAGTTTGTTTCCTAACCTCATCTCCCTTTTGGATCTATTGAAGAAAAATTAGTAGCTTTCTGCTCAATTTTTCAAGAGCTATGTAGTACTGTATTTAATCGCATTTAATATTAATAAGGTGAAATCTCTGTATTTACTCTTCTACCCACTCACTGTATTGTTTCTCACATGATATACAAAAGAAATGCTTACCTGGTGGGATATAAGGAGGTACTGTAGTTTTGTTTCTGGCCTCCTCACACTCTTTCAATCGATTCTGCAGAGATGTTATCTGTCGTCGAATTGCAAGGATATTGTTTTTGTCCAATGATTCCAGTTCATTTACCAGGATAGTCAGATTTGTTATCTAAAGAAAAAAAAATGAGAGCAAGTTTAAATTCCTGTCAACTTTATTTACAGATATTTGAAGACAGGATTGATCATAACAGAGATGCTACTTAACATGTTTTAAGAAGAATCCCTAAGTATATGCCTTATTCTGCTAGCATGAACCTTACATCTCTAGCAGATGTATATGACCATAAGGACATGCTTTACCACTCGGTTGTATACTATACTGCTAAAGATATATATAAACATCCAACAAATCTTAAGCAAGCACTAGCTATTTATAAAAAAGTATTCACTGAGCTTTGCGTATCTTGAATATATATTTGCAGATAAATAATGTTCTCAGTCACCTACTTGATGATCTAGAGGACAATGAAGAAACTAATGATATTCTACCTTCCATCTGAAGCAATTATTCTCTCTACGTGAGTGATTAATTGCAACTTTTAAGAAGTGATTTATAGCCTGCTCTGAAGGTGATAATCTTTCTCAGTTCCTGATTTCATATTGATTGGGCCACTGCCCTAGCAACCAGAAGCTAATTTTTTAATTACCTAAGTAAAAGAACAAAGCCTTTCAAGCATGGGGGTCTATGAATTAATATTTATTATAATAATTTAACCAGCTAATATGTGTTATACTATGCAGAATTGTTAACTTTCAGGCAGATAACTGGTGAAAGTAAAGTTCTCTTTTTTTTTCTTTTTTTTTGTGTTCTATAGCAAAGAAAAACATGTTAATACACTTAAAGTCAAACTTTAACTTATGCTGATGAAATCCTAAAGTAATTCCACTGGCTGCAGTAAAGATAGATAGGCTACATTTCTCCATCTAAATACTAGACAGAGAACAGACCATCTGTATATTTGAACCCTGCTTGGCTAATTAACATTTTGGCATACCTCCATATATATTTGTTCAACAATAACATTGCTTCCAACAACACTGGATTTCAGCTGAGTGACCAGTCTCTCCAGGTCAATGATTTCCACTTTCAGTAACTGGAAGTCCAGCTCCGTGTAAGATACGCTGCTCTTCTCCATATATTCTACTCTGATGGTTAGATTAACGATTTTCTGTTGATACAGTTCAATCACTTTTGTGTACTCCCTCACCTTAAAGAGAAAAAAAAAAAAGAGAAAAAAAGGCATATTTTCAAGTTCAGGTTAACAAATAAAACAAGCCTTTTTAAGATGTCAATTTTTATTATACTTCTGAGTATCCCATCCATAACTTCCACATACTTAACACGCATCTTCTTCACAGAAACTACGTAGTGAAAATCTCATCACATGGAGAAAAAATATAAAATTTAGCCCTCGTTTATTGCTGGAAGCTCCAAAAAGTCCACTTGAGAATGCCTGAGGAAAACTGAAAACAGATTTTTAGTTGTAGTCTTCTATTTTCTTTTTTAAATATTTTGCCAATGTCACCTCAGTGAGCTAACTTTGTCGTAAGTATGCCAAGAACTTATGCTGGTGACATTTTTATCCTGCAGTCTGCAGTAGACTATCTGGAAAATCAACCCAAAGAAGAATTTAGAGGATAAAGAAACTGAAAGGGCAATAGCAGATTCCTAGATTTTGCAATTAGGATTTTATGCTGGGTATATTTGAATTTTATCAAAAGATGGCAGGACTAGGTTTGTATTTGTGGTTGTTCTGTTTGCAAAGGGTATTAACATCAAAACTAGTTTAAGTGGAGGCAAAAAAGTTATTGCATCCTTTAGATAAAGTAATTTACATTTCAGCCTTGGAACCATTAGGCAGTTGTCTGGATAAATATATTTTCACATATGTAACTGCTAAGGTAAAGGTCACAGCACAAGCATTGTGATGTGGAATGTCAAGAATATTAGATGTATTTGGGATTTTCTTTAGAAAAATTTAGTTCCAGGAAAATTAATACTTTGGGAAAATATAATTTCCCAGCTATATGCTTCATATTATTTAAAAAGATATCTATTTTCTCTTAAACCAATGTAATTATATCACCCAAGGTAATAAGAAAAAATATAATTAGTTTCTTGCACCAGCAACTCCATATTTATACTTTAAGAAGCTATTTGTATTATAAGTCCATCTTCTGATAGCACTATTATTTCCATAAATATTAACTCCTGGAGTGAAAGATTTTAGCCTATATCCATATGGCTATTCTTGCATTATCTTAACATAAAATAAAAGCCAGCATTTTTCTCCACTGCCTCTGCAATGGCCTCTAAAATCCTATCATGGTATGAAAACCACACATTCCCTATTCTCTTGTTCTGCCAACAGCCTCTGGGATTGAGACTGCAGAGAACACATACATCAAATAATTAATTCTTTTTTTCTGCTGAATTCATTGTGTGCTGAGTAACAAGAATGGGAGTTCATGCTGTGGAAATTCATGAAGGGCAAAAAATGATCCCTTACTATTATAATGATATCATTTGGTTTAAGAATGACAACTTTAAGTAATAGAACTTCAGAAGTATAGTGGCACAAGTAAATTTTAAATCTGTGAGAAGCCACTACCAAACCTTTATTTGCATGTACATAACATATGCCAAAAGCAGGTTGCTCCATTCCATGCATTTAAGTCATTTGAAACATATCTTGCATTCCATATATATGCAGGCCACACTTTGAGTTGACATAATTTGGCACATCTCCATAAACTGCAGTAGAAACACTCTGACTCATAACAGTGGATGCTCTAGATCTCCTAAGCCAAGCCTGAGTAACTGCAAAATAAGAAATAGCTAAGCTATTTATTACAGTTAAGAACAATAATAATAAAAAAAAACAGTACATACAAACTTACATCTAGCTTCTTGTATCTTGCTAACTACAGTACCCACTTAGGATTGCTGTACTAGCTGCCTCCTGGTCCATGAGAGATGAGTAGGAAGAACTCAACAATTGGAACAGCCTGAGATTAGATGGACCCTACACTTTCACTAATCATAGAAATCAGTTTGGATTTGGAAGGTATACTCAAAAAAAAAGCTTCTCTGTGAGAAAAATTCTTCAAAGGTCGGTATCTAAACTGTAGCTTCTGCAGTGTTTGCATATAAATCCATTGTATGCTTAGAAGAACAAGAAAGCATACGGCTCTACAGCCTGGGAAATACAAAGCAGGCACATGTCTGCATATAATTATTCTGCCATGTGAAAATACATATATCACAGAATTCTGGGGAAATGTATGTAGGTATTAATAATTATTCTCACCATAATAGTAATAATAATAATAATTTCCCAATGGAGACAAAAATTACAATCCACGGAAATACACAGACTGCTGTTATTATGAAGGCTACTCATTAGTGAAAAAAATCAGGACCAAACCTGTGAATCTGGAGTTTCATGCAGGATTTTGAGATTCTGAGAAAAATGCTGACAGCTGGACCAAGGTGCACATAGTTATTTCAGCCCTGAATATAGAGTCCTGCAGGACATAGACCTGAAGCCCTCCTCCCATATCAGACTGTTTTCACTCAGTCAACTGAGTCATCTAGGTCATTTAAGGACATGTCAACATCATCCAGTGGAGCATAGCTGAGAGATAACCATACAAGTTGAGGCTAAACTAGCCCCAGCGGCGCAGCTTCAGCGACACAGCAGCAGAGCAGCTAATAGTTCCCTGGGTAACTATTAGACACACATAATTATCTCAGATACAATGCTGCTGTAATAGGTCTACAGTGCTTTTGGAGACAGAGCCAGCACCTATGCCAAGCATTGCAGTGCACTGTGTGGACATCCCAGCCTGCTCAGATCTGGCTCAGGAGCTTCTGCAGTTTATACATGTCAGTTTAGAAAGGAACATGATGTTGCTCTGTTGCTTGGCAGACAGATTTAAGCAGCTTGTAATCCCTGCTCTTCTACTGTATCTACCTGCCAGGGACTGGCTGTTTTCTCCTTATAGACCAACACATCACCACAGAAATTCTGTCTATGGCACATATTTAGTCTGATACTAAATATGTATCTATACTGATTCATATTCATCATAAAAGCCTTAAGTGGAGTATAATAAATGTGTGAGGCTTGTATTAGTGCTTTTGGAGGAAGAGAATGGTGCCAACTGAGGCATATGTAGCAAAAAAAAATCCTCTCTTTCAATTTTTCCTCCTTTCCAAGCATTGTCATATACACTGATGAAAAGGGCAGGAAAAATCTGCAACGTTCATTTATTGTGTCATTTACCTGCAACTGGTATTTATCAACACCATTTTTTCAGCATGCAAGCAGACACTTCTCCAGCATGCATTTGGAGAGCACGGAAGGGGGGACAAGGGTGCAAGAGGAAAATGCAAAAGAGAAATGTGGTAAGACTGAGGAAAGATGAGAAAAATGTGACAAAACCAGCAATTCTATAAAGTCACTTGAACCAGGATACTGGCTTCAGGCAGACCTAGCCTCTACAGACCTTGTAAGGAGTGTGGTCAGCAAGCAGCCAGCCAGGTAACACTGAGAAGAACTCCCCTACACATTAATCTGCACTGAAAATACTCACTACTGGTGGAGGCCAAGAATGTTTTTTTGTGTTTTTTTTTAATCCCATTTTTGTTAGGTGAGGATGTTTTGGCTGTTGTGAGCAAAGTTCTGAACGGCTTGGGATGGAGTGCTGATCCATCCTAGCTACTGAGGTGTCCTCTCTTCTTCTCTTTTGAAAGGAGCAACCAATTCCTGCTTTGAAAGGTTAATCTTCTTCTGTAATCATAATTATGCTAGGAGAGGTTGATGTGACAGAGGAGAAATTAGTCTGGTATTTTCAGCCTACGGTGTGTACTCATTTGGCACATGAGAGCATCTCTCTGTCTGTGAGCTTCCTTGCCTGCTGATTCTATAAAAGGACTCCCTTGCTTTTTGAATTAGCCTACAATCAGGCAAAAGGTTAACGATTCAATCAGGTTGTTTATCTGGGGCTTCTAGCGCATGGAAAGCATCCTAAAAAGAGTTTAATCCTGTGGCTTTCACCCAGGAAAAGCTCCCATGAGCTTCAAAGGGTGTATTAAAAGAGTGAATGAAGTATGGTTTCTCGGAGTCAAAAAATTAAGCATTCAGTAGAAACTCTCATCCCAGTGGTGATACTAAGTTTCACCTGAAGTGCAAATTCAAACCTGGATCTGAATTTCCCTTTAAACTGTATAGAGAATGAAATGACTCCATGATTTGGCTTAGAATCATTGTTAATAATGATCAATAATGAGAACTGGCTCTGTTTCATTATTTCGTAGAATCACAGAAACACAGAGGGGTTGAGGATGGAAGGGACCTCTAGAGATCATCTAGTCCAACGCCCCTGCACACGCAGGGTCACCTAGAGCACATTGTACAAGATTGCATCCAGGCAGGTTTTGAATATATCCAAAGAAGGAGCCTCCACAACATCCCTGGCCATCTGTTCCAGGCTCTGCCATCCTGACAGTCAGGAATTTTTTCTTCATGTTCAGATGAAACTTTCTTTGCTATTTCCCCCTTTCTGGAACTATTATCATGACTGAAGTAGTATATGAGATTGTACATGGACTTATTTTTTCCACAACTAGAGAGATGAAGAACTCATCTTAAAATTCTATAGAATGTATTTATATAGCACTAATCTGAATATGCATAGTGACTTCTGCATTGTGAGACTTCACACTACCTCAGTTCATACATCAGTAGATCAGTGCTTAACAGCTTTCTCCTTTCCACAGGAACACAACATCACAACCATCAAATTTTACGAACACAGAGCTACCTCAAAATACAATCTGTTCATTTTCATTTTTGATTCTAAGTGCCCTTTGCCTGGATCACACTGAAACATTCGACTTAATCTAGCTAGAGTCATTGTAAGAATGTGGCTGATTGGTCTCAGGAGGATCATATCTGGCGCATTCTGGGCAAGGCTGAAAATTTTCCCTTCCTGCAGCTGGACTTAAGAACCAAGGGTCAGGGTCTACAGTGCTGTACACTGGTAGGGAAGGACCGCAATACAGTTACACCAGTTGACACCAGCTGGCAACCTAGTGCAGGGCAAGGATCCAGCTTATCCGAACTTTAGAGATGAGATTCAGCTATAAATGTACACATAATTTTACATGTTTGCAGTATCTGTGTCTTTATTTAAGCCAGATATCTAAACTCCCATTATAGTCAGTGGAGATCTGAGGTTGTTCACATACAGAGGTTTCGTAGCAATTGAGATACTCTGAATGTCTGTAGGGATCTATGAGATATGTCACATAGCCTATTACAGATATGCACTGTTCTGAGGAGAGGCAGGGTGCACCAGAACAAGTGACTGGGAAAGGGAGAACTTGATCAGGAAATGCCTTGCAGAACCAGGTCACGTTTCTAGCTGGGAAGTGGGGCCCTCATCCCACCCTAGTGAAATGAGCTTAAAACGCTAGCACTGACCACAGTAGCAGCAGTATGGGGACCTGAAAGTATCTCCATGTTTTTCATGGATCGCTTACTCTAAGATATGCCTCCTTCCTGCAAGGGACCAGGTAACTCCTGTGCTTGGAGGCACTGGGATTTGTGTCAGCCTGCCCTTCATATCCCCACCGAGAGCCAAATGTGTGTCATTGTCAGCTCCAGTTCCTTTAAAAGAAATTATTTTAACTGAAAGATCTTTCCATGAGATCCTCTGCCTGTTGTTGTGTTTTTATGCATAACTTCTTATCTGTTCTTGATTATACCAGAGGAGGGTTATGAATATTTATGGTTAGAATTTATAATTTAATGCTCTGCCTTTTCTGCTGATTAATTCAAGGACACTTCATTTCTTAATACATCAGGCTCCTGGAGAAAACACTTTCTCCTGGACACCTAATTTGAATCTTGAATATTTATCCACAGCCAAGAGTCAAAGTCAGATTCCTGTCCTCACAGGCAGCTTCACCCAGGGTGCAGCAGCACGTGCAGGATTGCATGAGTTCCTCAAAGACAGCCAATCTGAGTCCAGGCAACAACCACCACCAAAGTAGTGTAAGGTGTGTTTGTCTTTAACAAGAATGCATAATTCTGTAGTGTTATTGACACAGCTTCAGATGATGACAAGGAAGACATTTGCCTTTTTTTTTTTTTTTCTTTTTTTTTAATCTTTGAAAGTAAAAGAGGTGAAAAGACAAATATTCACCCACTTCTTCACTCTGGGCTACCTTTCTCCTGTTTCCCTTCATTTCCCTCTTATAATATGGTTGGCTTCATACAAATAATAACACATGTAAGAGCAGGAGATTTGGCTTCTAAAGACTGCTGTGCTGCAATCACAAACCAGTAAAACTGAGCCAAAAAAAAAAAAAAAAAAAAGTAATAATTCTTCGGAAAAAAAATCCTATGCCTCTAGCTTAAAAGGCCTAGAAAATAAACCTACAGATATTCAAATGTATGACATGCTACAATGCCAAAAATTTTGTATTTAATCATCCTTCTCCTTGTTTTCACAAACACTTTTTTGCTAATGTTTGAAAGACAGGTCACAGAAAAGTCTGCTGTACTCTTTCACAGGCAAGCATTTTTAACTGAAAATACAACTGGTACATTTATAAGAAAAGAACACCTTACTTGAGAAAGTTCACGCTCAAATTTCTCTGAAAGTGTTGTAGCTATCTTTTCGAGTACTTCGACCTTCTGTACTGGAAAGGTGGTATCTGGCAAGTACACAGAGCACTGACAAGTTCCATGGTCATCCAGAGAGCCAGACATATTGGCAAACAGCTGCAAAAAGAAGTTGATAGGGAGAAAAAATGTTAATATTCTTCTTTGAATCAGTGGCTACTGTCCATGATAAGAATTGGAGCTGTGACAATGCCAAGATCAACAACTTCAGTATCTGACTTTTTTTTCACCTTTCTTTTCCCAAGGAATTCAAAAGATCTTACAGTTTTTATGACTGAGGCTTACAAAGGTTTCTGAAAATAGTTAAATATTGTTGTACAGATCAGAGAAACAGAAACATATATAGTCCTTACCTTCCCAATCATGCAAATAGTGTTCCTGAAAGGATAATATAAATTTCACCCAATATGGAAAAACACATACATTAGGAAAAAACTAACATAGTAACTTGGATCTTATAGCTACTGTTATGTTGTATTGAACTGATCAGATCACCTAGTCATTTCCATCCATAGAGCTGAAGGCACCTTAGAGAAATTCACCAAAATATATCTACTAGTAGGAGTGAAAAGTCTTAAAAAGAAGAATTCTTCATTTGAAGCTTTTCAACCAGGCCCAGCAAATAACTGTATAAATTTAGTTATATGGGTGGAAGTTATATGGCAAGTCAAAGAATTAAATATGTGGGCTTAGCCTGATGTAGGGATGATTCTCTTGCTGCAGAATATTGCTTGCAGCAGCTACCCGTCACAGCTTGCACGGCCAAGCTTGTGGACAGTTTGCAGATCTATTGAACATACCATTAGCATGAACCACCTTGTCCAGACTATACTCAAAGCATCATCTTTAGAGCAATGTGTCTCGTGTACGGAAAGGTCAGGGCTGGCAGTTCAGATCTTCACATTCAGGATCTTGCCATAATTTACAGGCAAATCACATCATTCCCTATACGCTGGGCTGACTGCAGAGTGTGTTGGGGGCAGTGAAGTAGTTCGCTTTTGTTTGTACATAAGAAGTTTACCCAGTTCAGAAACCTGTCAGGAATTTATTAATAAAGATATTTGATGTTACTTTAAAATATTCCACACATACTTCAATGCGGCTGCATTTTTAAAGCTACAGAACTGCTCTTTAGATACACTCCTCTCTATAACCTCTCCTCACGCCTTGCAGAGATCTGCTATTCATGTGCTTTCTCTCTCCCTCTTAAAACTAAATAAGCAAGCAACAAAACCATCTACTGAAAGTTGAAATACCTTGCTTTTCTTCTCTTGCTTTTTTACACAGCAATTTCAGCTAACTAACTTCCCATCAAACCAGCCCAGAGCACACAGAAGGGGCTGGCCTCAAAGCCCTCAAGGAGAAGAGCAGCAAGCAGGAAGGATCCAAGCTTGCGTTTCTGGCAATCTCTTCGGTAGAGCCATAGCAAACAGCACACATCCCTTTCTGAGCAAAACGCAAGCGAACTCATGCGAGGAAGTTTTATTTCTATTATTCAGGCACCATGGGTCTTAAAACCTTACTCAAGGCCAGATTCCTATGGACATTTAGTATGAAGGAAAGCAGAGAGATATCTAGTGGGACTGCAGTGTCCCAGCACATAACTTCCATTGATTTCTCTGGCAGTTGAGTTACCAAAACACTTCTGAATATTCCACTGAGAATATACTGCACACTATTTCTAAGTTTCTGAGTGCCTTTAAAGATCTGCCTGTTTGTACCAAGATTACTGTGAAAAATAGGTCCTAAGTCATTTAGGTGTTTTTGCATAATCAGTTTTCTGAGTAGGTACTTTACTGGGATGGCATGTGGCATAGCAATAAGGACAACAGAAAAATAAACATGGCTTAGAGAGCCATAGCATCCTGTAAGGCATATTTGTACCAGCATGCTGTTTTGTGTGGAAGTACTGTTTTATATTCTGTCCCTTCTGTGTAGTACAGATACAATATACGTGTATGCAAAGAGGCAGTACACTATACACAGTATAGCATAGTATGTATTATACATATGTATATGTTTGTATGTATAGTATAAACTATTGTACACATTGTATACTCTAGTATAAACTAGTTTTGACTATGTCATCTAACCATTACTGTACCTAAATATACCATGCTTATTCCACACGTTAAAAAAAAGCATTCACATATGTATCAAAATGATCACCTAAAATGTTCCTCCCCTACATAATGCTTGAACCTGAGCATTTACACTCTCTGTCAAAAATATATATATATATTTTAACATTTCTGTTACAACAAAGCCTGGAGTTGAAGGTGGGCTTCATTGCAGCAAATGCTGTATATACCCAAGCCAAGAGATGCTCCTTCCCCAAAAGAGCATCTGCTCCTGGCAGGCAGAACAGCTCCCATTCTCCCATTGACATTACTAACACTGGGATAATGATGCTGATGGAGCCAAGAAGCACTTTTTAATTGAGAGTCCCTCGGGTCAGTAAGTCCTTCAATCAAAACATAACACTAGTCAAATGACTACAAGGTAACCAAAATGTCTTTCCTCATCCTATATAAAAATGCACAAAATGGGCTGGTTTTGTTGCTGTTGGACTTATTTCTGAGTATTTCTAAGTATTTCTGAGGCTATGAGAAATGTTCCTTTTCCACATCCCCTCAATTTAAGAAGTGAGCAGGAGCTGCCATCTTCTGAAAACTGGGACATTTATTCAGCTGTCTAAATACATACTTAGGGTTAAATCTTCAAAATAGCCTAGTTCAGTGCTTTAATTTCCAACCACCATTCATCCCAGTGGCATTCACAGCTCAGATTAGCTGTTTACTTTTCCTAAAACAAAGAATGAGATTCACAGAAAATCACAGCAGAGAAAGGAGCCATGTCAGCTGGACAAGGAGGAAGATGAGGTTTTGCTGCTGAGACCCAGAGAGAGACTCTTAAATCCCAAGATCCTTAACTTCCCAAGAACTCTACTAGAGTCAGACATTAATCCAAGATATTTGTCTCTCACAAGAGGTGTCTCCATATAATCCAGGTGCTGCATTGGGCTAGCCTGGAAGATGAAGATCTGCTGCCAAGCTGCCCAACCTTTCTGATGTGATTTGGAGCTGCTCATTAGGCAAATCCTGCTCTTGACACTAGCTTGGAGGGTCACTCAGATCAAGTGTGTCCTGTTGAACCTGCTCCAAAACGGAAATGTTATTAATCAGTCTTTGGCAGTGAGACGAGAAGAAAACCCATACTGAATTCCACAATCTCTGGGCTTGAGCACTGTCCCCAAAGGCAAGGAAATCAGATTCAAGACCCTCTATCAGCAGTTTAATAGAATTTGAGCTCAGTGGAACAGGGAGAATCATGAGTCTCACACCCCAGCTGGCAGGAGTCTCATGGACACTTCTCAGAGGTGACAAAACATGTTTTCACGGTCCTCCTCCAGTCCGCATGAGAAGATGGGGTCCAAAAGACATCTCCCACTTTCCCCAGGAAGGCTGCAAATCCTGAGCTGTTTGGTGCATTGCTGTCAAAACCCCACAGGCCCACCTGTTTCATGTCCGAGATCCAAAGATATAGTCATGAAGGCAATGCCAGAGCTTTGGATGTGGACAGCAGCAGTGATGATTTTGAGAATTCACCACCACCTAAACCCTGGATACAGAGCAACTAAGGGATTTTTCTTGTTTCTTGCATCAGGATTAAATCTCTGAGGGACTGTGTAGCACTAAAAAAAAAAAAAAAAAAAAAAAAAAAAAAGAACACAACTTTCTAATTTTCTGGACTTCACATAAAAACAGTATGAAATGGCCATACCTTTGGTGTAGTATGCAAGTGGCCAGTTGTCTGGCTAGGCTCAGTCACATACTGAAGCGAAGTACTGAGCAGAGGGATCTGAAAAGGAAATGAAAGTCCCCTTCAGTATGAACTCCTACATGTAGCACCAGCCTTTCCTCACGAGTGAGCTCTCATCATGCAATGCCAAAAAGCTTTGATTTTATTATCGGAGTCATCCTCAGCAACTTTACTGAGAACATATTGTTTCTTCAGGCATAATGTGACTTTTGAGGCACCTTTTCCCCAAGGAAAACTTCATGTAATCAGTGGATGTTTGGGGTTGCTCAGCCTGCCCAAGAGGTGTGAGCTCTCACTGATAACTCAGAGCAATACCAAGGGAAGATACCATATTCAAAGCCAGATCCATTCAGGAGATTTTATATAATAAAATCTTGTATATACCCTTTAAAAGTCAAATGCTGTTGGCTTCTGCCTTCCTGCCACAGGAAGGAGAGCAGCTGTCACCCCAGTGTTGTGCTGCGTATCCCCAAAAGGGATGCACTGCGGCCCCCACAGTGTGTAGAGGATGGTGTGACGCAGTCCAAGGGACCCACAGTGGGGACCCACCAAAAACTTGTAGCAAAACAGCAACGTTGGCAATTGCGAATGGCGTGAGAAACCAGCCATGAAGTGGGCTTTCTCCACACCAGAACACCCACATTGGTGCTTCTGCATTTTGCAAGTTTCAGCCCCAGCAGCCAGAGTCATCTTGCTGAGGAGCTCCTAACAGAGCCAGGACCAGCAGGCAGCTCCAAATGGCCAGCAAGGGACCTGCTCAGCTAAAGGACATGGAGTAAACAAGCTTTTGTGTGACAGTTTGCCAAACACTGCCATTCAAACAACCATTTGTGCGTTCAGATGATTACACTGCGCAGGGAGGGTTAATAGCAATTAGCAGCAGCCGGGCAGAGAGCATCACAAATCACATAAATTACACAAGTCAGGATGTAGCTTAAAGCTGAAGCCCAATTAGGAAAAAAAAATCTCCCATTTTAAGCTTCCTCTTCCCAGCTTATCACCACTTATTACTTACACTTCTACTTTGGCTTTTACTGCTGTTTCTTGCCCAGAAAAACACATCTTCTAGATGCTGACTTCACTGCCTTCATTCACGGCAATCTCAAAGGCACTCAAACTTCAAAACATATTACTAAGGGAATTCTTTTTTCTTTTCTTTTCTTTTTTTATTTTTTTTCTGGCTGATGATTAAACTGGACAAATCAGAAACCCTCCTTTGGTGTTAAATTGGGAGTTTTCCTAATTTTCAACTAAAAAAATATTAAAAGGCAGTCACTTTGAGTCAACTAAAGCAAAATATTTTGTTCATTTATGAATGCTTTTAAGTTATTTGCAAACTCCTTCTTCTGACAATTTAGCACAGTTTGAAATTTTTAAAAAGTGAGGCAGTATATACAGTAAAAAAACATTCTCTTCCTAATGCCTTTAAAAAAAAAAAATCTAATTTTCTCTTCTCCCCTTCGCCTCTCCTCCCTGTCTTTTTGTTTTGTTGGTTGGTTTTGGTTGATAGCTTTCATTAGAACTTCTCCCTTATAAAATCAGATGCGTTTTTACCCAGAGGAAGGAGAGCACCCCACTAAAGCTACCCAGCATGTCTTTAATGGACCTGGTCACAAAGTATGACAGCACTCATGCAACTGGGGAAGCCCCCTCCTCCTAGCTCCTTACACATCAAAGATATGGATCCTTCCCTGTTACAAGCCTTTGCTAATTAATTAGAAGCTGCACAGAGCATTTAATATCCACTCAGATGCACACTGGGAGTTACAGTCACCTAACCAAAGGCAGAATTTGACTGATTTTAAACCTGTGCCTCATTTTTAGTTTTATTAGCCAGTCCCCATTCACTAGTTGAGGGAGAATGGAGTACTTTAAAGTTTCTCCATGCATAGATCTCAACATTTCCCTAATAATTTTCCTTAGTAATCTTAAAACATTTTGCACCAAGCTGAATGAGAAGAAATGATAGCACCTAAGGTAAGGATATGACACCCACAACTCACCTCTTCTGTTGTTGCCACTGAGGCTGTAGCCTGTGCTACCATGCTTTGCATTAAGAGCAGCACAGCCACCTTCATGTTCTTCATCTTCTCAGCCAACAGATGTGACAGCAAAGGGACAAGGCAGGTCTCTTATAGTGCAGTTTGGGGATTTCCCCATTCAAACATTGAGGAACTTGCCTTGTATTTTTTTAGTCAGTTTTGGACAACTGATGTCATGAAGTCATGTCTTAACAGCCAAATTATTATTGTACAAACATTATCGGCAGTTTCTCACAGTCAAAAATTAACCACTATTCAGTTCCCTAACAAAAAAGCTTTTTCGTACAGTATAGTATCTAATCTCAATCTTTGCTATGCAGGAGATTATGTTCTTATTTGCTCGGGGGGGTAAATAGACCTTTCCTCTTACTGTGACGCAATCATAAAAAATCTCATAGATTCATTCTAAAATATACAGACAATACCGGCCTGAATGAACTTTCTTCCTTCTTATAGGTACAGGGAAGAATAGGGCAGGTTAAACTTTTCACACCCCAGAAACATTCTTCCCTTATGCCCAAGGCTAAAAGGCCTTTTACTGGAAGTAAAGTGGATAGGAATCTCTACAGTTTTGCAGTTCTGTCTTCTTTCACCTAGCACAGATGGGATGCAAATAGATTATCTCTTCCCACTTGCCTCCTTGTAAGATCATATTCTGTACCCTATCACACGTACCTATTAACAGTTGCTCAATTTTTCCCTCCTTGGACCCACATGCTAGCTGACCACAAGATTTACTGGCCTGTCTCTAAAGCACTGAGCCACAGAGAGGAAAAAAAGGTTGATGCCAATATGTAGTGTGGCCCCCACACTGCCTGGCTGCAGTCTAGAGGTACAACTGCTTTCCAGTCTCTTGACATAAGATGCCAAACCCAGCCTTCTCATGTGGCAGGCCATCATACTACCTTGGATGCCAGAAGGACGCTGAAGAGATCTGGGTTTGGTCTAAAATAATTTCAACTACAGCAAATCTGTTCAGGAGCATTGAAGGTATTACCATTCATTTCATCTCTTCAGCTTCCTCCCTAACACTGTGTCCTGCTTTGTAAGGACAGGCAGGCACCTTACCACAGAAGGACAGGCAGCAATTTGATGCAGTTCCCGAGGCATTCATCCCTCCACACAATCTCCCAATTTACAACAAGCTTCCAGCTTCAGTTGCAGTGAAGCCATCTGTGAGCCCCCATCCTGTGAAACAGAGGTGAAAATCACTCTCCAGAACTCTTTGGATCACTGAAAAATTGCCTTGGCATTTGGGAAGAAGGATCCAGCAGTGTCCAATAGGATGGTCATTTTCAAGCACTTATAAAGGAAGCCAAGAAGCTTCTGGACTAAAACCTGTTCCCTATCCTTTCCTATGCCAGTGCCTGTATTGTCAATGTATCATTTACCATTTCCTTCATCATCTTGTCAGACCTCTTTTTCCTACTGGGCTGGCAGCAAATGACTGCAGTTTTATGTAAGCAAAGAAAGAGACTTTCTTTTCCTTTGAGTATCAGAGGAAAGCAGTAAAGGCAGGATACGGAACCTTCATGTTGTTCAATGCCCAGATCCTACCGCAGTGTCTTGCAGGACAGTCTCCAGGAACAGAGCTGTCCCCAGCTGCCCAAGCCGGAGGACACATTGATCTCATTTAGAGATTTCCCCATGGGCAGAGGGATTTCCCCATGGGCAGAGGGAATTCCCAGCTGCCGGGTTTCAAGGGAACATACATTCCCTGCATTCATGCCCATTGTATGGTAGTGCTCATTGCTTGAGTGTAGGATCTCATCCAGCCTTATCTCATAGCCACTGTAGACATCTCCAAATCTTCTGAATAACAGTATCATTTGATAAGAAACCACCTACCATCTGAGAAACTCTAAAGGCTTTCTTGTATTATCATAGCACTATCACTTTAACTTTGCAAATGGAAAAGCTGAGGTTTAGGACAGATCCATACTAGAAAACTCTTCAGAGCTACAAAGTCTATTTGGGGCAACTGTTTTTTTACCATAGCTTTGCACAAGCCTAATCCTCTCTGCAGACTCAAATGCTGGCAGCAGCAGCATTTCTGAGGAGTAACTCATTTTGTAGGGATTGGATATAATCTGTTCTTGCTAAAACACTTTTGTGGTATAAGCCGCATGTCCACTGGAGGATTTCATGGTAACAATTTAATGCAAGATAGGAAAGACCTGGAAGACACACATATGGTCTAAACTCGAAGTATCTGAGCTGTGGAGACAAAGCAAGAAACCAAATCCAGCCCTCTCCTTCCAAAGTGACTGCTCTCCTCAGATATATTGTGACACTTTGAAGGAAATGAAGAGATCAAATCTATAATTACTGTGTATTTGTAAGGGCTCAAGCCTTGAGTGCCTGCCCAAGAGGAGGACGTTGGGGCACCCTGGGACAGCTACAAGCCACATACTATCTGCTGCACCTTAAAAAATAAAGTACTAAGCTCTTTCCAGGAACTCATGTGCAAAATAACACATGCATTATTTTTATCTGCATTGCAGAACAAGTTACGTCTCAGTTCGTTCTCAGGCTGTGATATCTTGATCATATATACTGCATAAGCTCCACTTCACTCCCTCACTCTCTCTTGGAGTGAACTAGCCAATTTCCTCTGAATAAAAAAAAAGAGAGGTCCTGCAAATGAATTGCTTCCAAAAGTAGCACTGATGAGAACTGGTTACTTATCAACCCTGGCTGTTCCTAACCAGTTCTCCAGTTCTCTCCCACCAGGTTTTGTGCTGTCAAATACCACACACCCACCAGGCACAACCCGTCTTATAAAAATACTATTGGTGGTCTGGAACACAATTCTTTGGTTATTTCTGAGGCTCCAAGTGAAAAATAAAAAAGCCATGTACAGAAAAGCAATGACGGTGTCTTAGAGCCAAAGAGCCAAGAAAAGGTCCAGTGGCATGTCCTACAAAACATGGGCACAAAGGAAACGAAGCTGCTACCCAGCTCCGAGCAGCATACAAACAGCCCACTCCACACCACTTTTCCAGAGGAGCAGACCTCATTCCCAGGACAAAACGCATTTAGCAGGATAGACAGACCCTTAAGAGGGAGCCTGATATGGAGAAATATGGAAACCAACCTGACAGTTCAGCTGCACCTGTGTGTATATAAACGTGCAAAGAGCAGAATACTCCATGCCTTGTCCTCCCAGCAGCTTCTGGGCAGGCTGCAAACCGCTCGGAGGCGGCTGGCTGCTGTGTGCACAAGCGCGCTGGGCTGGCTAAGGCACCTGGAGCTCTGCAGGCCACAGAGCCTGGCAGCCCACGCGGCCGCGCTTGCAGGCTCCAGCGCATAGCAGGCAAGAGCCGTATTGAAGGTGGCCTTGGGCAGACAGTGCAGACAAGGCCAGGGAGTCTGGAGCCTGGATCTATACACAAGAGAAAATACTGCTTTCTGAGAGCAATAATGAGAGGCCAGTACTGCAAATTACCCACAAACTGCAATAGCTTCTCACTATTTTTTTTTTCTTAGATCTCACTTCTGAGAAAAGAAGCAAATATTAGCTGTAATAATAGTTAATCAGTTACCTTGACAATTCTTCTTGTTCTTCTGTTTGTATAGTACACACATACTAGAAATCAATATCCAGAGAAATCTCATTTGTACCCTCCTGGCCTCACAGAGATGACAGGGACTTGCATTTTTCTTTCTAGTCAAGGCATAATGATTAGTAAATATAAATATCTTCTTTAGATATTTGTAATACCTTTCATCTGCAAAATAAGTAAGACTTGCTGTCCTAATTTTAGGAAAAGAAACTTTATTTATACAGGAAAACTGCACTTATTTAGGAATTTCCACTTAGGAAAAGAGAAAAACACCTCTTTTCATGGAGTGGAAAATCTGCACCCACCAGTACCTCCTCATTGTGCACACTTAGTCCTTGACTTAGCAGGCAATTCAGGGCAAAGTCCCGTGGGGTCAGATCTTCTCTTTTTCAGGAGGAGTAAGATGCCTAAAAACTATTGCAAAAAGAATATTCATGTCTTGGAGTCCTGTTCAGAAGAGCCCTGATCACTTAGGCATTACTCTTCTTATGGCAAACATTACTGTGCTTATTATTCAACAAAAAGATAGGTGATTCAGATCATCTGCTATCCCAAACTGCTGGCTTTGGATGAAGTATTTAGAATCATATGTAACTTAATCATGCTTGGTATGAGCATAACCTTCTTCTTCTCACTTTCCCATCTGCATATGAAAATGATAGCACTTCCCTGCCTCAGAGACACGTTTTGAGATTAAGTGCATTAGCAAGAATAAGAGGCACTCAACTATTACATGAGCAGGGACCCAATTAAACATGCAAAAATAAAGGCACATCAAAGGATATAGCTTGTTTCAGTTGGCTTAGTAGGCCAGTGACAGGATAAAGAATTGAATGTAGGTCACGTATCATGTTTCTTTCTAATTATCAATTAATATATTTGTTCTAGATGCTGCAATTTTTCTCAGATTGTTTCTGAACTGTTCAGAACACTACTAGGATAGGTTTATGACTTAGAATTTCTTTTCCTTTTCTCTCTCTCTCTCTTTTTTTTTTCTTTTTTTTTAAAGCCTGAAACACGATTTAATTGTGCTAACCTGACAAAATAGTTCAGACAGAAAGTATTGCACTGCGAGTTGCATTTTGCAAGTCTAATGTAGAAGAGTTTCTACTCTTTGCCTGCAGATGCAATAAGACTCAGAACCTCACAGAATCCATATTCCAGCGCATTTCGTCCAGCACACTGGATATTGTCAATTTAACAAAGCTTGCCTAAAGCTTATAAATTTCCCCCTCCCCTTGAAATATGTATTTCTGAAGTAAAGCCAAAAAGAAAGGGGAAATATTAATTCAAATTCATCTTGTGATACAAGAACATAACAGCTAACACTCCTTTTTTAGAACATGATTGCTAAATTGTTCTTTTTGTGACTAACCAGTTCAGGCTTTTTTGCTTATAGGATCATCATATTGCAAAACAAGGAAATCATGGTGGGCAGTTCTCTTCAGTAAGATACTATGTAGCTATTCACATCATAAAATTGTACTATTTCACAAAATGTAAATCAGATATAGACTTGTTCTGCTTTGTTATCTGCTTACATATTACATATACTTTTTCCCAACAAGTGATTCTCATGCATGATTCTCATCTCATATGACATTTGACATCTGTCATAAAGCCCATCTTTTTGAACATTATATAAATAATAAATTTAATTTCTTTATCAATAGAAAGTCAGGTTAGTGTTTTGAAAGCCATCCTTATGGGTAATAGATGAACCAAGCAAGCGTACAAGAAATATCAACATCTAGTTTTAAAAAAATGGTGTTAATGAGGGACAGTCTTAGTTTTCCCAGACTATCAGAAAGGGACATTTGTTTTGTTTTGTTTTGTTTTGCTTTGTTTTCTGAAGCAGAATGAGAAACTGAGCACTATTTGCAGAGAGGGCAAAATTTTGTAGCTTTTAAAATCCACCCATATAAGCTGAGCTGTTTGAGCCGACGAACTGAAAGAAAAAGAAAATATCCATAATGTCCAAAAAGACAGACCTTCACTAAGAAAGATGTAAGAGAGAGGGACAGGAAGACAGCAGTATATGCCACATAGAAGAATGAGCAATTTTTAGTCACAGATCCCATGGCTTGGCAGAAGAACTTGCTACCCTCTAAAACACAGCAGTTTGGAGAGTCTTGGATGAATTAATTGAGCTCTGCTATAATCTGCCAGTGAGTTCAAAGACAAAAGAAACAAAGAAAGTAAAGGAGGGAAAGACAACAGGCAGAAGGCAGAGAGGATGACCAAAAAAAAAAAAAAAAGAGACTATAGACTAGGGATTTTTGTTAAAAATATTAAAAAAATATGAAATGTAAACCAGAAAGGAGGCATAAGTGCATACATGAAACTTGGACAATAGTACTGAAATAAACTGGTATGGGAAATGAGAATGAATTCTCACCAGAGGACATATAAGAAAAAGCAATAACTGCTTTGCTAAAAGAAGAGAGTAAAAACAGCAAACAAAGCATCTTCACACAGCATGACAAAGAAAAGCAGAAGAAAACATCTGGGAGAAGGTGGGTGGGAGGACACTGGGGTAGAAAAGAGGTGGTCCTGTATCTTCCCAATTACGAGTATGTGTGCAATTATGAAAATAAGGATGCCTTCGGAAAGACTTGTCATTCATACATGCATCCCCACTCCCAATAGAGCAACACAGTCTGGACAGGACTGAGTCATTAACTCCAGTCATAGCAATTACAGGGAGCTATATCAGAAAAAATTAAATCAGAAAGGTTTTTGAAACACTTATTCCTTGTACAAACATGTCAGAGGTCACAAAACACCCCACTCCTCAACAAACATAAGACAAATAAATAAATAAATAGTCACAGAGGCGCTACACATGTCTCTAGTTTGTGACTATGAACAGCAACATTTGGCTGAAACAAAGACACCCAGCTGCTTTTATCATTCTGCATGTTGCAGGCAAAGTATTGCCTCTGTCAACTTAACATAGCAATACCAGACTCATGCATGGATGGCCCCAGCTGCTTGGTGAACGAGAAATGGCCTCCAATCCAGCTGGTAAGGGTTTAGTTACCATATAACTAAACATACATATAATATGCTGTGAAAAGCTAATGGATGGTAAATAAAAAAAATTTCATCCCCAAAATAAAGCCACAACAGCGTGATGAGGTCCTCCGCTTCTTATTCTCTCCACTTATTTTGAATCTCATATGAAGATTGTCTTGACTGTCCCCAGGTGTTGAGAAAAGCGTTTGCTTTATTTTTTACAGCAGCACTACTAATACTTATCTTCTCAGAGGTAAAAGGGAATCTCTTCCTGCTATATGTACTGCATAAATGTCATACAGAAGTGTTAATCATCACTTGCTCTCCAAAAGAACAAGTCTTCTGGGCTTGGCATGGCAGCACATGGGTCCTCCTTCAGATCTTCATCTTCAGCCAGATATCACAATGAAGAGGAAATGGAATAATAGATCTGGGGGAAACAAAAAAAAAAAAAGAGAGAGATGAGGAAACCAACAATCTATGTTCTAGACACAGCTACAACTTAATTTAGCCATTAATGTCATGATTTTATCACATTGATACTAGATTAAGGAGGCCCATCGCATATATTTCAAAGGCCCCACTGGCTACCAGCAATGAGAATATTCTTGTGCTTTTCCTGTGGCATTCAGACCCTGTACCTACTCAGTCTCCTTGGAGCATTGCAACACCAGAGCATTAAAACATCCGGGACCAGGTGCGGTCTTTGAGTACACAAGAGGATATCTGCAAACAGCCCAGCACTATGCGGCATAAACGTGCTGCATTCATATGTGAAATGGGCTATGCAGGAACTTGAGCGTGATTGAACAGAATACATGAGCAGTTATTCAAACAAGTAGTTCCTTCTCTTCAGCTCCATTCTTCACTCAGTGATCACAATAGGGATCAATGAAAAGAAAGCCTGTGTCTAGGCAATGCATGGCAGTAAGGAAAAAAAGTCATCATTTGGTTTTATAGACGATCCACATGTTCTGTTGTGCTGTACCTGTAGACATGCGCATGTGTGTCTTAGGTTTTCAAATGGACACAATAATCCCTTCTGGCAGTTACACATTTTGCATAATGGTAACTGCAAGCAATGTCAAAGCAACCCTGCTCTGCTAGAAATAGATGTACCACAGGAGGACATGTATCTTCAGCAGGATGGAGAAGGGACATGCTCAGAGATGTTTGCTGCAGTTGATTGACCTAGACTAAAACTATAGCGGCAAACCAGATTTCTGAAAATCAGGATGGGATATGCTCTGCATCACCTGCAGCCGTTATTATGCAACTCAGTATGTTTCTTAGTACAAATTAACATACCCGCTTTCAACTTTTGAGACAACTAAACGAAAGAATAGTGGCCAAGCAGCCTTCCCACTCCCTGTCCTTGATCCTTGGGCAGGGAAATTTTTCCAGCAATACTGCTCATTTTATAGCATGTACATTGACTGCTTTCTCACTGGTAAGGCTACTGTAGGTTTTCTGTAGGTCTCTGAGTTTATTATCCAATTCGTCCTCAGCTGCAGTCAGCCTAATTCTGTGGTAGAGAGAGTGCAAGTAATGAAGCCTGTATTAAAGCATTTAACAGGGTAAATGCTCATTTTCAATCCTCTCTAATTTTGCCAAATGTTGAGTGTTTGAGCTCAGTGTTTACTTCAAAGATATTTTAAGACCCAGGAGAGGCAGAACATTTTGAGGTTTTTTGTTTTGGTTTTATTGCTTTGAGAATAAGGTTAAAGGACAACTTGAATGCTATTTTTTGGCAGAGTTCTGAATAACTTCAGTAGCTCTCAAAATTCAACATTCAAACAGACCCAGTGCAGGGTCTCTTGTTGACCTCAAGAAAACTCTGATTCAATTTTTCTCAGGTTATAAATTTATCCTCTACAGAAAAATATCCAAGATGCTACACATGTTCATCAATAAAAAGACATGGGAAAGAAGCCAAGTGCCTAGGCTTATACCTAGGCACAGACCCTAGGTTGAGCCACCCTACCTCTCAGGCATCCTTGTCAAAGGCACCTGCTGAATCTTGCTGCAGCAGTCTAAAATGCTGTGCCAGCTGCTCCCTGCAAGAGGTTAACACCTGCAAAACAGGGTCAAAGGAACAGAATATGTGTCCCAATTCCCATTCCAATTCACAATCCACTTAAAATCACCAGAGAAACAAGGCTTATGCTATGGTGGTGCACCAAAGCAGCAAAACATGAATGAGTACCTGCCCGTCTGTTATCTGCTACGACGGCGGTAACTTCTGACAGAACGGGTATGATCATGCCTGACAGGGTTGGGTTAATGATAGCATCTTAAGTTGCTATAGTTTGAACTGCACATGGACCCTCACAAAGACTTGCAATTGTAGTTCAGAACATCGCATGTTCCTGAGGGCTAGTCCATTCTAGAAAGTTGATTTAGATTGAGACAGTGTCAACTTAAAGCAAAGTAAGTCTTTCCTGAATCCGTCCTTACAACAACTCTTCTATTTCAAAATAGGATTGACTTCTGAATGAATTTAGTCCCCTTTGACTTGAGCAAAGATATTTCAAAAAGACGGTCTCTAAAGAATCAGAGCACTTGCCTAGAGAATTAATAGATCTCTGTGTAGACAAGTCAGGAGCAATTTCTCAAAACACATATCAAAAACAGGTAAAAATGTAATCTCAAAGCAAATAAGGGTAAAAAGGAAAGATAAGGAATGAGAAAATTTAGGTGTATGAAACTCCAGAATTACAACATTCCCCTTTCCAGACAGTAATTGCTGAAAAGGCACTTCTTCAAATACCTTTGTGAACAGTCACGAGTAATATCTGCAAAAGACATATTTTTCTAGAGATATAATTTTCCCACCTGTGGAACCCTTTTTTTTCTTTACAGTTTGTATATCAGCTTCCTCTTGAAGGTAAAAAGAATGTCATGCTATAAACTTACCTAAGATCCACCTGTACGTCTATGGTATTAAAATACTAATCCTCTTACTGTAAGACATATTCCCAGCCGCTCTTTTAGCAGAACAACAGCTAATTTCTGACAGCTTGTGGAGGTTTGCTATGGGATTTGGTATTTCCTGCCAGGGCAGTTTCTGACAGTTTGTGACAATATTTGCCCTGCTTCTTTATTACGGTTTCATTGGAAGTGTGAACCAACGGTAAAATGTGTTTACATAGAAATACGCTTTGATCCCAAGCAAATACAGTATATGACCATCAGAACGGTTCATTTTATCCACAAGAAAATGATTAAGCACCTTATCATAAATGATTCGGTTGATTTCTATATAACAATCACATGTCAATCTGCTAGATTTTTTGATTTACTGGCAGTTTTAAAATAACAGCATTAACATCCAGGTCAAAGAGGATCTCATTCTTATAGATCTAATATCTTCAGTTATTTCCTTAAAAATGGACTTTTTAAGGGAAGTTAAAATTTAAAATTAAAGCAGAAAGTCTACTCCTTTTTTATATCCAGTGAAAGCTTTCTAAGACATTGGTTTTGATTTTAATTGAAGTAAAATTGCCCCTGGATGACCTAAAAATGGGGGTACCAGTGTGACACACGTACCAGTATAGGTTCCCTTCTGTCAGCACAGTGATGAGAACAGTCAGCTGGAGCAGGCTGTTGCAAACATTTGGAGAGGTGGTAGCATCTTCAGTCACAGAGCTCTGTCTTCTCCATCAGTAGGAATCAGAGCAAGGGCAAAGTCACATCACTGAGCCATCATAACACCACTATCTAATGGCATTTGTGGATTTTTTTACACACTACAAGAGGGAAAAAACATGGATGACAGATGCTTCTTATTTTACTGCTATACTCATGTCAAATGCTGTATAGATATTGTGCAAGCAGTTTCCCTTCTGTTGGATTTGTTCGCACCTGTTATAAACTAATTAGGAGGAAATTGTACTTTGTTTGTTCCAATCGTAAACATAGGCAACATAACTGTATAAATCTTTCTCCTAAATTTCCTTTATTTTTTCCTTCTGAATAGCCCGAAGACTGCCCTGTGAACGCAATGTACAATTCTCTTTTGCATAGTGTCATGAATAATGGATTAAGGTTATATCTACCACAAATGAAAATCATGCCTTTCTGAAATCCATTCACTGCTTCATGGACCCCAAATCCTTTAGGTGTTATATACTTCAGCTGTCATAAATCCATGTAATGTTCCCGTGCATGACACTATTCATTTAGATCACTGATTTAGTTAAAATGACAGATGTGAAAAAAAGCACATGTAACCAAACAACTCCCCAGTGATCACACAGCTGCTGATGCTGAAGGGACTGTATGCTTTATTCAGTGATCATCAGTCTTAGCTTAGGCGCTTCCATCCACATTTACCACCTGCTGTCGATATAATATCAGGTGGAGCTGTGTGATACTGATTCAGCTTACTTGTATTCAAGCTGTTCTCCTTTTCCAAAGCAAATTAAGTAGATGAGATCCTGTAACTCCTGCTCTGGTTTATAGGAATTTTATAATTGTTGGATCATGGCGCACAGATAAGCTCTCAAAATGCAGGAACCTCAACAGCTGATCATCATTTCTTCTTTTTCTTTACATAAAACTGTTGTGGGTATCAAGAAGAATTCTATGTAAAATCAGAGAATATGACAACACCCTAAACAAAGGTTATTTATTAGGAATGTCTTTAAAGTCTAGTCACTCACACAATGATTCAATAATCAGTATTCCATTCCTCCTCAAAGTAATCTTGGGACCTTCTCAAACTCAGCTAGACAAGGTATGGCAAATCAGTCTATTAAACCTCTCTTCGGCAATACCCTTAAGCAATGCCCTATTAATGTAAGTAGCCAAGTGCTTTGATGAATTGGGTCTTTATGGATCTTCTTCCATATGACACGGAAGCATATTTCAAAGTGCTGTCATATATCTCCAAAGCAAACATATGGTTCTTTATGTTATCTGAAAAGCTTTTGTGCATCAATTTATTGTGCAACATCCATTTTTAAATTTTTTTAACAAAATGAAAGTTATCAGGAAAAGCCAAGTTAACTTTCAATTTAGGAAGCACAAAATCTCTTTAGACTACATTTCTCCTTGGCATACTACAAAGAACAACTGGAGAATGTGCTTTTTCACACAAAATTCACCATTGTCTTCATAGGAAATGGGAGAAATACATGCTTTTCTGTTCAAATCACTATAAATCAGCTTTCATGGTGGAATTTGTGAATAAAATTAGCCTGCTCAACCATGTAAACAAATAAATGAATCAATGTAGCATTGTTTTTATATGGCATATTGTCATCATTCATTAGTAATTTAATTCTGCACGTGTTCTACAGTTTGATACACAAGTTGTGCACAGGAAAAAAAAAGAAAAAGAAAAAAAAAAACAGACTTTGGCACCTACAGCTAAGCTGTTAAATTCATATTAATGCATCAAAATAAGTAATCAGCAACTCTGAAAATCAGGTCATGCATTTTTGTCCCTAAATATAGACCTAGATGACTAACTTTAGGCATTCACAGTTGAAAATGTTCATCCAAATGTGTCATTTGGGAGAGTTGAATAGATTTCTAGAAGAAAGACTTGAGAGAAAATTTCTAAACGATAACAATTTAGATGATAAACAGTATTGTCATTTATTATTCATATAGTTCTATCAGTGTGCTTTGCATTCTAAAGGCAAATAAGTGAAGAAATGCAGCTAAATATGCTATTCGAAATATGTTAAGGACTTAAACTGAGGCTACAAAGATTTAGAACACAATTACTGGTGTTTGGCTGGTTATAGTATTTTTACTGACAGGAGGATTTATACGTAGATTTTTTTGCCTTTGCCCTATAAAAACAAACAGTAAGATGACCCTTCTGAATTTAGAAGCAGACAGAAACACAATCAGACAAAATTTTCCAGCTTTTTAAAGGTGTTTACCTGCTTAATTTTTATGTCAGAATCCAGCTTCCCACAGAAATCAAGGGAAAACTATGGGAAGTAGGGGTGGGATTTATCCCTAAAATCGATCAATAGAGAGAAAGGTAACTTCCATAGAGTGCTATATTCCTTAGACAGATTTTGGAGAGGGAGAAAGACAATTAGTTTTGACTGGACCTCTGATGTTTAGAGGTGAAATATATCCTATTATTGGTACCTGCACCAAGGTTGTATTTGCATATTTCTTTTGGATTGAAGCATTGAAAGATAGATGCTGAAGTTTAGGAGCACTCAGCACCAAACAATCTCACGTACTTGCATAAAAATGCATGAGCCCTCATGACCAAGAATGAGTTATATCTGGTCTGGGATATGAAGAGTTAACAAACTTTTGCAAAGGGAACAATCATGTTCTTGCTGAAGTAAAAATCAAGGTCTAGGACAGCAAAAGCTCCTGAAGCACCAAGATCTAAAAGACATGCTGAAAGAGTAAATGAATTTGGCTATGTGGAGGCAACTGTGAGTTCCTGGCTACCTCATGTGCAGCACTCCTTTCTTGGTCCTGCTATGGTAATCTCCTCTCCTCTAGCCCATGATAACACAGCAGCTCCCCAAAGGTTCACCAGCAGCTGTGTAATTTTCTCCTGTATCTGAGGGGGAGCCAGAACAAAAAATGGTTTAAGATCCAGGTTTTGCAGAAACAGGAGTAATTCTTACACTCCGCATACGAAAACAAAATGGGTAATAAAAAAACATACAACTGCTGAGGAGTGTGGCAGATCAATATATTGAGAAGCACATTTAACTGGCTTCACCATAGCAAAGCTGCATGTAGAACCCTGCTGTCCCTCTAGCACAGCGAAACAAGCCATCTATCAGTTGGTAACCAGATTTCAAAAGCACAGGCTGTCAAGCGCTTTCCTGGAACCTCTAAACTTCTTCAGGACTCCTACTATGGCAGCAGCCCTTCTCTCTTTGTACACTTCATTTCCCACCAGCATGTCGTACAACAGTACAAGTAGGGGAAGAGGTGGGGAAGGATGCAATGGATGCAATACCAGTTCCCAGCCAGCCCATTATCAACAAAACTGGCTCCTCTTCCACTGCTCCCGAGCAGCCCTTGATGAGGATCTCCTCCTAGGAGTTGTCATTTTGGCAGAAGGCATCAATGACCTGCTTTCTCCTTGACACCTCTGGCAGAGGTCCCACTCTTCCTTCCATTGTCCCTGCCCATCTCTAACTAGAAATATTAAAATCTCACATTCTCAGAATCCTCCCTGCTCAAAGGTCCCTACTAATAGGGTGAAACAGCAATAACGATGCTGAATAAATCTCTGATGAAGTGAATATCACCTTCCTTAACACTGCTCAGGAGCAAACACAAAAGTTCTGCACCCTACAGACTTTATCAGCCCCACGACTTGGATCCAGCTAATCCAGGTTCAGCACCAACATCACTCCTCACACTTGGCAAACTCCTCCCTCCACATCATCAAATCAATCCATCTCACAAACTGGAAAGATTGTCTGAAACTGTAATTTCTTTTACAATAAAATTTATGGGTTAGGGAGAAAAAATCATATTTAATTACATTAGAATTTTTACAATTTTTTTACTCACTTTTTTTTTTTTTTTCATTTTATGGGCTGGACAATTTCTGACCACTTAACAAGGCAAATATTCTTCTTTAACCTACTCAGGGACTGACTGGGGAAACAGAATAAAAAGGATGCTTGTATCTATTTCACAAGCCAAATTGGGATTTTTCAATTGAGTGTCATCTTCTACCAGTTAAATACAATGCCTACAGTTCCCACATTAAAGAGTTTGAAACTGGGCATGTTTGAATCAGGATTTTAAATTTAGCTCTTCTTATCTTTACAGCCATCTGAAAACAAAATTCTAATTTATAACCACAATGGGTAATTCTGCTACCAAGCCATGAGATGAAAAAGGAGAGGTCTTCATATTTTACATTCATAGGGCCTTCACATAGTTAGAGCATGTAACCTTGGTGACCTGTAACATCAAATGAGAAAAGACAAGCCTCAATCTTTCATCTTTTAACTTAAAGAACTTCAAATCTACAATGAAGTCAATTCTGAGCATCTGGTCTTTTCAACCCCTTACATTCAAAGGTCATTTTATCTTTCAGCAGGTCAAGATTTGTCAACATGATAAACAACATTAAGAATGGAGACCAACTTGTGATATGGGAAGTTGTTTATAGTCGGGTTAGGGATTTTTTTTCAAACCTTCCTGTTATTTATAATTTTATTCAAATGATAAAAAAAAAAATAAAAAAAATTCTCTAACCACTTACATAACGTATCTTGCAACAAACATACAATATGGTGTGTCCAGAGCTTATATTCACTGGAGAGTTCTCAATTTACAAGAGGCTCAAACTCTCAAACTATCTTTTGTCTTTCCTGTAAGCACATATCTTGGGGTTTGGTTTGGTTTGAGTCTGGTTTGGGTCACTGTTATTTTTCTAATAAAGTTTTTCTAATAAAGTTAGATCCCAGTGTTGCTGAAAGTGGGTCCCTGCTACTTGAAGTCAACACCAGATTCCTAAGATCTTCAGCTTCTATAAATGTCTAATAGTTGTAAATCCTCATATTGATTTTTATACTAATGCTCCATGCAGAGATGAACCCACCACTCAGAATGTTAGTGCAAAACTTAAATCCAAACCTCCACCTACTTCACTGATATCAGATACAGTGCATTTGCTTAGACTCTATGCTTGAGGTAAAGATGAGGGGGTCTTTTAGGGGGTCATATCAGGCATTTCTTTAATTCTTCAACATTCTGAAAGTCCTTCTGTGGCCCTACTCACAACACTAAATGTGTCAGTCACCTTGAACATCCAGCTTGCTCATAAATTAACTCTTAAATCAGTTTACATTATGAAGTTGCTAACAATAAAGATGTACCACTCTTACAAGCAGTTAGGTTTTGTAACTAACCAAAGTCAATAAGACTATTACAGTGCACAACTCGAAGCAAGCGACTTCAGTACTTTGCTTAGAAAGATGGGAATGAGGTGGGAAAGAAAGAACTAATTCTACCTAATTTGAAACAAATCCCCCAGGCATTAAATAGTGAATTTAGTCATCTAAAGTGTTTTTACACAATTAATAAAGTAAAGCAGATATCTCCAGAGAGCAATTCATGTTAAATCACCCTTAACTGGTGTTGTCATACACCCTCAGCCCAGTCCCAATACTTCAGTGCAGGATCCATAAATAATATCAGAATAGAGTCATCTTTTTAGCACCTCCTTGATTAGCATACACGCCAGAATTAACATATCAAGGTAGGAAGATATACATAAATATTTATTAGCTCTATTCCTACGTGTAAGTTTAAATGATAAATTTGCAAAAACATGAGATACAGACCAACAGACAAATATGATTTATATACTTAAATAAACCATTTGAGCTAAAATTCTGATGGAACAGTCATGACTTTGAAAGACTCAGAAAATTGTCTCTATAAGCATATTATTTCTGTAAGAGATCACTGAAATAATAGCAATAATTACCCTAATTGCCTGTACTGACAATGAGTGCGATTCACAGAGCCCTTGAAAATAGAAGCTAGGATACATCAGGAATAGCACAGATGATGCTGGCTGAACAATGGCCGAGCACATGAGCCAGGCAGACAAGCAGTGCTCAGGAAACATTCTGGCATTTAGGGGACACGTGACCCCCCCAGGACATTCTTCCTTTCAAAATCAAAAATTTCAGAATGGCAGAACCCTCTCTTCTACCCAGCAGCTCCTCGCTGTCACCTAGCCCTCCCTCCCTACAGCCATCAACCCAGAGGATTGCAGGGAAGGCTCTACCCTTGGGTATCCTGCCATCCACGTGGTAGATGCAGGGGGTACAGTTTTCCCACAGAGAGTGTTAGGGTGGAAACCAGCCTGTTTCAATTCTTCCTCTTCCTTGTTTTCAGACAACCAAGCACAACCATACTCCCTGTCTCAGCATGATGAGCAGTCATTACCTTCCCAGATACTCTTGTGACATAGAAAAGACAAGTGGTCACAGGCTCTCTGCTATGTGTGAAATTCTCCATTCATTCTCTTAAATGAAGAGAGGAAATTACTTTGCCTATGTGGCTTTCATCCTTGCTGTCCATCCTTCCCCACTGATTTGGAGAAGCAAAGTATTTCCTACAGGAAGCCTGGACTGCTTCTCCCTCCCAGGTATAGGCATTAAAAACTTAAGTACATCTGCCCTGAGGTTAGGTGAATACCATAATCACACCAACTACTACCTCTTGATATTTCACAAGGGAACAATAATTTTTTTTACATCAGTTATGATTGTCCCATCATGGAACATACCTAGATGATTACTGTATTTGACCCATTAACCTGTGGATGGATTTAAAATAATAGTATCTATATTTATCACATCGGAATGGCCAGCTCACCTCAGACCAGGCAGCATTTGTTCTGGTGGCTCATTGGCTATGGGGAGGCTATGGTGGCTATGGTATGGGAAGCATGAGAAAAAAAAGTGTTTCCTGAGAAGATGAGAAGGAAGGGAGGGAAGATGAACAGCAAAAGCAGATCTAGAAGAAAGAAAGCAACTCTGAAAGGAACTTTTACTGCTGCTTAAGATTAATGACTGCTCATCCACAAGCACTCTACAATCTGAAGTAAGTGGAAGAAGCTGGAGATGCTACTCAGTAGCCAACATAGCCTTTTGCAGACATAAAAGCTGTACGCTGATGTTCCCACTCAGACATATAAAACCAATGTGATGTATGTAGCTTTTAAGTGTTGGTGCAGTATAAAAGTTTTATTGCTGCTTTGGATTCAAGAGAGCTACAAACCTCAGTTTAGGAATTGCAACCCCCTGTAAAAATGGTTATGAAAGGCATTTTTCCTAATCATGTTAGCAAACCCTTCTCTCCATTTTCCTTCTCATTAAAAAGCTTAAATATTTTACAGATACAGTGTATGGGCTTATGTCCAGATTACCCTTCATTAAATGACTTTTACAGTAGCTGGATATAAGCCTTGTCTATTATTACACACCAGCTAATTATGTCTCCTTTGTTTTCATTTCATCATTTTAAACAAAGCTTTTAGGGACCCAGCCACTCCATGAGAGGTGTTGCCAAGTTGAACGCATTTCCAGCAAATCCCAGCTGGGCTGCATTCATTTCATCTGATGATCTTTGCAACATGAAATAGCTCTATGCAAAAAAAAAAAAAAAAAGAAAGAAGAAGAAAAAGAAAAATAACAATTATGTCCAACCTATAGCGCTCTTGCTATGGTTTAATGCAAAGACTACTCACTGGGGAAAAATCCAGCAGGATGTCAGTGAAGAGTGAAATATGATGCACAGTGATTCTTAACACCATAGCTAAGCTGTGTGAATGACTAGTTCTATCAGGTATTTGCTGATTTCCGACAGTGTTGCTGTTTTCAGATTACCCTAGTAATGTCTCCAAAGTGTATTATTATATTCATGGCAAGAAGAAGAGGAGGAGGCCTGAAAATTACTTCCCTCTTGGCAATGAATTGTCATTAGGCTCCACATTGAGCCAGTTCTTTGCGTTGCCTGAGAAGCCAAGGGAGCCAACAAAAAGACATGATTTCCCCTGAGCTGAGGGGCCAGGGGAAATGATCAGGCATCTGAAGTTTCCCCAGGGTGCAAAGAGCAATAGCAAAAGGCTTTGCCAAAGAGAGATTTTTTTTTTCAGTATCTGTTCAACTAAAATTTACACTTAAATCTTACTTTAATCACTCACTTTCATCTAGGATACACTGAATAATCAAAATAATAATGAGGGAAATGATAATAAGATTTGTTTGTATCTGTGCACCATAGTGTATCTTTCCTTGTGAATAGTATGTAAGATAACTGGTCCTTGCTTCACAGTGCTAAAGTCCGTGAAGGACATGATGCAAAAGCCAAATGAGAAAGGAACCTGTGTGGTGCTTCACATGGGTCTCAGTTTTCTCCTCTGTTTTCATGGGCATTTTGAAGCTCGCTTTTAAAATTTTTGATTGTTCCTCAGCTCTTGCAAGCTTTCCTTGATCTTGATCATGTAGCCTTGAGATACAGTGTGCAACTACCCCACTGAAAGAAGTTTCAAGTTTTCCTTTTCTACCCACATGATTTGGGCTGGTGAGTCTCACTTTTGCTCACAGTGTCCAAAGTCATACAGGTTTTAGTGGGTATAGACTGTAGGCTTGAAAAGCTTCTATTATTATCAGACTAGAATTTTATAAGATTCTTAAGGCACTATATTAATCTTTCTAAAAGATTTTGGAAAATCGTGACACTGGTAAAGATTTTGATAGAAAATGCAAAAGACAAAATATCACAATCTCTCTACTAAATATCATAGAATGGCTCACCTTCTGTTAAGATTTATAAAGTCTTTCTGTGACTTACTCTCCCATCACATGTTTATATTACACACAGAAAGGGGAAACAGTCCTTCTTCACCTCCTAGCTGCTTTCCCGTGTAAAAAGAAGAGGAAAAAAGCTGGCAAAAGCAGCAGACATAACAGCCTTCCTTCCACCTTCATATCTCGGATAGAGGCCAAGCATGAGTGGATGTCATCATCCTCTCCCATCCAACTTCCAGGTTCTTCCTTCTTCAGCTAGGTAAGACCATTCTTACTAGACCAACCATTCTTCCAACATATAAACTCCAGCTGGCTAAATGTCCATCTTTGTCCATCCTAAATTTGCCTCAGCAAAAGAGCAATAAGCTCCTAAGATCAATAGTAATGTATGCACTCTGCTCCAGAAACTCTCCTCTCTCCACTCACTTCACCAACACTTTTTTTCGAATACTATTTCAAAAAGACCTGTGAGGTAAGAAAGCATCCTCATCTCCCTCTGACACAGGGCAAGAAGCCGCCTCCCATCATACCAATCCACAAAGTACCAATCCCATTTGCCTTTCACAGTAGCAGAAGTAAACACAATCAGAAACAAACACAACCTCCCTCCCCATGTTTCAGATGCATGAAGTACCATAACTGAACGAAAAAATGATCCAGCAGAAATGTTTCTCTGCAAGCTTTCCAGCTGTGCTATCTTTCCAAATTGTGCAATTTTTTTTCAGAGATATTTGTTCATGGAATAGAATAATTTGGAAAAGGCACTCACTTTAGCACATGTCTGCCTTTATTTTCCTTCAACAAAGTATGTTCTCCACCCTGAAGGGAGAGGGCTAACCGGACTAAGGGACCAGTGTCCTTGTCGCCGCGCAGCTTCACCAGCTCGGGCTGCAGTACAGCAGGGGTCGCAGTGGCTTCTGGAGAGCTGAAGCTTCCTGACTGGCTTCGTCTCTGCTCCTGGCATTTTGCTGCTATATAAGCACTATAAATACCAAAAAGGAAAACATGTCAAGCAGACCATTTCCTATTATTTGGAAATTAGCAACCTTTAGACTGTTCCGAAAACAAATTGTTTCCATTATCAGAACATTGCAATGCTATATGCATCCACCAGAAATCACTATACAAATATATTTTTGGTTTTAATATAGTTCTTTTTTTTTCCAGTGAACAATTTGCCTCCTTTTTTTTTCTAAGTCTCCATTCATGAGAAATATAATAAAAACTCAGGTACAAGTACAGTATTTTCAATTTTCTTCTGCCCTTCAAAACCAAGAGAACAATTTGTTCTTCATAATTTTAAAAGAGAGAGAGAGAGAGCAATGATTATTGAAGCTAATGAGAGTTATTAGGGGGAAAAAAAAAAAGGTATTTCAAAGGATTTCTGACCTATAAAAAATATTTTGGTCCTGATCCTAAAAGAAAAAACAAACATGTTTCTTTGCATAAATAATCACACTGAAGCTGTATCCTTAAACCATATTCCTAGGATCATAGCTTTAGCAAATAAGGGCTTCAAAACGCAGTTAGTTATATCAATGAACTGACTTTGATATGTGCATTTGTTTGTAAAATCCTTTGTTAAGGCAGGATATTATCATGAACTGGGAGTTTAGACATAAACCCAGGGTGCTACCCAGTAGCAAACTGGGCAAATGTTGTATGTTTGACAGCAGCACACATGACATCAGCTTTCTGACTGTTGCCTTCCTAATAAGAAAAAAAAGAGAGAATATAGTGCATTCACTGGTCCAGCTATCCCCCTTAGCAGGAAAAGGTCTGCAGGGAAAAGGAAACACATAAGAATGCACTGAAGCAAAGTAATGCTCCTTGAAGCTGCCTGTGCCCCTAAACCGCGCTCCCGAGATTATATCCCGAGGCTGCAGGGAGCATGGTTACGAGCAATTCTCTCCGGCTCCAGAAGAATGAAGGCAAGTGTCAGCATCGCCGTAAAATCAATTCATGGGTGATTGCTCCCAGGATGACTCCGAGCAGCAGTGACATGCGTCTGGACATTGTGCTGGTGAGGAATCGCCCTTAATGGCTTTCCACCCGATCTTTGGCTGCAGGGGTCACCTCAGCCGTTGCACTAGCACAGCGCTGAAATGCCGCATCACAGACCCGATGCACCAGTGTGGCCAGCTCATTGCAGTGATCCTTCCTTCACAAAAAGATGAAGATTACTGAAAGGGATGGAGCAGCTTGGGATACTGCATAAATCTGGCAAGTTTCCTTCTACTCTGTTACTCCTCTGTTGCTCTATCTTCTACACCACCATTGTTTATTTTTTTGAGACCTGAAATGTAGCCTAATCATAGGTCCCATTAACAAGTGCCAGTTGAACATGTACCGTCATAACATAACAGGAGTGGCAATGATTTTGTCTCTAACACAGTTTTCTCAGTATGTGCTAGTCTGGTCTAGAGAAGATCAGATTTCAGCTCAGAAAAGAGAAGATCAGCATTCACCAGTTCTTTACAGCCAAGGTTTTGCTTACACACAAAATTTGCACTAGCATAATTAAAATTGGTTTTCAAACTGATTCAGCCTTTAGCTAGCACAGTTATTCTGTACGGGGACATTTTCATCAGCTCATCACCAGGTTATATGAGTTAGCACAGGATTCAATCACATAAAGTACTCAAGTTACCACCACTCACAAGTTACCATCTGTCAGCAGAACCATGACCATAATTATAAACCCATTCCTGTCCTGCCCCTAGCACCCAATAAAATGTGTTAGCTTAAAAGTTCCTTTTTCGCAAGCCCCTGACCAAGTTTTCAGCATTACACAGCACCCTGGGGCATTCCAAGCAGAGGTGGGACTTCTCCAGTCTGCTCTCCTCCCATTCCAGTTACTTGCTGCCGAAATGCTTACCACTGCAGTCTGTTTTCGTCTTCATTGCTTTATGCAACAGACCTGGAAATCAAGGGCATGGTTGATACAACGGCTATTAAGAGTGAATGAAAATTCCAATTACAATCAGACACATTGTGAATAGGGTTATTTTCCCTACACTCCCTGAAGGACATGATGAGGTGAGAGAGTCATATGCGACCCTGAAAGCCCCAAAAGGTGAAAGAGTTTCCTTTCTGTTTAGCATTCTGCTACTCCTCATGAAAAAGATGAGGAGGGCAGGATAATCAACCAGTGATGGAAAAGCTCTTCTGATTCTGAGGCATTTCGAGCATAGCAGGAGATGAACATTCACACTGGATGTGTAAGTGCGGGGTGTGCTCTGGGGAGAGTAACAGGCCTCCTAGTCCTCTGTTCCTGCCAGATGTTGGAGCTGTCCTCCCTCATCCTTTCCTGTATCCTTCACTCTCCAGTTCCTCACAGCTTCCTCCAGCCACTTAAAGCTACCAGTGGTGGCAGCTCAAGCTCTGGCAACAGCAGAAGCAACCCAAGGGAGACTGTCAAGAATGGAGAGGAGAGAGGAGACAGGAACAGTGGGGCCACACAGTTCCCAGCTCTGAAGTTGCAGTATCCTGGTTTAAAGCTAACTTCTGTTTAAAGCTGCACACTAGGCTGCAGTGTAGATATATGCTAGACATATCCCCTTGTACATCCTCTGACATGGAAAGCAATGAGGCCAGGCTAGAAAGCTCATCTGATACACAAGGGAATATACCAAAAATAGATTTACACTTGTGATCTTAGCATATACCAGTTAAAATCAACAGAGACGTTTATTTTGCGTTAAGCAGCACTAAGTGTGGCTTAGATCCTATAAGCACTAAAGCACTCACATAATTTCTTACCCACCTGAGTAGTTCCATGATGCTGGAAGATCCTTCTCTTCATGCAAATGAGCAGCAAATTTTCCATTAATTTCAGTAGGGGCATAATTTTTATCTGTAATTTTTAAGAAGCAGAACCTACATACTAAAAATGTGGGACTCATCCCACTTAACGCTAGACACCTTGAACCTAGGTGTCTACTCTGAGCTAGTTGCTCCAGGCTAGCCCAGTCAGCAGCAAGAGTTAAGCATTTCGGTTGGATGAGTCGTCTCACATACAGGAGGTGTCTAAGACATGCCCTTTGGCAGTGCCATTTTCTTTCTGCTGACGATAACAGGAGCCAAAGGTGACTAGCTCACAAAAAGACATCATTTAAACTATAGACTTCTAGAGGCAGGTGAGATTAATCCTATCCTATATACTTAAGCAACTGTACCTGAATTCTTTGAAAACTGCCCCGGTAACATCAAGAAATATGTCTGTTTTGACAATTTCCAGCAGAACAATCTAATATTGATGGTTAGAAATTTATCTGGGGAATTAGACCAAGGTGTTCAAAATTTTTAAAGTGAAAGAGATTTCCAGAAACTTCATATTTATAAGTCTCATCTTTTTCTCATCAAAATAGATGCTCACAGAGATTCTGCAGGCATCTACCTTTGGCAAGCAAGATGTCATAGTGTGACATTTTTTGCCTTTTTTTTAAAAAAGCTAAAACTAGACAAGATGTATACTACCTGGAATCTGCAAAGCCATTCAATGGGATTTACTGCACGACCAGTAAATATAAGATTTTTCGGTGTTTATCCATGTCCACATTAAAAAGGCCAACCAATGCCCCCTCTCTCACTCACAGGAAGTAGAGTCTTTTAATAAAAATATGTGACATTGTAATAATGCTTGAGACATACTAATTTTCCACTTGTTGTAGGGAGTTGTCTGTTCTAAGATAGAGCACTCAAAGGCTCTCACTGTTCCCTAACAAATACTTTTCTTTTTTTTTCATAGGCTTTCAGGAGACAGAATACTTTAGGATACCTTTTGTGGCATTTCCAACCGAAGGATTACTGCACAAGAAAAGAGTACAGGTTATTGCTGAGATGCTGAGTATGCTTTTTTAAGAAGCAATCTACTGTATTTAAAGAAATAACAGTTCCACAATGTTGGAGGGGAAATTTTGCTGCAACTCTTTTCAGGTCACAGTTTAGATCTGCCAGGGAAGGAAGGTGGGTCAGAAAGAAGCATAAATCAGCTTGTCTGAATTTTCAGTGTCTTACTGTTGTCTACTCCCTTGCTCCTTAGAGGGACTATCTATAGGGTGAAACTAACTTTGAGTGATCTAGCTGCAGGAGAAGTTAAGTCCGCCACAGTAAATGCATATTTTAACCAACATTGAGCTCAGCACTACTGCAACCAAACTGCCAGCCCAACATTTAATAGCTGATTCAAAGGTAACTTATGCAGATCACAGGTACTCAGTAAATGCCATCAAGCAATAAAAACTCTCTTGTTGTAACATTAGAATTTTTATTCCTCCCGGGTTACCTTTGCAGCTGGAGCCAGAACCTAGCCCCCTGAAAAATTAATTCCATTAATTCTTTAAATTTGCTGAATTCCTTCTAGCTTTAAGTCTGAGGACTTCCAAAGGACATCAAGCTCCTGCTTTTATTCTATTATTTTTGACTAGCTTAGATGTAATTTTTATATTCAAATGCTGAGTAACAGATGTAGCTCTCTGTGGCAATGCTGAATCAGAATGTAATCTTATGATATTTTGGCTGTTTGTAAAATATCTTAATGTCATTGAAAAGATTACCTTCTAAAGTTCTGTGTATTTTTCCCCTGACTATTATTGCATCAAATTTTCACACAATGGTTATAATTAGGTGTTTGCACCTCAGGAGCAGATTTTATTCAGTCTTATATCCAGTCCATATCCAGGATACTTAACTTCAAGCCAAATTCTCTTCCCAGAAGCCCACTACCAGTTCTGAAGTTTGGCAAGTTTTATACCTGAAAGACATCCATAAATAAAAATATCTGAAACCTGCTAAGTCTGTTTTTTAAGGCAGTAGATCTTTAAATGCAGCTAGCTAGAATAGACAATACAATCTGTAGGGAAAAAAAAAAAAATTATCCTACTTTGCTTTCAGAAAGTAATGGGTCTGTACACAATGCCAAGAACCTACTCTGCAAGTGATTTTGCTCAGATTCCATTCTTATTTACAAACACATAAGTTAATTGAAGCAAATGGAATTGCCTGCACTGGGATTGAGTACCAAACACAGTTTAGCTCCTGAGCCTCCTTAAATGTCTTATCTAGTTTCCTCTACTTACGGACTTGATCCAAAGCATGTTATAACCAGTCAAAAGGCTTCCATTTTTGCAGAATTCCAGACAGAGCCTTAATACACAGATTATGATTTGCAAAGGATGTAAGCACACCCTCAGCTTTAAGGAAGAATGTAGCCCCATCATATTTAGTAGGACTACTGATACGCTTCAAGATCAGCTTGTGTTTATATGCCTGACTGAATCAGCTCATCATTCCTAATTATGATTATGATTATGTCCTTAAACGGAAGGCAGTGGGAATAAAAGCAGGGAAGTGTGTCTCCGGAGGGTCACACCTATGTAAGAATTACATCAACACCATGCAGCTTCACTCCGATGAGATTACTGCAGTTAACACCAGCAGAGACAGGAAGGATGCAGTGGTAAATCAGACTCACAGTCTGTTACATGATTTTGACACATCCTTCAGTTTTATCAGAAATCTGAACGCAAAACTTAGCACTCTGAAACATCAATGGATTTGAGACACTCCCTGAAGGGCTTTGAGTACTGAAATCAATGAACGGATTGCAATGGACTGACCTATAAGTGTAGTTTCTCAGCTGTGACAAATAAAATATTGATAACAGTCTTCATTTTGCTTAACTCTTTCCCACTCTTTCCAAATAACATGTTTAATAGACCATAGGAGAATGGAAATTACTTACAAAAATGTGAGATGGCTTGGCAAGGTTTCACAGAAAGCAACAATGATTTTTATTTCCCTGAGAGACATGCCACATACTGTGAAATGCAGTGGTATATGTTGCAAAAGGTTGCAGCAAAGGTTGGTCCGGCACAGGAATTACCAATCAATGGTCTGTATCAGCTCGCTCACAGCTCTAATGTACATAATTAGGTTCTTCATTTGGGAATTCATTAGTCAATATATGTGCTTATCTAGCTATTAGAGGTCTGTTACCTGAGTGTTCCCCCAGTGCCATCTTGGCTTTACAGACAGAGGGTCACAAAGGAATGGCGAGCTTTCCCAGCAGAGTTGAGATTGCAGGTGGCTCCCAGGGACCTAAATCTTGCCAGGTAATTCACAAAAGACCTGTCTAAACCCTAAATAATCTGACATCCCAAAGCATTCAAAGTCTTCACATGAAGGAGCCCATGCATAGCCTAAAGTGCCTTCCTCAGGCATTGGCTCCATGCTGCATTGAGGCTGCTCAAGCTTTGCTGATGCCAAAGCCCCTTTGCTGTTGAACATCACAACGTTATGGCACATCTTCAGATTTCCTCCTTTGAGACTGGTCCAAGGCCATCTGTGAGCCTTAGCTGAAGTTTCCTCAGTAATACCATTCTTATTAGACTCAGGAGACACCATTCTTATCAGACTTATTAGGCAACAATGAGGGATGAAAAAAAAAGTGATGTTTTATCCAATCACTCCCTCTTCTTAACACAGCAATGACCACAATTCCATGAAAACCATTACATGAATTATTAGGAGGTGTGCTCTGGGTTGCCTAGTTCACCCAGAACACCAGGTGAGTACAGGAGCAGCTAACCGCTGGCCATGTCTAAACAGCAATATGCAGAGTCAGGTCCACAACCATAGCTTCAGGGGAAGTGAGCAGTAGGACAGTGCAATTCCAACGTGTGGGTCCCTTGGAGAGATAAGGTGGTATATTCAAATTAACTAGATAGATCTTAAAATGTGGAGTCCTTCAAGAAATGAGGTCCTTCATTGCCAATTACTGGGTTGCCTTGCAGTATCATGATTCTCCTTCACTAATCCCCTGTCTCTTATTCTTTTAAATGAACTGGGCTGAAAAAGCAATCAGGAAATTAGGATAAAATAAATAATAAGGCTGTAAAAGTGATTCCGATCAGTTTTAAATGCATTCCATAAGCTGCTTCTTGCCACCGCATAATGAAGTTTCATTGCTGTCTCTCCACAATATAAAAGGAATTGCCATACATGAAGGAGCATATGTAAAGTGGACAATTAGTGACGAGCTGGCATGTTCAGAGCTACTATTCATTTATCTGCATGGATCTTTTTTTCTTTTCTGTCTTTTTCCTTTTTTGGAATTGGCTTTCAAAATGTTTCCATGGAAAGCAGAGAGGAAGGCAGCTATCAGAAGCCACAAGACAGCCTCCCCAGCAATGTGCCTTTCAGACTCTCTTTTCTCCTCTCTTCCCGCTTTTTCCTCCTCCTTTTTTTTCTTTTTTTTCTCCTTTTTTTTTTTTTTTTTTAAACTCGCCTGGGCTTAAGTTGAACAGTTTGCACCAGCATATGGCAAAGGTTGAGGTCAGATGGATAAAACGTTTCATTGCACTGGAGAATGGTTAACAGCACGTGAATGTAAATTCTAACACATCGTAAAAAAGAAAAAAAAAAAAAAGAAAAAAAAAAAAACCACTGTTGCAGAGCAGGCTGGAAGGGGGGCTTTGGGTACAGGGAAAATCTGCCTCCCCGCTCCACCCCATCTCTTCCACTTCACTTCAGGTATTGTGGGAGTGAACAGTGACTTTTGAGTCACCCCGCGGCAATCTGTGCGAGGCTCCTCCGGCAGATTCCTAATGATTTTCCGATGAAGATTTAGGGAGGCTTCATGCCCTGGAGCCGCCAAGGGGCTTGGTGCGACCAACTCTCCGCACGCAGCAGGAGAAACCTGGCGTCTGCACTCCCTCTTCACCGCAGGTCACCACATCAGCCAGAGCAAAGGGACTCCCCAAAAACCCTGGGCTGCCCCAGGGCCAGAGCCACCTGTGCTGGGGGCCACAGTCCCAAAGACCAAGAGGTAACGGGGCCAGGCACCCTGACCCTGCGCAGACATGAGCTTGAAGGTTCATGGCAGGCGGCTGCAGGGACCCCCCGTCCGAGCTGTAGCACCTGCCCACGTACCAGCAGCGGCAGCGGGAGCGGGGGGAAGAGGAGGAGGCCTGAGAAACGGTTCCCAGCACCATGAATAATGTCTGAACAAGAGCGAAGGGGTGAGGGGGGTGGCCTCGTTGACAGAGTGCTGCGTTTTGTGTCCTCTGACACTTGCTTTTCTTCCTTGCTGCCCTCCGGCCCGGCAGGGCGCAGGCGCCGGGTGGGAGGAGGCCACTCTCGTGGGGAGGCCAGGGGCCTCCGGGGCCTCCTCAGCGCTGGCTCCCGCCAGCCCCTTGTTTGCACCAGAGCCCCTTCGGCCTCCCATAGGGAGGGTGCCCCACTTCCGAATCCCTTTTCCTTAGTATTTTCCCCTTAACTGAGGGGGAAAATAGGCAATCGGAGACAGCCCTACCTCTGCAAGGACAGTCCCTCCCTCCCTGCATCCCCTAACTGCATTTTTTTGGCTTGCATTCATGTTCCTTCTCTTCCCCTTCCCGCCCCGCTCACGGTTCCCACATTTTGTCACCATTATTATAATAAATACAAAGGTTCCTCACATAAGAAGCAACTACAAAAACATAAATGAATAAATAAATACTTAAATATCAAGTGACACTTTTCTGTCAGGCGTTGGTGCGGGTGCTGCGTTGACGCTTTCGTTTGCCGCTTGCTCTGAGCCCCTGTAGCTGAAGCTGATACAGCCCAGCTATTCACGGAAGAAATTCATAAATCATAACAAAGTACCCAGTTAGAAAGACCTTTTTCTTTTTTCTTTTTTTTTTCTTCTCCTTTTACCTCTCTGGAGATAAATTCCAGAAATGTGATGCTCAGTTGTACACCACTGTCTCCTGTGCAAAATTATTAAGGTGGTGGAAGATCATATATATTGGAGCAATATTTTGGCCTCTGTCGCCCGCCTACAGGGAATTGTTTGTTTGTTTATAACCCGCACATTTTAACACAGACACCAAGACACTGATCACCTTAATCCCTCAGGCCTCTTAGAAACTCTGCCTGGCCTCCTCCTTCCCTCTTCAGTGCTTCTCTGAGGCTAGAGTGATTAATGCTCCTTTTTAATCTAGGAAGATGTTAAAAGTGTGAGGGACATTCAGTTCGATTATGAAATATGACATGCCAAGAGGGTCAAGTCTACTCAAGCCCCACAGTGGAAGAAACGCTCCCAGGAGACTCTGATTCCTGGTCGGATGAGTGATCATCATGTCCTTGGAAAGAATTAAATTTTATTACCAGCTTTTTGGCAGCATTTAGAGTTTAACGTGGCTAGAATTAACGAGCACTTAGTCTGATTTTCCTTTCTTCCCCTTCCCTTTTTGTTCAAATGCTGCTCCACTTTTTCACTGACTTGGAGGTACCTGTTGGAGAAATGCAGGTGGCAAGTTATCTCTGGAGGGGTTGTACTGCCAGGATGTTATTCACAGCTTGTATTTGCATAATCTCTTGTCTCTTCTTAAATCTTCTGTTTTAATTTCCTTCCCTTCTTACTTCCCCCAGAAATCCTCACAACAGTCTGACTTGTTTTTTTGTTGTTTTTTTTTTTCTTTTTTTTCTTCCATGTGACTTTGTAACAGTGATTGTTTTTATCTAGGGGTTGCAAGGCAGTGATCAGTAACACCTTCCTTCCCTACAGAGAGGCCACAAACACGGCAGAATGTGTTTACTTTTAACATCTGCCAAGACTTTTAACGTCAATGTGCAAGGAAAGCCCCAAAGACAAATCCAGAAATGAGCATATTAATAATCATTGGCAACTGGGATCCTGCAGCAAACCGGAGCTTTACCTTTTGGTGCTGTTTGCCCTTCCTTAAAGTTCTTTCTTGCCCTACATTACAAAAAGACTTCTGCTGGCTAAGAGGAAACTAAGTGGTGTCATTGAGACACCTAGCAGTAAATCTTAAAATGATCGGTTTACTAGGCTGAGAACATTAGTGAAAAATCAGCAGAAGCATCACGTCTGTAAAGGGAGAATTGGAGTGCACATGCAAGTCTTTATTTGGGAAGGAAAGTTACACTTTTAATTGTTTTGTTTTTAATTTAAACATGCAAAATACTGTTTGCTTTTGAAGGTTCTAGAGTGTGCTCTGAAGTTTAGAACTGCTTTAGTTAACTGAGACAAATTCATCAGAAAATCAGTAAAAGAAGAGACCGGAAAAGAAAAAGACCAAAACATGCTATCAAAAATGAAACAAGGTTGAACCCTACCCAATTAATTAACTTAAAACAGGATGAGATTCCCTTGTAGATATCTGAACTTACATATCTCAAAGTAGGTGTCTACTCAATACTAACTAGCAGAGACTGTCCAAATGTTGGTAACTATTTTTGGCTGAGCTGCATACTTTTCCATCCTCTGTGAGATATAATGGGAACTCAAACACTTAACCATCTTCTGGAATGCAAGTGTCTATAGCCTAGACCTAGGATACCTGATCACAGAAAAAGAAGGCTGGAATTAACCTCTGAACTCACTGACTGCAGTCCTCTGTCTCCATGTTTTCATCCTCCATAAACCTATCGAAGTCAATCTGAAAAGTAGTTAGTTCTTCCTCACCCTCACAGGAAGACTGATGCAGAACCTCAGTGCTCTAACCATTAGGGACGCTTTCATAACTCTCAAGGCTTAATATAGCAGTAGCAAGTCTGTACCTATGTGGCTTTTGTGTCAACATAAACACTTGCATCAAAAGTCTCTTTTTTCCTTCCTACTATTTAACCCCCTAATACACAAAGATCCCCTCTCAGCCTTCATTTTGTGAAGCTAAACAACCTAAGATACTCCATTTTTCTCTCATGCAATAAGCTTCCTCTTCCCCAAACATCCATGCAAGAGTCTGTCCCCAATCAGGAGTTATATGTGGTACTCCAGATGAGGTCTCACAGGAGTCTTGTACAACGTTGTCAGTGCTTTGCTATCTCAGTAAGACCATTTAAAGTAGAGAAAAAAGCTTTCTACAGCAAGTAGAAAATATGAGAATAGTTTAATTCAGGGAGGAAAGAAATAAGAAATGACACATACAGAAAGATGAATAACAGCAAAGGATATAGACATGTAAAAAATATGCATTAATCCTTCACCATCACCAAATTAAAAAAAAAAAAAAAAGAAAGAAAAGGAAAAAACAATGTATGTCAGAAAACAACTGTCAAAGATATCTCTGAGGACAGCAGTTTACTGATTTTTAAAAGATCCAACCCTTGTCTGAATAACAACTGCTTCTCCAGTAACAACAAATAAGATTAGAATAGAAAAAGAAAATCACTCAGAAGCTCAGGACACAGGATACATATTTACTGATAGGGATAGGAATAGGAAAGATTTCTCCTAAGGGCACATTTCACTTAAAGAAAAATAGAGTGCAAAGTAAGATGGGGTCTTATGGAGCATTTTTTTATTAAGTTCACTTGTAGAGTTGTTATAGCAACCAATTAGAATTTACTTAAAATGGGAAGAAAAGTCCATCCACAGACTACTGGAGCAATAGTTTAACATGGCAATTTTTGTGGGACAAAAAAAATCAAGGACAGTGGGACTGTAGAAAGAAATAGACTGAAACTCTGGACTTCTCATTAAAGCATGCTGAAAGAAATTGTATTTATGATGGTGCCCCTGTTAGTGTGATACTGTTCTGTGGAGCTGCAGGAATTTCAGTGCCTGTCAAGGTAAGCTTTATCTCACAGAATCACAGAATGGTTGTGGTTGGAAGGGACAGCTGGAGATCATCTAGTCCAATCCCCCTGCTCAAACAGAGTCACATAGATCACATTTCCAAGGCTTTTATATATCTCCAAGGAAGGAGATTCCACAGCCTGGGTAACCTATTCTAGTACTATGTTACATTCACAGTAAAGAACTTTTTTCTCATATTCAGATGGAACTTCCTGTGTTTCACCTTGTGCCTGTTGCTTATTGTCCTATCGCTGGGCACCACTGAAAAATATCTGGCTCCATCCTCTCTATATCTTCCCGTCAGATACATATACACATTGATAAGATCCTCTCTCAGTCTTCTCCTCTCCAGAGTAAAAAGGCACAACTCTCAGCCTTTCCTCAGTTGAGAGATGCTCCAGCCCTTTAATCATCTTAATAGCCGTCTGTTGAACTCACTCCAGTAGTTCCATGTCTTTTATCAGGGAGATCAGAACTGGACCCTGCACTCTGGATGTGTCCTCACCAAGGTCGAGTAGAGGTGCAGGATCACCTTCCTTGACCTGCTCGCAATGCGCTTCCTAGTGCACTCCAAGACACCATTGGCCACCTTGACCACAAGGGCACATTATTAGCTCATGGTTAATTTGCTGTTCACCAGCACTCCTGTCCTCTGCAAAGTTGCTCTCCGTCAAATCAACTCCCCAGTCTGTTCTGGTGTATGGTGTTATTGCTCCTTAGGGGCATGACTCTGCACTTCCCTTTGTTGAACTCTCTGCCCATTTCTCCAGCCTTCAGCCTCTCAGATCCCTCTGAATGGCAGCACAGCCCTCTGGTGGTGTATCAACCACTCCTCCCCGTTTTATATCATAGCAAACTTGTTGAGAATGCATTCTGTCCCTTTATCCAGATCATTGATGAATGAGCTGAACAACATTAGACCCAGTATTTACCCTTGGGGGACACTGTTAGTTACAGGCCTCCAACTAGACTCTGCACCACTGATCAAACTGTCTAAGCTTTGCCTTTCAGTCCGTTCTGAATCCACCTCACTGTCCACTCATCTATCATACACTTCCTGAGTTTGCCGGTGAGAATATTTCAATAGACAATGTTGAAGGCCTTTCTGAAGTTAAGGCAAACAACATCCACTGCTTTCCTCTCATTTACCCCGCCAGTCATCCCATCATAGAAGGCTATCAGGTTGGCTAAGCATGATTTTCCTTTGTGGATCCATACTGACTAATCCTGATCGCCTTCTTGTACTTCCTATGCTTAGAGACGGCATTTAGGATGAGCTATTCCATCATCTTTTTCATGGGTCAAGGTAAGTCTGACTGGCTTGTAGTTCCCTGGGTACTCCTAGATCTGATTATCTCTATGGATATTGTTCACCTACTGGGGTTCTGTTCTATTCATGTCTGTACAACAGGGTTTTCTGGGTTAATTTCAACCCTCAGCATGCAGCCTCTTCTGGCAGAAATGAAACTGTTCTTGAAATGTGCTCATACTCATGGATGACATATTGATTTTGCATAACTTAAGCAGCTGGGTCTTCTAATGCAGCTCATTTACAGAAATTAGGTAAAAAAAAAAAAAAAAAAGCATGTTTGTCAGGAGTTTTCTCTTTTCTGATCTCCGAAAATTATGCGATGAGACTATTTCCATTGTCTTCTGTCTTCCCTGGAATGTTTTTACTCTAAAAGCTTGAGGACAGGCAAGAGCTGAGTAGCAAATTTTACTGTCATTTTCCATTGAAAGAATGATTGCAAGAGACTATAGAACATGATGAACTTGAGCGCTTTCCTGATTTCATATAATTCATCCAGCAGTAACTCAGCCCAGCAAGGGATACAGGATTGGACTGCAGATATTAGCACATATCCTTTAGAAATGAGAAGTAGCCTTGCAATAACAAAATTACTAAAATATTATCAAGAAATTGCAGACATATATTTTTCCTAGGCAGAAAAAAAGCAGCTTTGATTTATGGTCAGATGTTACAGAGATATATGTATATTTTAAGTTTGTGCTCCACCTATCTACAAATGCTGAGTCACTCACTAGTGTATGACCCATTACTGTACGACCTCCTTGGCATCAGTAACATGATAAATTTTATCATTTGATTGAAAAGAAGAAGTGGTTAAAGTCGTAGTTTGGGACTCGTAAGATATGAAACCAGTTCCCAGCTCTCACAAAGACTTCCTTGGTGACCTCCGGATAGCCAGTTAATATGTCTTTATGTCCAATTCCTCATCTATAAAGTGAGAAAAATAAAATGTCCCTATCCTAATTCTTGTGTACTCATCTACTTAGAAAGACAGCTATTTAGGGCAGGAAGCATCTATTTGCAGAGTGCTCCAACAACCAAACATCGATCTGCAGAATCACAGTAACACAATTAATCAAACACTAGTACAGCAAATTTTAATAGCTCTAGGAATGGATTGTGGGCATAAAGAAGGTACATTGGGCTCAGCTCTGTATGGTGTGTTGATGCATATCAGTTAATCAATCTAAAATAGGATAACCAATCCCTAACTTTTCATGAGTGACTTTGTCAAGGTATTTGAATGGTCTTTTTTTTTTTTTTTTTTCTGCTAGGTACTATTTACAATGAATCGTTTGTGATGGCTCCATAATCAACAAGGTGAATGTCTCTTCACCCTTCTCTGACATTTTCTACCCTCCCTTCTAGAGCTGTTCTCCTGTTGCTCAGCAGTTATTTTTGTGCTCTCGGATCAGCTGACACACTCACATGAACAAGTGGCCCTCCAAATGAATACACGGTACAGACCTGAGTGATACATATCTTATTTATGTTTATTGTCAATTACACATCTGCTAAGTGCTCAGCAGAAGTGAGAGGACTTATTTCCCTCGGCTGTTGTCCAGGAAATCAATGGAGCTCTCAAGTGGATACAAGCTCCTCTGTCTGTGTAAAGACTACACAGCCATACCTCTTATGAGGCTAACTGTCCAGAGGAATAAAACTTAGAACTAAAGGACTGGGAGTAAGTTTACTCTTAGTAAACATGACTGGATTCCATTTGTGCTCTGCACTAATTCACTATTTTTCATTAATTGGGTGCTAAAACATCCATCCTTTCCCTTAGGTTTAGTTCTACTCTCTGAAAAGCAGAAATCAATAATCCAATTTATGCTAATCATGGACAAATATGCCCATTTGGGGTGTGAGGAAATTGTAATTTTCTAAGGCTTATCTAAACTGCCTTTATTGACAGGATCTTGAGAGCTGGCTAGAAATTCTGCAAGAGTTTTAATGAAAGTGTTGTTCATTATCTGTACTGCAACAGTTTCCTGAGATCCTGCCAGTCAACAGGCTATCCTGAGGATCACAATAACATAGAGGAAGCACAGCCCGTATCATGGGCATCTAAATCACAGTAAAATAGACATGTAACAAACAAGTGGAAAGAGTGATTGAGCAGGAATCTTTAGCTGTTATCATCTGAAAAATTTAACACTGAAAGGAGTGAAGTTGTATAAGTACTATTAAACCAATTCAGTTTTATAAGAATTATTAAATTATGACACATTGCTAGAATCAGCAAGATTGAGAAAGTTTGAAGAGAGTATTAGGGGCTCCTTCCTACCCCAGCTGATATGATCCTGCCAGCTGAGGACCGGTTCCTGGGACTTTTCGCACAGTGATGAAGATTACAACACCGAATAGCGTCCCAGGAGCTTTCCTTCTCTCCCATGCCTTTCCCTGAACCAGGCCTTTTCCCAGCACACTATGTGCCCACGCATAGGGAGTCAGCATGGGTTTCACATGGGCAGCAGTTCTGCTCTGCTGCAACACTCTGGAGAGGAGATGCAGAGTAGGAGGCAATGCCCATCTCTTCTCCCCAAAGCTGAATTTGTAGCAGCATCCAAGTAGTGGTCCTAGACCATCCACATCAGCTCTAGGAAAGATGACAAGGGATAAAAGGGATGGAGGTAGCAGCAGAGCAAAGACCTGGCTCACATTAGGATTGCTTACATACCAAAGCAACAGCAGCACTGAATACTTTCACAATCATCTGGTACCATGCAGAACAGCAGTACTTCCGTGGTACCTGTGAGCCAGCCCTCAAAAGGTGAGACCTGAGACTAAAAGAAGAGTCAGCAGTTATATCTGATAGCACAGACTAAGGAAGTGCGCTGTCAGCAAGCTTCAAGGTTTTAAGAGCAGACTGGCTTAAGATTTACAGCATTTCTAGCTTTCAGATGGCATGGAAGTACCCTGAGAACAGCTTTTTCTGCTTTATTCAGCAATCTGTTTCTCACACTGGCCACAGTCCAGAAATACGCAAGAAAAAAAATGAAAGATAAAGGCAGTAACTAAATGTTTTAGAAAGATTTAGTTTGAGCAAGGTTTTATTAAAGGGCAAAAGGCCAGTGGAGAAGTAGGGTGTTTTTTTTCTTCCAAAAACAATTTGCCCTTTCCCTATCACTTAAGTCAAACATATTAAAGAAGAACCTTCCTGTGCAAAGGAAATTATGGAGTTTTTGTGTTTTCTGTTCTGTGGTGTGAGTTCTGTTCACTGCTTTTCTACTGGCCATGGTCTAGTTCCTAAGTGGATTTTCTAGCACCTACTAATCTGGCTGTGTTTGCAATCACAGCCTGTCACCCAAGCAATCCTAACATGATCCAATTGCCTTTCTTCTGCTTACCTGTCTATTTTCATAGAATTTGCAAGACCACAGTGTCCTAGAAACACTGCAGCTGTGTCAAATTTTCTTGAAACGGACCAGCAGTTTCAATAGTTATTAAAGGGTGAACAAGAGCACTGAAGCAAGCACAGGCAGTAGGATCACAGAAGTGTAATTTCCTTAGGAAATCTGGCTAAAAATAGCCGTAAACAGTTATTTTAAACTTTACCTCTCGTTCTATGAATGTTCTATGAACACGGGTTGATGAGTCCTCTTAACACTTAATTCACATGGGTTATATAAACATAACTACCTTTGCTCTGCAAATAAGGAGAAGGAAGCAGTGAAGGGTACTGCCTTCCCAAGAATACAATACATACAATACAATACAGTGAAGCACTCAGATACTCCAGGTGCTTTGGGGACAAAATTATCCCTCCCTGACAAGAAGACAGCTCAGCACTTAGAAAGTTTTGCCACATATGTATCCCCCAAAGACCCAGCAACCCTCTCCTTCTGCACAAAGCCTTTATCTTGAGCCAGTTCAGTCATTCTGTTAAGCAGGTAGAAACAGCAAAGGCTGAGCATCCACGTATGCACACGGCAATAGTGCAAACCTTCTCTATCCTCAAGCCTCCCTAGCAAAGAGTATGCTATGCCCAACTAGGTTATGTATTCACTCACTGTATGCACAAAACCCCTCTAGATCCACCAGATGCAGTGATCCAGGAGCATAGAGAAACGCATCTGAGGGGTGTCTGTGTGGGGAGTCTAATGTGTTTGGAATGAGCATACTGATGGTCAAATTACAGAGGAGAAATCTTTGCAAACTGACATCCAGAGCTTATTTATTAATATAGTCTGAATGACTAATTTATGGCCAGATATTTTTAGCCTTTTACGGAGCATCTATTTCATTATTTAAGATATTTAATTATGTACCTGTCTAATTAGTATCTGAAGAAAATAGGTTTCTTTATTTCACTATGTCTTTAGCAAAGAGCAATAAATATTCACATTAATTTTCCTAATTCTGAGAGGTTTTAAGTTGAAAGGATTTAACACCTTTTATGCCATGTCAAATGGGGAAGGCCTGGTTCTAACTACGGGAGCATTACAGATGCAAAAACAAATGCCAGATAAAACAATACAGCTGATGAGCAAAAACACCAACAGAAATGTAGATTAGTCCATATTAGATTAGTAATCAGATCAATTCAGTTCAGGCCAGAAGACTAATTTTGGCAGAGATTACTTGGGCATCAGAGGAACAACTTTATTTACTTACTGCAGGTGGGAAAGGTAAAAATGATGTTAATAACTGCACACGCAAAATCTCTTCTCAAGGTCTGTAGATTTGTTTTCACTGGTATCTTCTCAAGCAGTTTTAGGAAAACATTGAGCTTAAAAAGAAACAGAAAATACTCCTGAGTTGTGAAAACTGAAAAAAGGTTTATCTTTAAAAACAACAGCAAATAAAATGAAATTATTTTTAAAAATACAGCATTTTAAACATATAAGTAAAGGTTTGTGCTGTGTCTCAGATAAATACAGCAGAAAAAATGGGGGAAGGAGAGGGCTACAGACTGGGGCCTTTTGAAGGTCTGACTCCTAGGAGAGCCCCATAGCAGAGAGGAGCAAGCCCAAAGCTAAACAGAGCAACCTGCTCAGGCTGCCCATAGAACCCTCTGCTCAGACTCTGCAGGAAACAGAAAAACAAAATCCCATCCCAAAGTGCACTACCTTCCTGCCCAAGATCTCAAGGACATTATGGTTTAGCCTTTTTCAAACCAGAAGTGTATGTAAAGAAATCGCTTGGATACTGAACTGCCCAAAGAGGAAGTTAGTAGATTGTAATTTAGGCTAATAAGACTAGTAGGAAAAAAAAAATGCCCTTCAGACATCTAAGTTGTTTTCATGTCCCTTATGCAAAATGAAAACCATCATATTCACCTGATTACATGGGTCCTATAGAGATGTGTTCTTTCCTGAATAGTTAAATAAGATTTTTTGACTGGCTAAATGTCCCCTTTGTTATCCTGATTTCCTTCTACTCTACTTAGATGTCCATTTGTGGATGAACACAAATGTTGGGCCCACAGCCTCTTTTGCTGCATGTGATTTGAGGGGCTGCTGTTTCTTTCCCACATCACACACAATTTTTTTCTGCCAGGTGCCTGAGCTGAAAACACTCATCTACATTTTATTTCGTAAAATCTTTTAGCAGCTACTCACGAAATCATCATGTGTCCAGGTGTGTGTATAGTTCTATAAAGGGAACAGTCATCTCTGCTGGTGCTTTTCATTTTGTGATCTCTGGAAACACTGTGCATACAATTGCCTGTCCTTACTGCCAAGCCCAAGGACTCACTGCAGTGAGCATCTCATTTAGCACCAGCACCAGAGCACAAGTGGCTTCAGCAAAGAAAGGCAGTTGTTTGGCATCTTGGCAAATGAGTTTTTGCCATCTTTTTGTGTCAAACTATATTTTTGCAGGATTAGACCAGCCAATGGAACAGTTCAGCTCTGTCAAAAAAAAACCAAATCAGCCTTCTGTCTTGTCACTGGATCCCTACATGAGCTGAACTAACTCACAAAAACGGCAAAGAAACAAGCCTGACAAAAAGGCAGAGGTTTCCATCATTTCAGTGATGTAAATGGGCTAAGGGTAGGGTCTGACAAACACTAGAGCAGACACAAGAGGGGCAAGAGAACAGAGGAGCAAAACAAACTCCAGACTTTGGCAAAAAGAAGCAGCTGCCTGAACATGTTTTATGTTGCATGATAACACAACCTCAGTTTCTTTGTCTATAAAGTGGAGAGAATACAAAGTTTGAGGAGGATTTTCTGAAGCAAAAGGATCACAGGAAGGCAAAGGAAGGTACAGAAAGGTGAAGGGAAGGACAAAGTTGTCTGTGTAGGGAAGGAGAAGGCAGTGCAGGGAAGGGTGCCAATTTCTGTTAATAGGATGGCTGTAATCCCAAACCTATCTTCCCTTAGGCATACCACTGGAAAAAATTGTACTTTCATTCCTACCTCTGAGGGCAGGAGCATTTCTGCTGACAAAGACATGTCGAAACTGCAGTTTCACTAGAAAACACTTCCATGTGGTCTTTAATGGTGCTTGTGACCTCAGTTTGTGTGCCACCAGCAAAAGAGACCCCAAGTCTCCTGTATTTGTGGGATTTCAGCATCTCCTGCAGCAGCCAGTTGTGATGCTCTGAAAAACAGAAGAGAGAACAGGAGCCAAAGGGGAGCAGCAGTGAAAGGCATAGGGGCTGGTAGCATTCGCTTAGCAGCAGCGCAGGTTGGAGCCACACATCTGGGGGGAAGTACTTGTGTGCTCTAACATGACTCATTTCATGATAAGCAGCAGCTGCACGCTTTTCGGTGAACAAACAAACTGTTTTGGACTTGGACTAGTGAAAAAACAAACAAAAAAAAAGGCATCCAGCATCTACCTGTTTAATTTTCAGTTTGTTCCACAACCCATGGAATGCAAATGGTCAGTGACTGCGTTGCTTGGCAGGATTATTTTAATTTTTTGATATACTCTGGGCTGGATGCTCCGGAATCAGTCTCAGCATAAGTCATTTTCTGATTGCTATTTGTGGACATTTCTGACTAGAAATTCCTTTTTTGCTTGCCGTACAGAAAGCTTGTTTTTGGTGGTGGTTTAAGATTGCTCACTCCATTCTGGTTTTGCTTAATAAGAGAAAGTACATGAAAAAAACAGGTATCTTCCCTCATCACTGTGCATTTAGCTACTGTTTTAAGAAAGGTTACAAGAGCTAAGAGAGCAATGCCATTTTTTTTTGTTGTTTTTTTTTTTTTTTTCCTGAGGAGTGCCAAGCTTTAGTATGGTCTTAGTTTCCTACATGTCTTTCGTCAGGATGTTTCTTGCTGGTTTGCACTTCCAAGAGCCCTTCTTCTAAGTGCCCAGCACCTTCAAGATGGCTGGGGAGTCCTTGTGTAAGGCGCTAAACTCCTGGCTAAGCCCATGCTGCCATTTGTCCCCATTCTGGACAAAAGATCTTCAGCTCTTTGCCTCCCTGAGGACAATATAGACCCTTAGAAGATAAAGGTGAATGTCTGTTTAATTGTGTTGCACAGCATGGTAACAGCTCTAAACTCTTTGTTAGCCTTCCCTTTTCCCAAGCCTGCCACCACTCTTTCCTTGCCCGGCCTTTCTCAATCTACAGTGTCCACAGAGGCATCTTTAGTCTTGCATTGAATCAAAGCTTTCATGCTGCTCTGTCAGGCCTTTCTGTGTACATCTCTTCCTCCTTCTCACCTACCAGGCTGAACATGGACACGTTGTCTCTGCATCCGCAAGGGCAGGAGGATAAGGTAGCTTTGTGGGGAGGCATGCACATGCACTCACAAATATAAGCAAGCCAAGAGAAGAGACATTTCCAAACCAACACCGGAGACTAAAAGTAGGTCAGATGGCTTCTGGTCACTGGGATTACTGGACAGCAGAGTTCAGACATGTGCCCAGAGCTGTCACAGTCAGGGAGCAGTGTGAGGTTATTACTGGAAGTCTCTTTGGACCAGTAGAAGCAATGTGACAGCCACATAGGCTTTGGGCTGCCTAAGCTAGTTTAAATTGGCTGACCTAAACTCCTGGTTTTACCTAGATACAAACAAGTAACACGGAAGAGTGTAGGTCAGTCCTAGGTGCACTGTCCCAAAGACCATGATCCTGCTCTTACTGAAATCAGATGGAAGGTTGTCCTTGGCTCCTGCTAGAGTAGAGCTCAACCTTTGTCACTATAATTATTTCAGGTCTACTTCATACTGATTTTGACTATAAAAATCCCCTTAGGAACACTCCTTGCTTACAAAATCACCTCCTTCTCTGACTGAAGCATTCATATCTCAGTTCTTAGTCACAATAATGAGTTGACAATTTCCTCCGATTGGCACATTTCGTTCAAGACATATTATTGTAACCATGGCTGCCTCAAATGTACAAAATTAGATTCAGCAAAAGTATTGCTTATTGACGCATGAACAGAAAAGCCTGGAAGTTCAGTGTTGTTTTTCTTGTCTTTTGACTGAGACTGATGTTTCCTAGACAGGTGGTGAAAAAAAATCTTTAAATATGCAGGAGGAAACAATCTTATGGGGTCTCTGGTATTTTTTGCTTTTTGCTCGTGTTTTCCAACCAGCTTCCGAAGTAGTTCCATCAACTGCCACAGTTTCAGGTGAAGTGGCTCATGACCCTTACGGACCACTGTGAGTTTAGAGGAATGCTGGATCTCCAGAAAAACGGGGGAGCTGGCTTCACTATGAAAGAAAGGCAACACTTGACTCCATTTCATCTTCCCAAAGGGTCGGGAAGGTGAAAGGGGAGGGGGGCTAACTCCAGCTGCAAGCAGTTTAAATCTATTTTAATAATGTCTCAGGACCTTTCAGTGTTCATGAAAGACAATGGGTGGGTACAATTAATAATGACTGGTTTTCCATTACAGTGATAAGTAACTTCAAATAGCTCTTTAGAGCAACATTTAGGGCTTTCCTTTTCCTTTTTTTTTTTTTTTTTTTTTTTGGTGGCAGATGGTATAAAATCCCTGGGCTCTTTAACCTCCTGCAGATGTTGGGATGAGACAAAATAGTCCTCAGGATAGCAGAAAGGGAAAGAAAATCAAAACCCTTCTAATGTAACGTATCAGGGCTACCAGTGGGGTGGACCACTAACTTCATTTTTATTACTGTCACTTACCAGCTCTGATTCTTCTGTACTTAAAGAGTTATGTCAACAATTGTGAAACAACTGAAAGGGAGACTGGATGGTGAAGTATTATTGGAAATCAGACCAGTACAAGATGAATGAAAGATTATGAAAGGGGCAAAACTACCATAATTAGCAATGCTGTAACAAAATAGACATTGATATATTGTCCTTTTGGAGATATTCTGACAGCCTATTATAGTTCCCTTAATGAGGTTGTCATGCATTTCTTTTTATGCAGCTATTAAAATCTTGTCTGCATCTGCTGAGGTTTGCTTTGGAGAGGAGGAGCAGGGAACCCTTGATATTTTGCAATCTGCCCTTGTTTTATAGCCAGGGTCATGCCTGACCTAACAACAGAGGAGAATGCTTAAGATTGTCCAAGATGCACAAACTCAGTGGATTTTCAAAGCAAATAACCTCAATGGTGAAAGAAACATTTCCATGGTTGCATCTCACAGTGAGCTGAAGACATGATGGATGTTAATTTGACTAATGGGAACTTTCTACAACCATTCCTGGATCTACCCAGATGGTGAGATAATGTGGTATGTTGGTCTCATTAAATATAAAAATCCTGCACATCACCTCTGAATTACAATGTTAACAAGCTGTACTGCTAAATATACTAACAAGGGTAGCCTGCCTCCCTCCAAAATAGGGATGAAAATACTCACTTAAGGATATTTTACAAAATAATCAATGATTCTCTCACGTGTACATATATAGACACACACACATGTATATACTTATGCATAGACACAGATATTTATATATGCAAGGGGAGGGGAGCATGAACATTCCTCCTACAAGTCAGTGATGTTTTACCTTTGGCTCTTTATAGCTAACCTAAAGACTCTACAACAAGCATGTCCCAACCCAGACACTACTCTGACAGTCCGAGATGTTGGTGTAGCTCACGAGAGGGCTCTGAACAGCAGTTTAAAACACAACTCTTATATCCTTTTCACTAAGCTGGTTCTCTGGCATGAGGTCAGCCCTGAGGAGTGAAGAGGGTAAGATGGCTGATGGCTGATACCTGCAACTGGGGAGGCTGCCAAGGCTGGGGAACTCATCTGCATCTCAATACAGCCGTATTAGGGCCACCAGCCTTTAACTTCAAGCACAAAGCAGCCATTCCTTCTTGCCTGATACAGGCATAAATGTTCTTAACATTGAAGGACTTTCAAATCCTTTTTGAGTGAAACCTCTTTGTCCTATTTGCATTAATCACTAAAACAATGCATACAAGGAAATATAATATGTTAGATCAGATGCACCAAATTAATTTCCTTTAATTAGAAACGATGCAGTTGGATAATTTCTCTGCAGGGCTAAGATATTTATTCTAAAACCTCTGAAAAATTTCTAATGAATCCAGTTTGCACATCTTTATTGTAGTTTAATAAACAGAAAACACATGGATACGCACACTAATGGGAAACCAAAAAGCCAGCATGCAAAATCATTTGGGATTTGATGTCTGAGTCATCATTAAACTAGGATTTGCAATGAATATGTCAGATGTCTTAACACTGCTCCACAAGAGGTATAGAAAACAGGCTCCCCCTGCTCTAATGAGGCAGAGCGAAATGGGTGAATACATTTTGATACACAATGCATCAGTGTCTGGTTTGTTTTAGTGAAACAGTAACCTCTCTCCCTTTTTCTGGGTAAATGCAGTACAATAGACTAACGCCACATGAATCTATTATGTCTTATAGGGCTTTTAGCAGGAGTATGACTGTTTAACCAGGCAGTGACACGAGAAGAATTACTATCCGACACTCCAGCTGAAAGTAGAGATTTTATTGATTCACCGCACTGGCCTGCCATTTTAGCTTTGATTGAAAGCCTTTCATGAATCCAAAAAGGTAACACTCCTTCACTGAAAACAACAGCAGGCGGTCCAGTCTGGACTTAAACCATCTGCCAGCTTAAAAGAAAGATGAAGGTGTTTCTCAAAGCAACTAGTAGCCTAGATCTATCCAGTAGATCTGTTGTTCCAACTATTACATATCCAGGCTGGCACACAGGAAATACTTGTGAAGTCTTTGACTGGAGGTTTCGTGGAGATCTAATTATCAAAAGTGATATAATCTGAAAGCTAATTACACCCAACAGCACAGAAGCTACAACTTCCCCCATTCATTACATTCTGAAGCAGGTTTTATCTGCACATACAGGAATTAAGGGATTGCCTTTTTTTTTTTTTTTTGATTCTCTTTTGAAGAATTTTGTCATTGTTTATTGCAGCTCAGCTGTAGTGCAGAGACACTTTTCAATTAGATGTTTTCCTAAAAGCAGAATGTTCTATTTTAAACAAAAGAGATTTTCATGCCCAGGCAAATCCAAATTCAGAGTGGCATGTGAGCAGGGTGCATATTTACACTTCACTAGATATTCATATATTCCTGATTCCATGTGCTGCTCTTCCATGAAAACCCAAACTTGCACTACAGGCACAATTTGACACCCGTAGTGTTGCCTTTTCAGATCTTGCTCCCCTTTAGTTTCTAAAATACAAATAAAAACAATATAACTAATATCTAGAAAAAAAATCCTAAAGAATAGGCAGAAAATGTAAAGACATGCTGTACAGTGACATACAGTATTTTGGAGTCCTAAGGTCATCTGACATCAGCCTGAAACCAGTACAAAATAAAAGCCATCAAAAATAAGTTTATCCAACTGCACTTCTTTAGAAACTTCTCTCTCATGCTCTTTACATCTGTGTGGAGTACTAAGGAATTTCAGATCATGAATGAGAACTATGTGACTATTATCACATAAACATGTCAAGGTCACTCTATTTTCAGAGTAATGGATCTAAAAATACTTCAGGCAATAGAAAAAGCCTGGAAAATATAGGTCCTGGGGAAGACAATGTGAAGACACCTCTGTCTTCCCTGGTACCCTGGGCAGCCAGGACCTGTCACAGACCTAGACCTTGTGAGCCTCCCAGCACCTCAAGTCTGACTCTTGCAAAGCTCTTAGAGTTTCTTCCTGTACCTTTCTGCACAGTGGATTTTTGGAGGGGTTGTTAGCTCAGACGTATTTCAGAATCCCAGGATAGCTCCAGTGGCATCTTGACCCCATATACTGGAAGTAGCCATATCAAGTTCACTTTTGCCCAGAATAAAACGAAACCTTGCTACAACTTAGCCCAGCCCTGAGCCAAAAGCAATAAATTGGAATTCAGCAGTTTATCCAAAGACCCATGCTAATCCAGTCCCAAGGCTTGCTTTCAGCAATCAGTGGAGGCAGAATGAGACCATGTCAACCCAAAAGGCCAGCACAACTAGCTGGCTCTCCTCTTTCCATGCCCTGTCAAGAGTGAGCTCTCACCTGGACAGTGCAAACAAATCCAAGGGCTTTGCTGAAAACACACCCATTTCAGCAGACTAGAGAGGAAAACAAACGAAGGTCAAGGTGAGAGCCTGAGCCCCGATCCTCCGTTGTCCATACTGGTTAATTCTTAACACACTTCCTGACAAGATTTTGGCCCACACAACACCCCAACATCCTTAAGAGATTAGCACAGACCCATGGCTTTTCCACATAGGCACTTTGCAGAACACTGTTTTATTCCAGGGAAAGATGCCTATGAACAGATACCTTCAGATACCTGTGTCGCTTACTCTCAGGAGACCCTCTCCACCCCTGCTCTGTTTTATTTAATAGTAAAGACACAGGCATTAGCACTAGCACAGGGTTGACCATTTTGCATGGGGGCTCGCTCTGTACAGAGCCCCACACATGCTCCCTGGCATCCCCAGAGCATGGACACACAGAGCCAATGGGCCTGAGCTGCAGGGTATAGCTCAGCCTGGGCAGAGCAGAAGTGACCCATCTGCATTTCTAGCCCCACCATGCCAGGAAAAGACAAAATGTCACTTATTCAGTGCTTTGTGCCTGAATAGATAAACCAAACCGGTTATGCTCAGAGTTAGCCACAGCGGATCTGCACTCGCGTATGATCAGTTCACAGCCCAAACACATAGCTTTGGACTAAATGTACTGCTATGCAGCAACTGACCTAAAGAGCTTACAGTAAATGCAAGACAATTTAGACCGATGGAACAATTTTCCAAGAGACACAGCATTTCCACAAAATTTGAAGGCTCCATAAAGGTCTTAGGAATCAAAAATACCAGAAAAGTAGCATAACACATTGGTCCTTTTTTCCTCTGTACAGAATTTTAGATTGGAGTAGTTTCATATGAATTGTTTCTGATGCATAGAGAAAGGAAATGCAGACTTGAAATAAGAACAGCTTTTTGGGTTCAGTCCTGCAAATCTGCACTTGGGCAAAAATGAGCTAATATTTCAGAAGCTGGATGGTGGAGCCAGGGACAATTGAGCCGGAGTGGAGGCACCAGCAGAGTGGAGGCATTCAGGCCATATGCTCACAGAGGCTCCCTCTTTCAGGGATCTAGGAGTAGCCCACTGTGGATGTATTATCAGACTGTCAGGGATGCGTGTCATTTACTTGCAATCCACTCCCTGAAAGTCACAAGCTACTGTCAGCTACACAGCATATGTAATCTGAGAAAATGCCACAAATAGCAAACTGTCAGCTCAGGAAAGATTAAGCCAAATGCTCTTCGGTGCCTTGCCACAAGAATGAAAGCACTTAAATGTCTAGTAGAGCACAGCGGATCTCAATTTCCAAGAAAAGACAGGGAAGCCTCCCCAATAAATGTTGCTAATTGACTGGTCTGCTCAGAGCATAGGGGGACTACCCCAGGTGGAAGAAGGCTCAGTACAGCCAAGGTGACAGCATGCCTTGACTACGTGCAACACCAAAACAGTAGCAAAGGAGACTTCCTGGGGATTATGTGGTGTATTTCTTACACTCTAAATAGTTCAGATATGCAGGATGCTTTTGGGGCTGCTTTCCTGGATTTACCTGCTTCCAATCCACCTAAGCTATGCTAAGGTGCCTAAGTACTTACTTTCAATTTCATTTTCAGTTCTCAGCTGCTTTATATGCCTTTGAAAGCTCTCCTGTGGTCACTGCAACCTTGTCCATGCCAATACTTTGCCTGAAGTCTTTCCCCTTGCAGCTGTACAGTTTGGCTGCTGGGAGTAACAGAGAGAGCTCTAGAGCTCCCACACCGTGTGCCAGCACTGCCTTGTTCAAATCTGCACAGAGACAGGCCGGGGAACTGGCACTCATGGTGTCAGCTGCTGCTCTGGTCTGAACGCTCCCCCACCTGGCTAAAGCACTGTAAGAAATTCCTCTGGGGATAAATTTAAGAGAAAATGAAGGCTGACAAAATAGTCCATGTTTTTCAGGGCGATCCATTCTGAGATTCAGAGGCAGCCACATATTATGTTGTATTTCAATTGTCGCATGTTGGGGAATGGTACCTTCCTTCAGATGGGAGTCTTTTGTTCACTGTCCCTTTCCTAGGTTCTTACAGAAATGCAATCACAATGTTAATTCCATACTCACTCCCACCTACCTGTGTTGGAGGGACAGAAATCTATGGTTCCTGCAAATTCATGGAAATAGATGGCTTAGTGGAGACACTAATTACAGCCTCTCAAGAAAAGACTGCTGAGCGATAATAGTTCTTTGTATACGGTAGAGAATCAAAAATGTAGGTGTGGATTTATGAATGCCCAGATCACAGATTCAGATTGAAATTTGCAATGTGTTGGATGCCTTAGAAACTGAAGTTCAGTCAAGTCTTCTCTCCCTTGTGGTGTCACACCGTAGTCTCTGTTAGAAAGTCAACCAACCATAAAATCTTGTAGGGTCCAATGCTCAAACAACTCTCATTTCTCTTGTAATGTAAGCAAAGTGGACAGGAGAAGAAAAAAAAAAAGAGAGAGATTTTGTTTTTCCCATTGCTTTGGGAGACACAACAACAGGCACAACCTTCCACCAGACCAGAGGAAAATATATTTCTTTCCAGTGATGCAGGTTCCTTAAAGATAGTTGTGAATGGTAGGTATTGGTAAAGACCTGGGATGGAGCTGTTGGCAGATATTCCCACAGCATGGCAGATGGTCCAGAGGACATTTCCCATTGAAAGCTGACTGGTAGAGTGTGAATCACATTTCAGTTTTACATAATTATACTCTGTCACTGCTAATATACTGTCAGAACCTTCTACAAATGTTGTACATGAGCACTAGTAGGCCTCAGAAAGCTTAGTCCTGCAAAGCCCTATGAAGGTCCAAGTTTTCTTGCTATCCGGTAAGGCAAGCTGAACTTAAAGACACTCAACAGTAATGAGAAATTCACAGCTTCTTAAATAATGACAGTAGGCCCCTCTGAGTCTGTCATCACAATTGCACATAGAACCCAGTATTAGGGACTCTATGAAAGAAATGTGTTTTATCAGGGTCTAGTTTAGCAGATTTTGTTCCATTTGCATCCGAGCTCAACATTCAGTCTTTTTGTGACAGCTAATGCTCACAATGCCACAATTCAGTGCAGGACTTAAGGAGAGGCTGCTACTGCTGAATGGCGGGGACATTCACAGCTAGCCAGACAACACTAAAATATGCTGGGAGACATTCAACACGATCACCTCTTCCTGTCATCCCTTCACCTCCTTGTTTGTTTCATATTCTTACGTCTTATATTTTAGACTAGCCCTTTCAGGGACAAGAACTGCCATTTCCTCTCTGTTTCTACTGTGCCTATGGCAATGCAGGTCCCACCCCGGCGAAGTGTCTACACATTCTCTCAGTGTAAGTGTTAGTGTGAGACAACAAAACTGTCTTGTTATTTCAGTGTTTTCTGAAGCTTATAAATATCCCTGTGTACCACAACCATACTTAAATAGGATCTTCTTATTGCAGCTATTTTTTTTTCAAATTCATTTCATTTACAAAAGGTACTAAAATAGTCTTCTTTCAGCAATAGCCTCACTTTCACTAATCACCATCTCATTCAGATTATATTTTATACATTTGATTATTCAGTTTTTCCCTGATAATAACTAATGTGTCGTTGTAGGCAAGAAGTAAAATACGTCAATGCAATCCTTCGATTTCTAATGGATTCTGTTTGTTTACATTATACTGCAATAGCTATTGATCTTCAAACAATTATGGAATCCAGAGAGCATTAGAAAATTCATTAAGGATGACTATAGAAGCTTTAACCCTGTTTAAAACGTTCTTCACTTTCAGGCTATTCTAAATGAATGACAATATCTATTACGGACAAAGGCACTGTAACCACCCCTAATTTGCAAAGCATATTATCTGTTATCAATACTGAATGATAGAGCACAGCTGACTGAAAGGACCAATTTTTGAATTCAAGTGACATATGGTTTAAATCCCACAGTAACCACCCTATTCTAACTAAACAATGAGGACATACAATATCCAGGATTTCTAACACAGTGCTCCACAATTAACACAGCTCTTCCCTTGGGAGTAATGCCACTATTTACATTTTTGGTTTTCAAGGGCAGAGAAAGAGTTTGCTGTTTCCTTCATCAGATGTGACAAAGTGCAATGCATAATGAACAAAATGCCGTAATTGCCCAATAAAGGCACTTTATTAAGCACATGGAGTAACTTTATAAAAAGAAAAAAAAATTAAATGATCATTTCATTTTATCAGGAAACTGTCTTCAGACTTTTGAAAAAAAAAACCCTCAAATAAATAAATAATAAATAAACAAAATTGTTTCACAGAGCTTCTTGCAATAGCGCTTGTCTCATATGCCTTAATAATAACTTCCAGGAAGTCTGCTTATTTTAGATCCAGCCTACTTTAAAAGGTAGATAATGAGGGAGATTACAAGTGCCTAGCTTATTGCTTCATTTAGATTCCACCTCTGTTGTCCCAGCTCTTTTTAAAGTTAGGTATTAATGACAAGGGGTTATGAAAGAATTTTATAGTGTTTTGGCAAAGTAACTAAAGGCATAAACCACAGTAACCTACATGACAATTACATACTGCAGCTGAAAAAAAGGGAGCATTTAATAATTATGTCATTATTTAATTCTGATGCCCGTATAAATTCTAGACCAAATGCAGCGCAAATGTAGCTCAGCAACTCACTGGGCATATAACAAGGATGAATTTATTGTTGTGTATTCATGGGGATAGCTTTGCTTGTAAAAACCCAATACATTTTTCAGCAGGCCACATAATAAGAGACTGACCTGAGCCAAACAATTCACATGTTGATTCCCATGCAAACTTGCAGAGAAGCAGCTGGGTATGAGGCTCTGCTCTGGGTATGTTTGCTTACATTCCAATTACACATATTCCCAGTAAATTCCCTCTGTGTAAAGCTACTTGGTTTACATAGCTTCTGTCTCCCAAACTGCAAGGATAGTCATTCAATAAATTTACACAGCCATGAACACTCTTTAGCCCCCAGGGGTGGGTTCAGTCTGTTCTACTGTCAGGCGTCCATGGCAAGGTCATGAGCTAAGTGTATAGGTTGTGGTTGTGTGTTGTGGTTTCCCATACAATCTGATAAGATCTCCTATCATGATCTAATTGATGAAGGGTATTCAGCCTGTACTGTGTAATAACAGGAGCTCAGGCACACAGCAGATACAGGATACAGTGCTAATCCCGCCCAACTGAATGGGATAGGTTGTGGTACAATGCACACAAAATCCAAGGAAATACTTTTTATATCATGGCCCATTCAGAAAGTTTCTGCTCAGTGAAGAAGTAGCTGTAGGAAACAGGAGGATGCAACTATTGCATAGAAATCAGGACAGAGCTGGAACTGTCCCAAACATTCATCGTCCTGGCAGCACAAATCAGGCTGTGTAACCAGACACAGGAGTCGATAGGGACTATTACGCTTAGACATAGCCATTGGACATCAAGAAATGTGAATTTCCGCCCCTTCCTCCCCAGAATTATACACTGCAGGCAAAAAGTGTCATTCATACAAAGTAGCACTGTGTGTGCCTCAGTTTACCCACATGAAATTGGTGTATAATTCAAGAAGTACTAGGAGACTTTAAAAGGGTAAAGTCATAGGTACTTAAATACAACTATGATGACAGCTGAATTCATAGTTATCCATATCCACACATATCTACAGCTAAAGCTATGAATATCTATCAATAGCGATTTATAGTGTGTAGTTTCTGAATTAGGAATACATGTCTACATTAGACTCAAGCACATGCATGTGAATGGAGAGCACAGTCTCCCTCTCCAACATAACATACTCACATGGCGCGCTCCAGCAGAGACAGAATTTCACCCTTTGGGTACAACCAAAGCAGCCCAAATATAAAATTATGAACCTGCTGGAAAACCTACTGGAAAACAGTTTTCAAGCAATCCAAAGGCTATATGAGGCCATATATATGAATTCACAGAAATTTATAAAGCCACCAGTCTTCTTTTGAATCACAGACTTACAGAAGGAAGGGCAAATCACTCAGTCAAAAGGAGGGCAAAGCAAAATGTAGTGAAAGAAGAAGATACAGTAAGGACAGTGTAGAGAGGGTCAAGAGAGTAAAAATAAGTCAAAGCTAACTACCTGAACTGACAAATCTTGCCACAAACTCACAGCTCCTACAAAGGAGTCTGGAAGACCTATGAATAGGAAACTGTTTCCTAGATACATTTAGTCCAACCCAAATGACACTTCCTTGTGTAAAAGCAACCTAAGCAACTTCATGAGTCCAGAGACATGAGAAGGAAATAAAAGCACTGAGCAATCTCAATCCTAATGTAATATTGACCACACCATCAATCATAACCTTAAACTACTTTGATATACAAGGTAAGCCAGTAAGAAGGGAATTTCATATGTGCTGCAGATAATGAGGTTAATTTTTCTGTGAGATATCATGGAAATTATTACAATGTGTTATCAGTAGTTTGCTAAAATTTTCCTCAGTATAGAAATCAATCTTTCCTTCTTCCTGGCTAGAGCATAAAGACTGAGATTTATAAAGCCTTTTAAGGTGCCTTTAAAATTAATGAGGATTGGATGTCCTCATTACCTACATGCTTTGAAAAACTCAGCCAAAATGCATAAAATGCATAGACAGTGGATGTCATTAAAACCTCTCCAATTTTGCCTTTGAAAGTAGATAAGGATATCATCATGTTCAAATGATTCCCTGTAAAGAGTTTAGCACCAGGAATATTTAGCGAACACTATAGTACTCACTGTAAATTACTTTCAAAGGCATGTGCAAAGTCTTTTAATGGTGCCTACGCAAACAACTGCATGAAGCAATAAGATGAAGTGAAGCTCTGGAGACCGGTTACCAGCCCTGCAGTTCATGAGGGAATGGAAATTAACATACACATCCCAAGTAGCCACTTTCTTGCTGCAGTTATGAAAGGTATGATCAGATTAGGCTTTATATCCTTTGTGTTAATCAGCTGCTCATGTGTGTAAATTGTAGACCTGAGACTTGAGTGCAATGGGGCTGTTTGGGCTGGTTCGTTCAAAGCAGCTGTTGAAATCGTATCCAGTTTACAGCCACCTGATCACTTCAACATCCATCTCCACTTTACCGTTGCCACCTCCCTTCTGCCAAAAGCCTTGTTGCTTTAGCTCTTTAGTCCCATACATCTGAAGATAGACAGTTCTTGTTAACTGCCTCCTTCCCCAGTCTTGACCTTGCTTCCTTTCTCTCTAGGTAAGTAAGAATAGCAGCAAATCCAAGGTCTGTAATGATGCAGTGAGGGTCAAACAATCCCTGGGCAAAGCTTGTGCTACTGTTGCTGCCCCGCTGGCAGTACCCAGACAGGCTAGTCTCTGGCACTGCTTTCATAAGCATAAGCAGTGCAATCACGCTCCACAGCAGAGTGCAGCTGAGAAAAACAAAGGAGATGAGCTTCATCCTTGTATAATTTCCATGATTAAAACCAAGAGCAATGTTTGGCTAATTGGCCCACAAAGGCCTTTGCATTGGCACAATTTAAATAAGCTTAAAAACAGAACAAATTTAAAAAACAGCACCATTAAGCCTACCAAACAGGCCACACAGCATCTTCACTGAGTTAGATGTACCCAAGGCTTACTTGTCCTTGCAACAAGCCAATGCTTCTGTCTTAAAGGGCCCCACGGAAAGCGGACTGATGCAACATGTCCAGTGTCACTATCACTAACAATTTCACCTCTGAAAAGGGATACAACATTATTATAGAACTACAAGAAGAAGATGAAAGAACCTATAGGTGTTCCCTCTCCCTGCCAGTGCATGGCTTTGGGAGTCTGCTTATCGCTGCACAGACTTAACTGGAGGCTGAAGAGCTGTTATAACTCCCTGTTATAACAACTAGAAGAGGTTGATAGGACAGGTAGTTCCACTTCATGTCACGGACAGGTGGCTGCATCCCCATGCGCTGATGCAGATGAAGCTTGTCCTATCTCTACCTTAAACTTAGCTTTAAGGTTGTTTTTCAACAGAGGTCGCAGGAAGGCTGAGATAGAAGTGAATCATATTTGGTTCTGGAAATCTCTTTCAAAACGCTACATCTTTAGAGAGGACATCACAGGGTGTAGCCTGGCCAAGAGCATCAAATGAGACCTTGACTTATTCTGCCCATCTCTAAATGACTACATTAATTCAGTATGAGCCAGAAAACAAAGCAGCAGACAAACTTTGTTACATAACTGTCGCCGAACTCACATTTGGGGAGGCAGGCCAGAGGGGGATACAAACCACTGTGGCAACTGCTAATTGGCCTTAGTAAGGAGTAAGTCAAAGAGATTGGCCTGAGGCAACATAATTAGCAAAGCCATTGGCAGCTTATGCTGACAGTCTAGTTTAGAAAGCAATAAATAGTTAAAACAATCGCCTCCTGGGGCAGGAGCACATATTTGGAGGGCTGAGTCAGTGCCAAAGCTTTTGCTGGAGGTGGGACCGCTCCACTCTCCACACGGAGGCCCAGCTGCCAGACAGAACCCACCGCATCCATCTCTGATCTCTCCAAGCAAGAGCCCTTTCTCCTGTGAGTGAAGAGCAGACCCGGACTAGGCTTCGATTGGTGTTTGTCATTTGTGGGGAGAGTACAACAGAAGTCTCCGAATATAAATCATTATCAAATCATTATGCTAAGCCCTCCTTGCTAAGGAAAGGGATGTCGGCTTATGTATCAGTGAATGGTGTGGGGCTGTTCCTGCAGCCCATCCCAAGTCAGCAAACTCAACCATGTTTTAAGCCAACTAACTGTTTCAGAAGGGAAAGACTGGCAGGTTGTGCCCAGCCCACAATACCCAACTGCACAGCTGATGAGATGCAAACCTGTGGGCACAGACCCATCTGTCAGCTCTCCTAATAAGGCACTGCAGCATGGACAAAGCAGCATGGAGGGAACAGTGACAAGGGGGGAACATGCTCTCCTCCCAAACACCTTGCCCTGCACAGCAAGGCATGCAGTAATTTGCTGCTACTGCCCAAAGGTGAATAGCAAATTAATGTCTTCTGCAGCAAAGACCAAGTCAGGAGGTGCACAAAACACACACTCTCCCAGAGCAGTTTCTGGGATGAGGCAGCTTCCCAGCTTCTGCATTGCTCAGAGCAAAGCCTTGAGACGCGCGCTAGCCCAAAGTAACGAGCACGGCTCTGGTAATAAAGCGATCGTGGCAGTAAAGTGAAACAGCCATTATGTGCTTGGCAACAGCTCTAGCCTTGAGATAACGTGCTTTTTAATTGAGCTGAGGAATGTTTTCATTCCTTCTCCAGTTGCATGTTATTTATGGGTACAATGTGTAATAATAAAAATTACATATCCTGGCAAAAACAATGAGCAAAAAGTCAGCAGGAAGAGCACTGCACAGCAGACGTATATTTTTCTAGAGGTAGTCATCTATTTTAAGTACCAGTGTGCTCCATTTCACTGTGGTAAATCCACACAGACAGCAGCAGAGTACTAGCAATGTTTTTGCCTGTGCAAAGAGATCCAGTTTAAAAGCACAACCCTAGGCATATGTAGCAAAGCATCCATTACTTCTGAGTCCTGTACATTCATTTCTTTACAGACCTCTTCCAATCTGCACTCAGGCACAGGCTTCAGTGGAGGAAATGGTCCCAAAAAAATGAACATTCTGCCATAGCTCCAAAAAGTTCATCCACAGGAGAGCATGTTCCCATTCCTCTATAAAGGGAACAGCAAAAATTGCTCCCAATTTCCTTCGTTGCTTCAGTGCGCTGAGCATGGGCATGAGTATTATTGACGATTATGGGGGGAAAGAATGCGCTGCCTTTATCCATTTTTAATTGCTGGAGACTGTACAGTTGTTCCTGAGGGAATAAATACTTCATTACTTTCCTTTCCCACTCTCAGCATGCCAGAGTATTTGGGTTATCAATGGTCATTTAATAATAACTTTCAATATCAGAATTTTTTCAATTGCCTCTTCAGATTTTTGCTCCAAACCACTGTGGCTGGATTACTCATGGGAAAAACTGAGCAAATGGATTTTGTGTAGTGTGTTTCTACACAGTGAGAGAATGAGTGAGCACAGAATCTCTTAAATGATATTTTTTTTTAAAAAAAAAAAAGCATCTTTCTTTGTGCAACGATATTTTATCTGCGACCCTGCTGTCACATACACATGGTCTAACGCTTTGTACCCTGTCATCATCTATGAACTGAAAACACACTGAAAACATTTCTGTAATGGTTGTAAACTTTTCTGTAGCCAACAGGTCTCGCATTTAAAATGCAAACAGGACTACCACTAGCTTCATCAGTGTCACAGCTGGTGACAAATATCTAAATATCATTACCTGTATTTGGCCATACAAATCAAATGGGGAGACTTCACTGAAAGAAAGGAAAAAGAAAAAAAAAAAAAAGGAAAAAAAAAAGAAAGAAAAACAAGGAACACTGAACCTATAATGTAAGTTTCATGTTTAATTAGAAAGGCTGAAGAATTGTGGCCAAGAAAAGACATGTTTCTCTGTAAGTGGTTTTGAATAGCACTGAAGATGAATATAATAAGGCTGACAAATACACCTTGGAGGGTGACTGCAAGAATAAAATCGATTTATTTAATAATTTAGAAATAGCTTCCAGCCATATCTCCCATTAAAATCTGAAGGCCATTGTATTCTATATTTCTTTGGTCTTTTTCTCCCTTTTAGTTATGCTCCACCAGATTTAATAAATAAGTAATACAGAGGGGGGAAACACTTATCTCGAGTGCTTTGCCACAACCCTGTAGGGCTTTTTCATTCTTTCTAACTCCAAATAGATCAAGTCAGAAACAATCACTCCCCTGGAGTACAATGATATTTCAGGGTTAATACTCTAAATATAACCAAGGAAGTCCAAAAATTAAAGTTGTATTAATGGCCATCAAAGACTCAAGCAAGTAAACAACACACGTAGTACATATTCTGCTTCCCAAAGACAGATAGATGACTAATCACCTGGATGAAAAGAATCAGCACATAAAGAGTAGTAAGCAGCTATGTGCTCTTTTGCAGGCATAGTTAAGTATGAAATAATAAGAGTAGCAATATTTAATCCCAAGATAGCATTTTTCATTCTCTCTACTGTTTTGAACTTTTCTCCCAAGAAATCTTGCTCTATTGCTCAAGTTTCCTGAGATTTTCCTCCTGGAGGTGTTTTGAATATAATTTTACACGTTCTTATTTTTTAGACTGTTCATTTGAGAAAGGACAGTGTTAATCAATTAAACATTAAGTACTCACTACCCTACTCAAGGAAAAGCAAATGTAGTCCAGGCACAATTTCTCTGCAACTATTTTATGCAAAATTCATAGTGTGAATTCTATAAACAATTCATAAAGTCAAATATGAGTTTGATATAGGTGCATATCAGTAATGCACGCCAACTTCATTTCCACTAGAAAATTAAGTGTAAGCATGGGAAATGTCTTTTTGCCCCCATGAGTTTGATGATAAAGTCAATAGCATGGTCAGGGGACCTTCTTCAATGCTCTGGCAGTTTGTTGTTTTCACCTGTAAGGCCAGCAGAATAATTCAACTCTGCTACAGCTATAACAATATTAATTCATTCTTTTCAGCCAAGGATTTCCATTTATCCCTCAATATTGTTCCTCTTAACCATTCTAAAATTATATAAAATGAAGAAAAGAAATAGGAAAGAGAACACAGTAGAAGCTATTATAAAAGAGCCCACTGAATGGATGTCTTTCAGTTGGTGCCATTGGACTTTAGACAAATAAATGGAAAATTACACTAACGTGCTTTTACTTTTCCCAACATACTAACAAAAAGTAGCTTTTGACAGATCTTACGTAATAGGCCCCTGTGCATTTCCTGTAGCAGCTATGGCAGCACTTTCCATCTTAACCAGTTGTTTCACTGGCCACAAGTACACAGGTGGCTCATTGGATCAGATCCAGCAGTTTTTATCCACAATGGATAACTACCGGATTCTAATAGGATGCCGATGTGATTACATACAGTAATGCCTTTACGTTCATTTCCTGGTACCTTAACTTCACATTTGCGTACTGTGAACATTAGAATTTTCATATTCTGTTCCTGCAGCCTCAGTAGTTGCTTCACTTTGTTGCCTTTAGCACTGTGGCACCCAAGTTTGAAGGAGAAATGAGCGATTTAAACTGCTTACCAAGTACTCTGAATATAGACCATTGCATTTAAGAGTTAACTCAGGAGCTCCCTCACTACCACTACAGCACCTTGACTTTTTTGTCCACACATAAGTAATCCCACTGAATAGATGAAATCATGTAAGAGTTTCCCTGGAAAGCTCCAAAGTCCAGGGGGAATTTTCAGCATCAGAAACTTCTTGGTGAGAAGAAGCACATGACTCAAGAAAACCAAAACCAGCAACTTTGCAACCCGATCTCAGGTAAAATCATAGGCTTGCACTCACTCCTAATTTGTAGGATGCCTTAAATCTTGTTTTTAAGGTTAACAGCCATTCTGTAGTCTTACAGAGAAGATGTAGACCCTGATAATTCAAAGAGCAGGTCAAGAATGAGGAACTGGAAGAGGCTGTCTATAATAATGTTACACCACTAGAAATGGTGTGACTAAGCGGTCACAGCAAGAGTATGACCACTAAAGGGGACAGCATCCGTGAATCACTGATTATCAGAAAAGTAACACATGCGAGTCCTCATTCTTCTCATTCTTTTCAGACTTAGCCATCCTCCCCCAACATTGTGCCTTTTCAAACAAATTTTCGTCATCACCTAGCAGGGCAGGCAAAAAAACTTCAACCTGCTGCCAGCTCAGTGCAAAGGACCATATCTAATGTTCCACGTCAACCTGCATCCACAGGAGATCTCTTCTCACACTTCCTGCAGAAAAATGCTCAACCTTGAAGACTGCAGTACTTTCCTTTGAAGAAACTCACAGTGATCTCCAAAAGAGCTTCATTCAGGTCTTCGGGGGCTCTCTTCAGCCATCTCCAGGAAGAGCCCCACAGCCTGCAGCAGGTCGTGAAACCTGCAACCTTTCTAAGTTTTTCTTCCATTAAGGGCCTCCTGAGAACATGTGCCTAGGGCAGGCCCTGTAGGGCTGTAAGCAAATACCAAACCAGCTACTGTTTGTTTTTATTTTAAGTCATCCTCAGGGAATAAATACAGAGAATTTATTGTTGGAAAGAGCAGGGCAGTGGGTGGGTAAAGCGCTTCCTTCGCTTTCTCCTCTCTGTCTCAGGTATCTTGCTGATTTCTCAGGGTTACTCGCAGGCTTAGCATGGCCAGCATGCTGTATTTCAGTAGACACCTTCTCCTCTAACCCTGATAATTCTTTAGTGCTTAGGGCGGAAGGCTGTGCTTTTTGCATTGTTTTGTGCCTCTGCAGGATGGTGCTTTCTCTCTTGTTTCCACAGCGGCAGGCTCACTGCTCCTGTGTGTGACCTGCAAGAAGCCCCGCAACAGGGAGGAGGAGGAGGCACCACTGAAGCGAGCGAGGGACAAAAAGTGACTTGGTTGCTACTGCTGCCGCAAGAGTTGCTAAGAGAAGGCACAAAGACCCCTGGACATTACCGCTGGAAAGTCATTAGGAAGCTCACAGCCACATCCTCAGCACAGATTGCAAGTCCTTGTTTGCCAGTACACACAGAATGGCATGGGGCCCCCGGAGGAGGGGGAGAGAAGAAGGGAGAGAAGGAGGGGCAGCAGCCCCTTCCTCAAGAGGGTGGAAATGAACTGGAAAAGGGTGGGTGGAGTTCAGTGCAGGCAGGCTATGGGTTTATTTCAGGGTGGGTTTCTTTCTGGTTATAAAGTTTGCCTCTCCCTTCAGGACTGGTNTTTTTTTTTTTTTTTTTTTTTTTTTTTTAAGTTTTATTCATGAGTTGTTAACCATTTTGTTTAGCAAATCGGTTTATCCCAGTGACCTCTCGCTGCTTTAATTTTCGAGATGGCAGATGGCTCTAAAGAAATCCCCCTTAAATGCAGACCCAGACCCAGCCTGTTTGTTCATGCACGAGACGTGCATCAACATGCCAAGCACAGCCTCAGAAAAAAAAGACAAAGTTCTTAAGAAACAAGGGGGCGGGAGAGACTTAAGAGGGGACAGGGAAGTGAGACAGACTAGGCAAAGTCTACGTTTGGTATTTCTCATATTGACAGTCTGCAACTTCCATATCACTACTATCTAAACACAGGCAGCAAACTCCAGGAAGAAAGTCCTGCAGAAATTGTGTATGTGATCTTTAATACAAGAGGTTAAACAGTAGGGACTGAGGGATAGGGATAGGGGTAAATGCAGGAATGAAACAGAGGAAGGAAGCAAGTATGGAAAAGGCAGTTAAGTACTTCTAACTCCCTGTTCAGCCAATGACCTCACAATAAATCCTCTTAGCACCTGGGGCCCATGTTGGATAGCAAAGCACAGTGAACCCTTCCAAAGATGGCCTGCCCCAACCTTTGGAAAAGATGTGAGCACAGTGCAAATATATTACCCAAGCTGTTAATCCCTCTTTTCCACCCGCAATACATTTTCAAGCTCTGGTCCATTCAGTTACTCTGGATGAATATATGAAATAGAAGCACGTTTGAGGAGTTATCATTTCTGCCTTCTCAAGCTGGTAAACATACAAGGGACTGCAAATCTACGCAAATTGTCACTCTTTTCATGTCTTTCACAAACAGTAATACTGTTCAGAGACACCAAATTCCAAGAAACAATTCTGTTCATTTTACCCCATTGTCACATAAATTTGGTTGAAAATGATGAAAAAACAGCAATTGTTTCAATCAATGAAACCCAGAGGGATGAAATGCCTTCAGGTTCTACACCACTGGATTTTACCCTCACCACAGCTCATGCTTAAAATGAGAGCTCCCGAGCAGAATTTGCAAATTGCAGTGTGAGCGCCTGACTCAAATCAATTCTTTCCAGTCTCCAGAGTAGTTGAACAGCCCCAGATCAGCAAAACTTTTAAGTATGTGATTCATTTAAAGCACTTACATGAACTCTATTGGTTTTCATGGCAGGATTTGGTTATTTTTGAGGAGAGAAAAGGGGGTACAATCACAGCATGTGATATGTGTCAAACCACCACACCGAAAAGGGACTGAGCAGAAGGCTCATACTTCTTCCCTTCTCTTCAGTCAACCCACGGACTTCTATGGTATGAGATGGTTAAGTCCTTTGCAGTATGAAGCCTTAGGTGAATGTTAGAGTACAACTAGATATAACCATTATAGAACATCATGGGGCAATAGTTTATGGTTGAACTACTGGGAATAAGTTGAGCAAGATGCCAAGAGCAGCAGCCAAAAGCCCTTTTTACTCCAAGAAATGTCTATGCATTTTATGCATAGAAAGATGCAAATCACAAAGATCTTAAACTCCCGCCTCTTGATTCCTTCTTGACCTCTTTGGCTGGCTCTTTTTGTAACTTTGTCTTAATCAAATCTCTGTCTTGTGTCCAGAGAGATGGTAGAGGAAAGCAAGAGTCCAACTTCACCACATTAAGTTAGTATAGATGAATCTCTCCGATGAATTCCATAAGTGCCACACAGTTTAATCATCATACACAAAACAAAGGAATTAATCCTTTTTTGAGTGTGATGTGTTACAGCAACATAACAGAGCCAACTGTACTGCAACTGCTTGCTGTGGGGCAGAGCTTAACAGGCACAATTGATGGAGCTGCTGGAATATTCCTTTCTAGCATTTCCCAGAAAATCGGGAGAAATCCCAGTTCCAACACCACTGGAGTATGGATCTGGACGGTTGACTTCAGTGATTCAGCTCAGGTCTTGTTATATGAATTGTTTGCCCAGCTCAAAGCATGTCCCAGCCCTGTTATTGTTAGATATAAGTGATAAGTTTCCTTCAGACAACTTACCACAAAGCAGACTTTTTTTTATTATTAATACCATTATTACTTATTTGTTCCCCAAGTTGAATATGATTTCCTTAAATGCTTCCACTCAAACCATTTTACCCAGTGTTCAAATTCTGTGCAATGTCAGTTAACTGGCACGTGATTATTTCTGGTCCTTGATGGATGGACACAAACCTTAGAATCTGGAGGCCTATCAAACCACTGTAGCTTCCTTTCTTTCAAGGAGCAGTAGCTGTGAAACAGCATTGGGAAATTTTATAAAATATTAAACCTCCTACTTTCTAGGCCACACAGTCCTTGCCTGAGGCATCCTTCATATAAAAACTTAAGCTATTACAAGATTTATTGCCTAGATGCAAAGGAGCACACAAAATTGAAGTCTAAGCCAGTTGCAACACAGATATTCTTCCTAAGATGCCCTGAACAGTGCTGTACACAGGTGACGAGAAAAATGCAGCAGCTCCAATTCAGATCAGCCAGTGTTAAAATAAAAGAGCATCAGCCTGGAGGCACCGATGCAGTATAATATATTCAAATTAAAGAGGACATGGCCAGTCACAGTCCACACACACTGTGAAACTTTATCAGTGCAAAGGTTTATCATTGTCGTGTCAGACAGCTCAATCACTAGCATGAAGGATCCTGACAGAGGAAGGCAAAGAGCAGTCTAAGGGGAAAACTTCATTACATGTACTTAGATTCATTCACAGCTCCTTCGGTCACCATAAGTTTAAACATACTGTGCTCCAGATGGGCAAAGGATGTGTGGTATTTGGGATGGGAAACTGTCACTGCTATGGCCTCATATGCCAACTATACTCAGCATAGATATATGGACCAGGCTTCCCAAGGGCTCCTCAGCAAGATGTGCATTTCAAAGAACTAATGTTTCACTTCTTCTCTGTGCTACTCAATGTCTGCACCCTGACAGATTTTTGTTTCATTATGTTCATGTGAGAAATATGCTTTTATGGGAACTCAGATTCAAGAGGACCATTTTCAAGTGGTTTTATGAAGACATATGGAAGCCACGTCCCTCTATAGCACTAGTGAGACTTCTTCTATCATAACTATTGCACATTAGCTTTCCTCCTCCAAAGCGGGAATTCTCCAGTGTTTGACAAGGCTTTCAGCTCAACATTAAAGTGAGACAGTAGTGTTATGAATCTGTTATGCCACCTGCCTGAAACTGAATATTATAAGAAGATGAACTGGATGTTCTAAAGAACGGAAATATTATTCACATGGTCATACCATATACTCCTCACTATAGTTCCTTTCCATTCAGAAAGATCTGGTATATACCTTACAATAAGTTTTAGCCACCATGAGTATATGCATACATGGTACTTCATGTACACCCTGTCAAAATATTCACTAGTTTGCAGGAGTGTTCTTATATTCATACCTCATACATACTGTGTCAATAGTTTTTAAGTCACTAAAATAACTAAAGTCATCTCCAGTCTTGATTTAATGATAAATCACCACAGAATCATAAAGTAGCTTACACTGAAAGGGGCCTCCTAGGGTCATCTCATCTAACTGCATGCTCCAAGCTTTATGTTGGAAACGGTCAGTGTCGTACTATCTTGTTAAAGGAGACAGTAAAATATTCCAGAGGGGCAACAGCCACTGGGCTTTAGTTAGCTGATTTTATTCGCCAGTGCAAGATCTTTGTGGTAACAACATCCACCATTAACTGGCGCAGTTGTTATAAGGGATGCACTTATCAATTAGTAAATGGCAGCTAGCAGTTAGTGCAACCAAATGAAATACACTGCTTGTCCCAGAAAAATGCTATAGTATTTTTTGATTCTGAATGTACAGGGGCCTCTTAACCTTGCAACAAGTTACCTCAGCCCAGTGGCCCAGGTAAGGGGAGGGATACTCACTGCCCAGACGGAGCAGTGTGTCAGGTGTCGTTCCCAATCCCTGTTCAACTCGTCAGTGCTGGACTCTATCCTTTATACCCCTAGGAAAGATGCATGTGACTGTGGTGAGGTAATCTCTCCAGAACCTTCAGGCAAGATCCATAAGAATATCTGATCTTTGCACAGTCAGCAAGGCAAGTTTTCCAAAGATATCCTTTTTTGTTTTTTTTTAGTGAGTTTGGTACTGTTGCAATTTTTAGCAAAGCAAGACTACTCTGCCTCCAGAAGATTTCCCAATTCCCTATCTTGCTGCTGAGTTCAGTACCCATCATTTACTCATTGTGTTTCTGCCACACTGTGAGAGTTTGTGCAGTTTGGCAGCTTCATTGTTAACTATTCATTTGCCCATCAGCCAGAGATCTGCAAAGGTCAGTTTAAAGCAGTTAAGTCTCATCATCACCTTTAACCATGCCTACAGCTGGCCCACTTTACTTGGCATTGCGATGAAGAGTCACTAGCTGCATTTCAGCTGAAAGGATATGTTCTAACTCCATCATCTCCAAATATCTAGCATCAGTACTCCTTTTTCTTTGTTTCTTACTCTATTTGTAGAATGATTCTTTGCTATATAACTTCATTGTCTGTCAAACAGTTGGGAACCATGACCTCAAATATTCTAATATTCTACAGTATTGACTGAAAATTCCACAAAATCAGAGAAGGCTGACATCTGTGTTGGACCTTCACTGACCATGGTACTTTATCTTTTAGGCTTACAGAAGGGAAATATTTCAGACAACATAAAACAAAGTAGAGATGAATGTTTTGAATAGCTAATTCCAGTAACATCAAAAGTAGGTCAATATTTTTAAGATGTGCATAGTGCATAATATATATGTGCAATATATTATAATCATAAATAAAGTAATAGAAAAACAAGAATTAAGATGAATAACAAAATCTATATGTACCAAAGAAAACCTTTACATACAAAATTATGACTGCTGCTGTTAAGCTTTGGGCCTGCAAATTTAAATTCACTGCCACAGTCCTCTGTCATGTTAGCCATTCAACTGCCTTCTTAGAAAATATTTATGTCACTACAGATTTTCAAGATCAGGCCCAAAATAAATAATAATAGGATCACTTAGGCAGAGCTTTACATCTGTACAAATAATGTCTAATGAATTCCTGATGGAGTTCTACTGTTGACTAAGGAAATCATGTGAGAACCTCCACAATAAATGAAGCAGCAACACATTTTGGATCAAAGGAAATAATACAGAAAAGCAAACTAATGAACAAAGGGATATAGTCATTCTTGGCATAATTCCTTCTAAGTCATTTAGACGCTCTTTAGACACTGGCACTATTTACTTTGTAGCTAAACCTCCTGGCCTTTGGATTGAATCACCTTCGGTCTTCAACAGTCAAGTGCTTGTGTTTAACCGAGAGCACAGTCTTCAGGGGGAAAGGTCTTTTATGTACTAACTTCAGCATCATCCAGTGCAAACTCTTTAATGCAGAGGTGACCTTTTCACTGTGCAATTGGACAGTGTGAACACAGCAAGGTCCAGGTCCATGCCAAAGGCTCCTAGGCACTTCAGGAATACAAATAAATAACAATAGTCCAAATTTAACCAGGTATGACCACCCTGACTTTGAAACTAATACCACATGCTGTACTTGGATGCTTTTCCTGAAGTGAGTTTCTTTTGAAAGTGACCTCTTTTCCACACAGATTTAGGAATTGCAGTGCTCCCTGCAATTGCAGAAGCTGTGTGCTTTAATAGCCTTTTCAGCCAAAAACTCCCCCGGGCCTCATTCTGTCTCATTTCTCCCTCAAGGCACATACACAAGGCCAGAGAGAAGTGGAAATAGTAGGCTGGAACTCAGACCGTAAGGAACAACAGTCTCCTGGTCCTGCCTTATTTCGCTGTCAGATATCACCAGAGAATCCTCCTGCTTATTTACATTCTTCCATGCCCTCTGACTGGTTAAAGGACAACCTGGTCATACTCCAAAAATCTCATTGAAACACAGTACACTGAAATGACCCGTGCTGGCCTCCTTTATAATGCAGAAGATGTGTCACTCATCCCTGCTCTGCACATGCATCATATTTATAACACCAGGATCAGGGACCACTGCTCATGTTAAAGAGCTTTCTAAATACTTGTCTTCCAAGATCTCTGAAGGACATCTTTCATGCCTCATCCTCCTTCTTTCTTGGGGAATTCCTCTGTGCTACACACATTAGCAGGAGGCTAAGAGACTGATTGAGGTGCCCACACGTAGCCTACAGTCTGATAAAGGACAGTGCTGGGTGGTCTTGAGACAAAAGAGGCGTCAAAGTTCATTCAGTTGGCCACAAAATAGGTGTCTAGCTTCACTCAAGATGCCCTAGGTACCCACAAACAACTTTTCAGCGTGACACAGGTGCCCTTCCAGTCCAGCAGCTGGGTGGGAAGCCCTAGGGCATACAATAATGTTGGACACAGGTATGCAGACAACTGAAATGACTCTGTAAGGCAGGATTCAGGCTCCATTACCTGTACTGAACGCTCCTACTTTAGGCTGTTCAGTATAATGGAACATTTATACCCATGGCTGATATTCAGATACACAAATTCAGAGGTGTCTAAACTGGAATTTAAACCAATCTAATATTCTGAGACGGGATTTCAACCATAGGAAACACTCAATACTGACTTGTTCTTGTGGACCCAATGCATTGAGCTATTTAGTCCATGATTCTGGTCCACAAAAGGAGTCTATTTGGTTACCACAGAGACCTCGTGGCTCTACTTTTGAGAGCCAAGCAGCATCAAAAAATTAATGAGAACAATCCAAAAGCAAAAAACAGACCAGAAGTTTTTCCTTGGATGAGGACATGCAGAATTTAAGAGGGAAGAAGGGAGATCTGTAAAACCTAATTCATTGCACTAGAAAGGCAGACTTGACTAAAGAAGTGGGGAAGCAATACTGCAATTAAGGGAATCCATTGCCTCCAGCAATGCAAAAATTCTGAGTGATGAAGTCCACATAGCAGAGAGTATCAGATACAGATCCCAGCCCATAAGGATATAAATATATGGATGAACTACCAGCCTTGGATTAAGAAAAAGCAAAGGATTTCATGCTGCAGTTATGGATCAAAGCCGCAGCAAAATCTTAGCAAATGCGGGTAACAGAGAACCTCAAATAGTATCCTGTAAAATCTGTCTATGGGGAGAAAATTTAGAAAAATAATTTCTCACTACTTCAAATGTTCCAGAATTAGTGTCTTTGAGAAATAATCAGGTATAATATATTCTTGGTGTAAGGTTAAAAGAACAGTAGGTAAAATTAAGAATTAACATCTGAATCACTTCTACAGACCTCCCTATAACTAAAATATGTCCAAAAGTTTAGCTAAGTATCAAAAAAGGGCTACTAACACCACACTTGAAAAACAGATGAGATGACAGCAACAGAGAGACAACTGAGAAGGAAAACATTCCCAAGCTTAAAAAGAAAGGAAGCTAAATTCTTAGAAGCAGCAGGAATACATCTATTCATGGGATTGATAAGAAAATCAACAAGGCATGCATACTGCTGCCCATAAGAATTATAAATAAATAAATAAATAAAAATAAAACAAAGGAAAAAGGAAAGAAACAAAATAATGAACACACTCAATGCCTCAGTGACATATTTGAACCATATACAAACACTTCAGCTTGGAAATCTGACCAAATCAATGCAAATATTGAGGAGCATTAATTACAGCAGGCATTGAGGAAGGGGTAAATGAGAAGAGGCTGAAATGGAGCTCACAGGGAAGCAGTAGCTAAAAATGTAAATGTCTGTAAACTAGAAACTATTCTGTGAATATGCAGTGTCCATTGGATTGCCGGGAACAAGAATAAGTGGTTCTTTAGACAAAACCAGAGAGAGCAGGAGTCATACAAGGCAGCTAAAAGTTACCCACATGGCTGATTTCCTTCATAGATGGATATTCTGAACATTTTAGGGTAATATATCATTGTAATATTTTCAGCAAGTTTTAAATGGCTCTATGGATTACATGCCCAGCTCCAAATACTTGGGCAGAATTTACAGAAACCAGTCATTAATTATTATTATTGCTATATACACATAATTCCAAGCCACTAAATAATTACCATCATGCTTCAATGCAGAACATTTCTTAACAATCTGAAAGCATAATGGCACCAGGCACACTGAATAGAGCAATCTATTTTTGATTATGTCGTGGCAAGAATTGCCGTCACTGCTTCATATGAATTGAATATTTAAAATATCGTCATAAAAATAGCAATCCTTTATTAGGCATTATCCTCTCCCGTAATGGAACTACAGGTCACAGAACACCTTTCTTTCCTCATTATTGACACTACTAGAAACCAGGCTAATAACTTCATTGTTACTGCAAGGCTTCTGCAAGGTTTTACATGCATCTAAAATTTAGATATTAACCCCTGCTTTAAACATTTGTTCATCAGCATACAATTCTGAACTCTCCCTCTAAGATAAGGCATCAGGCCCAAAATAAAAGAGCTTTCCCTGCTCCCTGGTAAGAGAGAAAAAGGAGTTCTTTATCGAAAGCATATTAGCATATTTTGCCTCATTAATAACTTCACTGCAGCGTTAATCTCCTTAATTATTGCACTTAGAATTCAACATGGCAGCTAATTAATTCAAAGACTGAAAAAAAACAAATTTAGAATTATAAAACATGCAAACATATCCCTGCATTGTGTGTACACTTATTTTAGAAAATCTTCCTTCTTTGTTCTGCCCCATGAAACACTGTCTGTGCAGATAGTAAGTCTAAAGTTACATATTTAATGATTTATTTTAGCACATCTTTCCAGATTTGCCATTTTAGGTTTCTCTTTTGATGAATCTTCCTAGAATAAATGGGGTTAATGCATCTCAGCAGTATGCCGTAAGAACTTCGAGCTCCATTACCCACTGTTAAGACCTTGTCCTCTGCTTTTGCTCAGCAAATCTCTCTTTTTAGTTTACTGGCAACAGCCAACAGAAACACTAAATCCTTAGCAGGTCATTTGAAAACAGGAGTTCGCTTATTTCCAAACAGCCCCCAAATTACTTTCTCATAGGCCACAAAAGACCTCCAAAAAAGACATCATTAAAAAAAAAAAAAAAAAATCTGTTTCTGGAATTTTGTCTTTTTTTTTTTAACTAGCAAGAATATCTCAAGGTATTTTGGTAAAGCCCACAATTCTTGTGATCAGAAATGAGACTGATATTCTGCTAGAGCAACTTCTTAGCCACTTTCTTATCCATCTTACATCTTAACAAGACAAAATCATCACTAAGCAGTTACCCTTACAGGGCTCTCCCATATAACTCTCCCTCAGGTGCTACCATGAGATTGCCCAAAACAGCTGGAGAATCCAGTGATGCTCACCAATGTCAAGGATGGTGCATAGCTGTGTCCACTGCAAATCTTAACTAAATATAGACACATCAGCAGAACAACTGCTTTCCAGCTCTGCCTCTTGAGCCCTGCTATTGCAACAGAAAAAAAAAAAAATAAAATAAAATAAAAGGTATTTGCTATATTGGTAAGAAGCTAGTGTCGCTGGCATTGGTTACCATGCTGGTATATGATTGCTGGTGCAGCTCACTTCCCACTAAGCACTTTGCTGGTTTACTCTCTTGGTGTCCTCATATATTTATATTTGTCATCCTCATATGCTTCAACTTGTGGCAGCTTAGTGAAAAAATGGATAATGCAGAATTTTAAGGTGTTGGCCTCAACTGCCCACAGTTTTATTATCTTGGGTTATTTATGTTCATACAACAAGCTTGCTTAACCTCAACTGAATTGCCAGAGGATCCCAGAGTGATAGAGTATGGTGCAGGTAACATAAGCCTTTTGAAGCTAGTTGTTATAGTTCATGTTAAGTTGTAAGAGAATTGTGTTTAATGAGTCTCTCTGCTTGGTAAGAGCATGAGGCTCTGCACACAACAGCAGCTCCCTACTAGTAGTGCCTACGTAAGGACCAGATAGGTCCATCAACTCAGTAGTACTTTTCTTAGCTTTTGTTTTTAGAGTACCTAAACTGGGACTTCAAGTGAAACTGAGGTGCCTAAATCCAAATATACCCATTTAGCATTTACTTGGCCCTGGAAATAGCTATATTCAGTAGGTGTGGAAAACACCTATGGAAAAAAAAAAAAGTAGTTCTGCTTCCTGGCAAGCTTATATTCTCTCTGACTGTCAAGCTGAGGTTCTCTCATTTTACACACAGTCAGGATTGAGAAACAAAACATAAGAACAAATCTGGACCCTGTAAGCCTCTCCAAGAGATATTCTCAGAGCACACTTAACACTGACCCAATTCAAGTCTTCATAGAATGCACCCTGAGGTCTATCAGAAACCGGGAAAATAGAATTCTGAGGGTGCCCTTTTTCTACATAATAGCCTGATGGCTCGAGCACTCATTCCAAATGTGAGAGAAAAGAGTTTGCCTACAAATACTCCTTCTTAATTACTCCTTTACTATTCCCTCTTCTGTCTCTTCTCTCTGGACTCATGACTAAGGCATTTTTTTCTTGCACAGTCTCTCAGAGTGGGTGTCTCCCCACCTCATATCACTTGGTAGTCATGTCTTTTGTGACCCTCTCTAATAGAGCAAAGAACAAACCTGGGTGTTTCACTGCTCTAACTAGGTCTAACTCCACTGTGTAGGAGAAAGACTCTTCCTCGGTTTTCAGATGTCTCTTCCAGCAAAAGAATGAGGCTTGTTCCATTCTTCAAGAAAAGCAAAAATTGACACTTGGAAAAGCCCATCCAAGACCTCACTGGCAGATAGAAATGTTCCTCACTGTAACCATAACATAGTTACTTCAGGGCTGTAAGTGGCCAGGATTTCAGGCACTGCAGAGTCCTCCACTGCACATCCCTACACCCCTAGACAGTCTAGTCACTGCAGACCCCTCTCTGGGATACAAACCATTTCCTAGATAGCTATGTTTGAGACTTCTGCCTGGGCAATTGAAATTTTGACACTGAAAGACTGGAATTTTAGAGCTTCCTCCAGATCTTGTCTCTGTCTGTAGTGCACTGCAGTTGCATAGACTGGGAATTTTGTAGCAGTCTCACAATCATTAAAAAATTGAAGGATTTTGTTAAATTAAGCTTGAGAATGAATAATGCAGACATGACCATGCACCCTCTGTTATTTATCTGGCCTTTCTTTTGCATCAGATATATTTTATATAACTGACCACTTCCAGATCAGAACAAGACAAATATTTTTGTACAGCAAACTCAGTGACTGCCTGACCAGAATTGCCAATGTAGCACACAATGGAAGGACCTGGTATATTCAAGTAAAGAGTAAAGTTTGATGCTTCCTGAATAAATCTGCTAAGAAGTAAGCATCAAAAATAGACTGTTTTGCCATGTGAAGTATTAACTTTCAGTTGCCATATTAATCCACTGTGTAAATGAAGACATTCAAATCCCTTTAAATGAAAACTATAGCTTTAGGCTGTCTGTAGTCTCAGAAAACTTTACTCAGTTCACTTAGAGCTAGTTCAGTCTTTGAGATAGTTCTTTTTTTTTTTTTGAGCTTTTTTTCATTTATTTGTAATGAAAGCTAAAACCTGGGTCACCGTTCTGGGCCACCTTGTAGCATCCCCAGTAAGTTATTTAGCAGGAGATTACACCATAAGCAGAGCCATGGACCTTGAAGACCAGTCATCCAGAGCAAGTAGGGAGCCAGTACAGAGCTGAATTAGCAAAAGATCTGTTTAAGGAAACGTGTCTAACAACTGCTTTATCAAGCATACATCGTCTATTCATTGCTGTGTAGCATTAACATGAACACATTATTTATGCAGAGATCATAAGATGCACATGAGCACTGCAAAAGCTTTTAGAAGACTACTAATTTTTCCTTCTTTACTTTCAAGATTTCATCCAGAATAACCTGCAGTCTAAAATCCCTCCAATGATAAAAAAATAGAGAAAGTCCTCCCCTTGATGATCCAAAGGAAAAGGGAGCATCACATAACGGAGGGAATTTTCAAAGTAATCAACAGACATCAGGCACATGACCTTGTTTCAGATACAGGAAAACCTGAATCACTGAAGGCAGAGGTACTATGTTATATATGAAAAGACAAGTTTAACTACAGTTAATAGTGACCTGATCTAACAAGACAGGATACCCAGTCCTCTGGCAGGCAAATTCCAGAAGCCAGATCTCCCTCCTCTGCTCCAAGGGATGGCACCCAGTGGGACATCAGTCACCTCTTCCACCTCTGAAGGGGCCACCACACGTCATCTGTACTCCAGAGCACCTTCACTGAATATGGGGCCTCCACCTCATCCTTCGTACTGCACATTTCTTTCCAGTCCACAAGGGACTGGTCAGAGCAAACCCTTTGGAGTATCCCAGAAGGTTCCTGGTCTCTGGCTTCCCAAATCCTGTCTCCAGCACTACCTAGACGGAAGCATAGTGGGTAAACAGGACCAAGGAGGCTCAGGGGGTAGAGAGTGTTTCAGAGTGGGAAGAGGATCCCAACCTTTCTCCAGGCTTTTTCACAGACTATAGCATCCCAGGTACAGTGTGTGGAGTCTGAAAAGGGTGAAATGGATGAAAATGGTGAGAGTGTGAATGTGCGGTGAGGGAAAAAATAACCCTGTTCAAGCATTAGAGAGCCTTACTGCTCACATTTCTGATCCAGAGAACTCAAAATGCACATGGGCCAGGAGGTTAATCTGGAATAACCTAGAATATCCTGAGGCCAGCAGCTGCATCTTCTTGGGGCTGGCAAGGGATAGATTAGCCTCTCATTGCTTTCATTATCTGGATTATAATGAAAAGAAAAGAAAGAGGGTAGAGGCAGGCTGTTAGACATTTCCCCACAGACTCCCAGCCCAGATGTTAGACCAGCTGGCTGCCAATCCCACACAGAGGCTTTGCTGCCAAAGCTGGGGCTGATGACCTGGAGATGGAGAGATGGCCACTACCTCCCTCGACATCTGAGACAGAGAGAAGGGGAAGGATGGTGAAAAGGAGGGGTTTGGCTATCAAGTCTTATCTGCCCATCAGGTGTCACCCACTCATCAGGGCTTCCAAGAGAGAAAGAAATGCTTCACCACAAACAGGCAAGGAACTGACTGTGATTTTCACAGCCACTCTGCCAAAACACACACAATGATCTCTAGCGTGACTCAATTCCCTACAACAAATGCTACTCAGGGTGCCATTTTGCACTGTCCCATGTCTCTTTTGCTGCTCTGTCCGTCAGGGTTTGGAGAAGACCTCCAGGTACCTGCAGCACTTCTTTACAGTACCTGCTCTCAAAGCAACTCTTGCAAAGAGCAAAGACACTTGTCTCCCTATGGCTCTTTCCTCCTCTTCTCTCTCCTCATTCCTTAGCTCTGCTGCTCTCATTCCAAATATTTTTCCATTCATTACTACCGTTTTCACATTCACTTTTGATCTCAAGCTCAAAGCTGAACCTGCTCCCAAAGGGCAGCCCCACTGCCCTGCTGGAAGGAATGGTCCTCTCCAAAATCCCTTGGAGGGGCCTGTGTGGTCACCGAGGTCTGCAGGACTACGAGATGCAGGGCTAAAGGGGCTCACACCTTGCGTGGCATCTGCCCCGAGATGTGATGTTGTCTTATCCTTCCTGCATGTATCCCTATCCCCACCTATCTTTTCCTTCCCTTTGCTTCTCTTCTGATTCGTATTTAAAATATGCTTCTCATAAGAAATGTACTTAATCCACCAGATGGGGCAGAAAAGATAGTTCAAATAAACACCTGCATTTGAGAGAGAATAGCTCTGTCTTCTAGTAATCCATCATATTCTGGACCACATTCAGGGAATTCAGAAAATCCTCCTTAGGAGAAGTCCTTTGTATTTCTAATCTGAACGAAACTGAGCTGGCAGTTCCCTAAGGTAAGGTCTATCTACACCCCTGTTTATCAACAACATATTGGAGTATTTAGCAGGTAAACAAAAACCATTATAATCAATGCTTCTCCCCTCTCATTTCCAACAGACATCATTCTATCAGTAGAAAATTTTGATTTACATAACCAGCAACTAGCAAACTGATAACACAGAACGGCCAACACTGAGAAGTAGAAATTAGGACATTTGCCATCTTTACCCGGCTTGAAATGCTGTGTTGTCTCTTTAAAAACAATGAAAACTATTCTAGATAAAATATTTTAGAATGTATTATCTCCCCAAGAGAATGGATTTTTCCTCTTAAAGAAAAAAACTCTCACTAATATTAAAATATACTGAACCTGATAGAAACAGAATGTCTCCTTTGAAGTTGTTTCAATCTTTTTAAATATCTAAAGGACCTAACCCACACAGGGCTTGCACGTTTTCTGCTTGGAAAAAAAATCAAAGCTTTTTCCCCTTTTTTCCTGCATTCCCACCCGCTTGCCAATTATGGGAATTACAAAAAATCAGTGTCTCAAAGAGGTAGGGTTTTTTTGCACTTCTGTAATTATGTGCTGGAATTATTTATTTGGGGAGAGGGACTGGGAGGAAGGGGGAATAGAGGAGAGTTGTATTTCAGGAGTTATATGCACACTTCCATCCTGGATCAAGCACCAAGGTGATCAAGGACCAGGTGATTTTTCACGGACGTAGCAAACGCGCCTCAGCTTAATAGCTTGGCTCTGATTTGCTCAAGCGATCGACAGCTCCTCATCTTCTTTATTAGTCTCTCTGTTTATCTGCCCAGCGATGAGTTCCAGCTCCTGTAGCCAGAGAACAAGCCAAGAATAGCCAGATCCAGAGCTGTGAAAGATATTCCTCCAGCATCATCTGGCTCCTTGGCAGAGTCTGCAGGCAGCTGTACTAACAGCCCTACGGCAGCCTCTGGGTATGTCATGTGGTCACGCTATAGTGGTACTGGCTGAACATCTTTGTCCTCCTGGACACAATTTTCCTTTGATTCACCTTGAATCTGAAAAAAAAAAAAATCCATTATGTGACCATTGTCTCAGATTTGATAAATAAGTACTTTTTTAATGACTCCTCATAAAAGATAGCCAAAGTGTCTTATTTCTGCTGTCATACTTTATAAATCTGCATATTGCCTTTAAGGACCATTCACTCTGCAGTACTGGATATACTTTTGAGGCACTTTTCCACAGCAAATGAGCAGGATCTTTTCTAGTTGATTTGTATCACAAGGGCTGGAATCGTTGGCTGACTGGTAAACAAAAAGCATGAGAAAAAAAAAGAGATAGAGAGAAGATGGCTGGATGGCTACCTCAAAACTGCTCAGACTATTGTGTCTACATCAGTCATTCCATAATTCCCAAAATAGATTCCTTTATTTTTTTAAGAAAAAATATAGAGAAAATAAAGAGGCAGACCGCACTGATATAATAAATTTAATCATAAATGTCTACTACCTTGTGCTTCCATCTTTCTCATGTCCTTTCTTCCTTCTTTTCTTCCTTCTGCAAGAAAGACGAGTGAAAACTCTGTGTGTATTAACCACAAATGTATTCTGTAAATATCTTGTCTTAAAATATTACTCATATCACACTGTTGCACAGTCAAATAGCATTGGAAACAAAGCACTAAATGCAACATAAATTACATCAGCATTTTATCTTGGGCATAAATTATCTGAACTAAACAAAATCTGACTTTGCTTTTACTAGTTCAGCCACTGTTTCCATTTAAAATGCTGTAGGTCATCCTTAAACATACGTTTGTCCTTTCAGTTGATCTTTACATTTAAATTGGTTTAATAATTCATGACATAACAAGCATTAAAATATAAGCATTTACTACCTAAGGAACAAACAGTTTGTCAACCTCAGCAGTAGATGTGACACAGCTGAACATTTGAATCAAAAAAGAGCATATTTCCATGTACTGTGACTGATGCAATTGTATACAGGCATTTATTTGTCTGCTCAAAGTTTCAAACCTCATACTTTTTTTTTCTTTCTTTCTTATTGTATTTGTCTAAATCCAATTGTAAGTTCTCCAGGGCAGTAATCTGTCTCTTTGTATGCTTGTAAAGCACCATGTACACCTATGGCACTTTATAATAAGTAATTTCCTATCTGCTTTTGATTAAAGAGGGTATTCAGGTGAAATATTGTAAATCGAAATGGATAGGCTGGGCGGACAGCTCACATTACCAATACGATTTTGTTGGACATTGTGTCTAAGCACAGAACAGCAGCCAATGCGCTATATACAGTATGAGCTTGCCTATATGTGCAGCTCCAAATGTCTCTCGGAGCCATTCTACAGCCATGCTGACACCATGCCCGACACAATGCACTGTGCAGCATAAAGGAGCTCTCCATTCCATGCTTTGTATTGCAATATGCATTCGCTTGTAAGAGTGTCTATTGCATTTTTCAGGGTTATTCTGTGAGGCCAGGCCAGACACATTGTGGAGCAATTGGAAAGACAAGAGTGCACAGTGTATGCTGGAGGTGGAATGAAAGCGGGATAAGACACAGATGGGGGAGGAGAGAGATAAGGCGAGAATTGTTTTATTAGTAGGATCGCCGGGTGACTTGCTTGAAGCATGGACAGAGCCAGACGAGTCCATTCCCCATTTAATGGTAATTGATTTGTGGAGGTGATATAGCGAAAAAAAAGAGAGTCCAGCTGCATGGTTCTTGCATGGAGAAAGCTCCTGGTGTGCTTAGGATTACCATATCTGTGATAGACCCAAGCAATAGCCCTTTGGGGAGCAGCCTGTGCCTTTGTCTGCAACCGAGGATGCTGGGTGCTAGCCTGGATGCTAAGGTACCCATTGGAGGTCAAAAAACTCTCCTCTTCCAGAAAATCAACCCTGCACTGTTACCTAGAAGTGAAGCCCCCTCCTCTCACCTCTTTTCTCCCAGATCCCTCAGCCCCCTACTATCCTGACACAGAGACTAGAGTACTATCTCAGTCCTCAAATTTCCCAGCTGCTCCAAAACCACAGTTGCCCACTCCCTCCTGCCCCACTTAGTTTGCCCCAAAGGCTCTGACCCCCTGACATTGCCACCACTTTTACGCATCACCTCGCACCCTCACCCCTTACCACCTGCTACTCAAACTCTCTATTTCTCCCTGACCTAGAACCCCAGACCTTCCATGATAGCTTACCTCCTCCCAGGATCTGCCAACATTTTCCTCCACCATCTTTCCCTTTCAGATCCTCCTACCAACTCAAGTCTTCCCACCCAGGTTTCCCTCTCCTAATCCCCACTCTCTGCTTTCTTTGCTTAACCCAAATTTTCCCTGCCCTCCATCTCCCTTCTCCGTTATTCCTGTATCCCACAAGGGCAGACCTTCAGTTTCCCCCATAGGATGAAACCCCACAGCCCCTTTTCCCTAACCTTTTCCACTCTGAAAGAGTAATTCCAGGGGAAATTTCCATTAACAGTGACCTCACTGAAACTTCAAGTGTCTAGAAGAGTTTTAGCATATTTGCCAAGCAAGTATGTTGAGGAAGATAAAGCCAAAAATAAATCAGCAGCTTGCTTGTTTTCATAGAAGTGTCTCTAGAGGACCTAACTGTAGACAGAAATTCACACCACCCTCTGTGGGGAAGTACTATTATATATATATGGCTCATTTTTGGCTGACCAAAACAAGTCCCACACAGCTTTGCTTCATGGCTCACTGGGGTCTTCAGTCTTGGAACAACTTAACACAAAAAAAGGGTTCAATGCTATCTATCTGAAGTGTTATCAAACACCACATTGATGAGACAACAGTATAAGGAAGCCCAGCACAGAGGTTTATTCCCCACAAGGAGAAGAAATCAAAAGGTTTTTGGTGGCAGGGGAAAGGAAGTCAAGAAGCTCACTGCATACTTGGAGGACAGTAAGCAAGGAAGTCACCATCTGGGCAGCCAAAGCTTGTTGCTTAATGAACAATCACTGATGTAAATCCCTATCATGCCATAGGCAACATACATGATTACAGGGCAAACAGAAGAGGCTTTTGCCTCTACAGACTTATATATTTCAAAGACTGTGACACCCTAGAGAACTTAATTGGAAGAACATTATTAAGATTGTGAAGAGAGGTACTTAAACGAGGAAATATGGGGCCTAAGGTGCTCTTTGCAGCCTCACTCATGCTGTGATGCAATCCTTATTTGCCCAGTCAAGTATTATTTTTCCACTGGACTCCAGCAATACTCAGTAGACAGGAGAGTTGTCATTTCCTCCAGTACTGTGATCTGCTTCTTTGCTCCATGCCTCACAGTTTCCTCAAACTGTTCAAGTCCTACTCAGGGCAGAAATAATAATTTTCTTACAGATTTCTCTGTGGCCTCTGCATTCTTACCTTAGAGTGATTCACAGATGTTAATTATTTTATCTCCATAATGAAGCTGTGAAAGGAAGGTGTATCATTAACCCCACATTACAGCTTGTGAGTTGAAGCACAAAGAGATGCAGGTCAAAAGTAACTGCTAATTTTGCATGCCTAAGCTGGAATACTCACAGGCTTCTTTCTCCTCACTTCTGGAAGCCTGTCATGGAAAACTCAATAACGTTCTGTGTGTGGCTGCCTAGATTTTAATAAGCAGTAAACTGAAAAAGCCAAATTTCCCCACCAGTTCTCCAGAAGTTGTAGTCAGGGTTGCAAGCTGTAGATTTACCACACAGACAAGCTCTTCTGTTGGAGGAGGCACAGAGCCAGGAACAAAGTTGGATTATCATGCACAAACTTTCTTGAAACCAAGAGAATGAAGGATGCTTAACTGATGGGTTTTACAGGTATCTCCTAGCAGCAGAGGAATAGTTCACTCTATCCCACAAACATCCTCAGTCTTAATGCAAATTTGAAACAGAGAGGAGAGAAAGGTACTGTGACTGGAATAGACTCTCTTGTTTTTTCTCTCCCCAAGTGCCCATTGCTGCTTCATTCAAAATCAGGAGCTTCTTTGTCCATCTGCCTGGGACTACAGAGAGATGTAGATGGCTTTCAGGTCCCTGAATCTGCCCAGGTTGTTCCCAAATCAGATGCTACAGCATGCTCAGTGCAGGTAGAATTTAAAGGTGATTTAGCTGCTAAATCTCTGTTTAGCATCTGCAGGCTCCAGGATTTCAGATGTATGGCCCAGTTTCATTGAATTTTCACAGGATCGACAGAAGTCACTCACCTGCTTTAGCAGGGCATGCTCTTGCAAGCTGCCAAGTCCTCAAACTAAATCACAAAAACTCCCTGTTAAAAAAAAAAAAAAAAAAACGCAAAAGAGAAGAGCCTAGATGTTTATCCCACAGGCAAAACAACCATAAAAAAGCCTAAGATAAATTTATCCTATCCTCCTTTCTGAAGATAGCTGAACTGCTTCAGTTTAAACTTTCTCTTAAAGAAAAAAAAAAAAAAACAGCCTAAAGCAGACACCCAGCATGAAAAATTTCCGCCTAAACAGTTAATAGTTGGTGAAGTATAAGCAGCTGGAGACAGTCTTGTGTACAATGTAAGTATTGTTGTAAGACTACCCTACATAAAGAGCTGTGGCCTGGAGTGCCTTTCCCTGGCACACCCGCTGCCACTGCCCCTGCTCCAGACTCACACTGGTGGCTCCACAGTCCAACCCAATACCAGTCTCTCAACAGTTTCTCAATTTCTGCTTTATCCCGGGCTAAATAAACCCGATATAAGGGAGTTACTTACGCAATACCTTGAATCCAAGCTACAACTCTCTATATGGATGTGCAGTAAGTCCCTTACACTTTGTGCTCTCTGTTATCCTTATCTATTGTGGATGTACCACGTACCTTTAACTGGTTAATTACTTTGGCCATGAATTGGGCACAGTCTCCAGTCATTAGCAAGCATCATGTGTTCACAGCTCATTATGTGTCTTGGAAAGCTGCATCTGGATATGGTGCATCTTCCTTTTACAATGCCAGGGGTCTCTTGCACAAACCCCCTTATTCTTTTGATGGACATTAGACAGCTTGCTCATTAGTCTAGTACCTAATTGCTTATCAGTCACACTCTCAAGCTCCTCATTACTTTACTTGCACAGCTACCATAATTAGATTTCACATTTCTTTAGACTCTCGTGTCATTGTCTTAGCTTACTGAGGAGGAACTCATAGAATAAACATATTATAAATTGTCTTCTATAATTATCATGTTCATTATAACATATATCACATATATAGAGAGAGACATGCTGCTGAGGCAAACTCAGCTCTCTCCAGATAAGTGTTCAAGACTACTCCTCCATTGTAGCTATGGTGTTCCAGGAGCACCTCTGAGCGCTTATTTGTCAGTTTTAACTTCTGTGAGGCTTCACCCATCAGTGACCCTCCGCCTACAAATCATGCCTGGCTGCATCATTTTCTACCTCTCACCCCACTGCCGCATACCTCTACCACAAAACAAAGCTTTCAGATCTGCTCACTGCAGAGATGCAAATTCTTTTAGGCAGAAACATGAATTTGGTGTTTAGTACAGCAGCAAACAAGAAAGTCACTCGAGCCACCAGCTCTTTGTAATTTTGGATAACGCAGATTTTATGCTTTTCTTTTTTGTCTAATTCAATACATTTCTTTGGCAATTCTTTTCTAAGACTCAAGCTCTTTTTTGAGGTCATTCTACATATTTATTGCTGGGCTTAAAAAGTGACAACAATTCATGTAACTTTTCAAAACAGGATTCTGTGGACTCTTGAACTAAATGATTTTTCTCCTGGAGATCTCATGTGAAAAATTTGCTGGTTTCTGTTTTTCCATTCAATTCCAGATGTAAAACCTACTGGATGGCTTGCAAAACCAAGCGCTTCCTTTTAAAGTGAATGAAATATCTGATTGCGCCAGGCAATTAAACCTAAAAAGGCAGAAGTAACTCCCATCAAATTAGAAAAGAGCCATATTGGCATAAGCGAAATCTTTATAAGTAAACCAAACAGAGCTGAGGATGGTGTGTTTTATTCACTGTTTTAGGTGTAGCTATAGAGACTGCATGTGGTTTCCAGATCACCTTATCACTCTGTTGTTCCACGTGTATGCAGTTGCAGGTGATGTCTGGGGAGACTGGCTAGCTACATCTCAAAAATAGGCAAACAACCAGCATGGGGTTATTGGGAGCATATATATTCCTTAGTCATGGTAAAATAAGTCAGCTTTCCTTGGTTCTTCCCTGGGCTGCCGCCAGGTCCAGGTCATAGCATGCAGCTCCCACCCTGCATGGTGCTTTCTCAGGCCTAATCAGTGAACAATAAACTGAAAATGGGATACAAATACCATATGTGAAAGATGAATTGTTGTTGTAGGAATGTTTTGTAGCTCCGAATGTCAAACAAATGGCAGATTCAGACAAAATCCTGATAGGAATATTATTCCCTTGACCTCATAAAGCAATCTGATCTGATGCAGAGCAGCACCTCAAACTGATGAAATGCAGCCAAATGTAGTTAAAGAAAACCTTAAAACCAAGGTCCTGGGTAAAATATTCAAGAGCACCTAAATGATTTAGGAACCAAATTTCCACTAGTCCCCAAGCTTCTGAAAAGTTTACTTCCTCTCTTCTTTGTATGAATACTTAAAACCTTTCCAAATTTCTTCAGCCAAAACATCCCCCTCTTTACTGGTGTGTGTCTCTCATCTGCCCTGCTCTGCCCCAGAGCTGGGTACATCTCAGGCAGTAATGTGTAGGTACTTTGGAACTAAAAATGGTCCATCGAAAGCCACCTCGCTGAAGATGGAGACAGTGAAGAGAGGTTTAACTGTGAGCCCCACCTGCAGCAGGGAAATGGAGATGATCGCAAAGGCAGGATCAAGCAGAGTGATCCCATGGATCTCACTGCTGCTTTGCTGTCTTCAGTCCCAGGTACTCCTTGCCGTGCGGAAATAAACTCTTGGGCTCAGCCTATGCAGGTTTCTCATGCAAAAGTGCTGAAGTTAAGCTTTTTAACCCAGAAGATGGTCTGGCCTCTATTGAAGTCAGAGGATCCAGCTTCCAGAGCTGTGATCTCAAATGTACATATTTCCCATATGTGGGAAGCACAAAGCAGGTGGAGGCAGCAGGGCAGTGATGCCGCCACCGGGCCACAGCCCTTAAGCCCCAAAAGCTGCAAGCTGCTCCTCAGAAGAAGTAAGTGGAAGACAGGACAGATTCTAAACACAGAGCATGACCTCCTGCCTTGGCAAGGGCAGCTTGCGAGGCAGATGTGGTGGCCCCAAGGCATGGGGACAGGTGCCAGCCTCCTCTGGTGTAAACGGCAGAAAGGGGACATGGCAGCGAGGACCGTGAGGAGCTAGCCATGCGGCTGCAGGGAAGATGCAGGGGGAGGTCAACAAGCCAAGCAAGCGAGCAGACTTCTGCTTTTCCCAAGGGGAAGCTGCAGCTCCTGCCAGTGCGAGTCTGGAAGGCCCAGATGGAGGCCTGCACACAGCAGGGTTAAGGTTAACGTGATCCAGACCCAACCCACAAAGTCAAGCACCAGCGGCTCCCCGAAAGCCTTGCCATTGCAACGCTCCCTTTTCCGCCTCGGCTTCGGAAATTGCGGAAAAGCTCTCCGGTGCCCAGCCCCTCGCTCGGGCCCTCCACGCGGCCCGCGCGCTCGCCAGCGGTGAATAGAGTGCACGTCCTGGCAGGCGGCCAAGCGCAGCCGCCGCCGCCGCCTGGGCGCTCCCTCCGCTCTCGCGGCACGCCGAGCTGAAGTGACACGAGGCACGCTGCCGCTCATCAGCACGCTCCTGCTCATCGGCCGCGGCCGCACAGGACGCGGGCAGGAGAAGAGACTTAGCCCTGCACAGCTGGGGGGCTCCGGCTTCGCGTGATTGAGACGGAGGACGGGGGAGCGAGGGGGGAGACTAGGGATGAGAGGGAGGAAGGGGCACTTCTCCGGCTTAACTCATGAGCCTCAGAGTGTTTTGTGCCCATGCCGCTCCTTGTTGTAATCATCTTGAAAACAGCCAAAAGAAGTCCCCAATGGGGCCACATAACCATCTCAAGGATCAGAAGCTGTAACACAGTGCCCAAGCTAACTAATCTTGCTGCAACATGATTAGCTCGAGTGTAGCACCATGCTAATGCCACTTTTCTCTTTCCAGGACTCAAGGAAGGATCATTCTGTAGGGTTTCCCCCTGCTATGTGGGTGTATCAGGGACACCCCACTGTGGCATGGTATCCTGTGGATTGGATAAAACCCCAAAGTGCAGGCTTGAGGGGTGAGAAATTATTCAAGCAGGACGAGATCCAGCAAATCCTGACAGCAGGGGAACAGAGACAGAGGAGAGATATTTGCCTAGGCATATATATAACTGTATATGTGTATGATCTTGCTAGGAAAGTCTTACTTAAGAAATAGTAGGAAGGAGATAAACCCTAATGAGTGGCATGGCCGTGTTTGCTTAGTGCAGGTGATACTCTCTAATCAGGGGCAATGGAAAGACACCCAAGAGGGGACCTTGTACACCAAGTAATATGGGACCTGTCCCTCAAAGAAATTAGTGGAGCCCATCACAACAGACACACATAAGCAATTGCAGGGGACTGCCTTCCTCTGTGGTAGCTGAAAGGTATATTTCTTCAACTATTCATCATTTATGAGAGTTTAAAATCCCAAACAGACCTTCACGGAGGAGAACATGAATAAGGCCCAGGAGGAAACAAGCTGCTGCCAGATATACCAGCCAGGATACCTTCAAACTGAAATGAAAGACGTCTCAAACTGGTACCAAAATCACCCCAGCCAGATGTACTGGAGTAGCCACAGAGGGATAAGAATAATTTTCACAGCAATGTGACTCCCCTGTTAAGTAGTCTGTCCCCTCCTAGCTGGTCTGAGCGGACCTCAGGCTCTGGAGAGGGTGGGCATTTCTTCTGAAGGTCCACATCAGAGCCTGCTGTGAGTTGTCACTCTGCTACCTCTATCCCCTAAAACCAATGTCACCCAGGCAAAGCAGCCAGAAAGGATCTATGTAATAAAGTTTGTTCCTTCTGAAGGACACCTGTGATCCAGTAACAATCTTGACAGGCAAACAGCAGGACCTACACTGTTGCGTCTGACATATTTGCTGTCTGCAATGTATTTGTCTTTACAACAACTCTGTGAGGTAAGGAAATGCTTTGGGGGCATGAGGAGCTGAGTGTGACCATAGGTCAAGTCCATATCAAAGCTAAAATTTAAGTTTATAACTCCCTCTGTACTTGACAGCAGTTGAGTGCCTAAATACCCCAAACCCCAGTGGATCTGGGCCTCATTACCTTGCTTCAAACCACAGGGCTGATAACTCAACCTCAGCACCTGCCTGCCATTTTATCATCTGAAAAACCTCACCTATCTCTTCCTGGGCACAGATGGTATAAAGAGACCTGGAAAAGGGCTGGGGTGGGCTGAGGGGCGACAGAGAGGGGAGCAGACAAAAGAAATGCCAGCAGGTGCTTCATTCCTTTACACCAAGACCTAAGACTATGCAAGACTATAGGCTGAGTTGTTGGATGGGGGGCGGAAGCTGCCACCAAGCCTCCTTGCATATTTTTTATCACCTGGTGCAGGCAAAACAGGAGCACCCCAAAAGGACCCCAGAAGACCCCCGTCTGCAGGCCATGCAGGAATGTGCCAGGGATACCTCCGGGCAGCAAGCACGAGGCCCATGCTGTGTCGGGAATGTGAAGAACTGGTCTTTTGTTTCACTCTCCTTTGTTTTAACCTCTTGAATCAAAGACTCCAGCTGCTACTCTGGGAGAGGCTAGAAATTAATCCAATTAAAAAATAAATTCCCTGTGGAATCAAAACTGCTTGCCGGGTGGGGGGTACATGCAAGTGATTTCTTTATTCTAAGCAACAAACTCTTTTTTATAACCCCTGTTTTACAGAGGGGAGAGACAGGGAGGGAAGCATTTGAAGCAAATATAAGAAACAAATGCTCAGGATGATTTATAACCCCAGCACCAAACTGCAACTGAGAGGAAGGATTGCAGCCTCCGGCTTCTATAGACTACATGGTCAGAGACAGATGCACAATGCTGCATGCTACCCTCAAACACAAACAGTCATAGAACAACAAAACCTTTTGCCGCTCCGTTCCAGTCTTTTGTTTTCTGGGGGTTTGGTCGGCCCAGGCTTGTGGAGCTTGACAGGTTAACCCCACACTTCCTTGGTTGCAACAGAAATGATTAAACAGGGGCGATTGTTTAGGTCGGGAAGCAGAAGGAATTCCTTTGTTTTTGCAGATCACTCAACGGCAGCAGAGCCCACCATGAGGCCGAAGAGGCATCGTCTGCGAGGGAAGCCGAAGGGCTTTGTGCCACGGAGAGTGTTCGTGCCACTTCTCTTCAGGCTCAGGGACAAGGT
>VZSV01000231.1:257717-283184 GCA_013398735.1 Nothocercus julius | reverse complement strand
AAAAAAGAAACGAGGTTGAAAAAAGGAAAAATAAAAAGAATGGGAGCGGGGGACAACAAAGGCGCGCTCCGCGATTGTCCCGTCGTGCCGCCTCCCTAAGCCCTTTCCACATTAAAGGGATTTTCTGGGAGGCTCCGCGCCGCGCTGCCCGCCTCCCATTGGCCGCCCCGCCCCGGCCATTTGCATCGCGCCGTCTATTAAAGGCGCGGAGGCGGCGCGGACGGGCGCAGACGGCGGCGGAGGGTGCGCGCTGAGCGCTGCGTTCTGCGCCGCCCGTCCCGTCTCGCACATCCCGTCCCATCCCGTCCCGCCGCCCCAAGGCATGAGCCCCTCCGCCAGCCGCCCGCTGCGGCTGCTCGCCCTCGGCTACCTGCTGGTCGTGGCCCTTGGCAAGACGGTGAGGTACCGCACGGACGAGGAGGGCGCGCCGGGCACGGTCATCGGCACGCTGGCTGATGAGATGCCCGTGAAGGCGCCGGGCGAGATGAGCTTCCGCCTGATGCGTCAGTTCAGCAACAGCTCGCTGGTGCGAGTGCGTGAGGAGGACGGGCAGCTGAGCATCGGCGACGCAGGGCTGGACCGCGAGCGACTGTGCGGGCAGGCCCCGCAGTGCGTCCTCGCCTTTGATGTGGTGAGCTGCTGGCAGGAGCGCTACCGCCTGGTGCACGTGGAGCTGGAGGTGCGCGACATCAATGACAACGCACCGCGCTTCCCCCATGCACAGATGGCGCTAGAGGTGTCTGAGAGCGCTGCGCCTGGCACCCGGCTCCCACTGGAGGTGGCCGTGGATGAGGACGTGGGCTCCAACTCCATCCAGAGCTTCCAAGTGTCCCTCAACAGCCACTTTGGCGTGGAGGCACAGACACGGGCAGATGGGGCGCGCTGCGCTGACCTGGTGCTGCTCCAGGAGCTCGACCGCGAGCGCCAGCCCACCTACACGCTGGAGCTGGTGGCAAAGGATGGTGGCAGTCCAGCGCGCTCTGGCACGGCCACCGTGCATGTCCGTGTGCTCGATGCCAATGACAACAGCCCCACCTTTGCACAGAGCTCAGTCACGGTGGAGCTGCCTGAGGATGCACAGCCTGGCTCCCTGCTGCTCGACCTGGATGCAGATGACCCCGATGAGGGCCCCAATGGCGAAGTCGTCTACACCTTTGGCAGCCAGGTGCCCCCTGAGGCGCGGCGGCTCTTCCGCCTCGATCCACGCTCAGGCCACCTCACACTGGAGGCCGCTGTGGACTACGAGCGCACCCGCACCTACGAGCTGGATGTGCGAGCCCAGGACCGTGGTGCCAGCCCCCGTGCCGCCACCTGCACAGTCATCGTGCGCCTCACCGATGTCAACGACAATGCACCACGCATCAGCATCAGCGCCCTCCGTGGTGCTGCCAGCGCCGCCGGGGTGGCCTATGTCAGTGAGGCTGCCGCCAGCGAGAGCTTCGTGGCGCTCGTCAGTGCCTCAGACCGCGACTCAGGTGCCAACGGGCAGGTGCGCTGCAGCCTCCGTGGGCACGACCACTTCGCCCTGCAGCGTGCCTATGAGGACAGCTACATGATAGTCACCACAGCAGCACTGGACCGTGAGCGCATCCCTGAGTACAACCTCACTGTGGTTGCTGAAGACCTGGGCTCACCACCCTTCAAGACTGTCCGCCAATACACAGTGCGGGTGAGCGACGAGAATGACAATGCCCCGCTCTTTGCTAAGCCTCTCTACGAGGTGGCCGTGCCAGAGAACAACCCACCTGGCGCCTACATCACCACTGTGGTGGCCCGAGACCCCGACCTCGGCCACAATGGCAAAGTCACCTACCGTCTCCTAGACACTCAGGTCATGGGGGCCCCCATCTCCACCTATGTCTCAGTGGACCCCGCTACTGGGGCCATCTATGCCCTCAGGACATTCAACTATGAGATCCTCAAGCAGCTGGACCTGAGGATCCAGGCCACTGATGGGGGTTCCCCGCAGCTCTCCAGCAGCACGCTTGTCAAGGTGAGGATGGTGGACCAGAATGACAACCCACCCGTCATCATCCACCCAGTGCTCACCAATGGGTCAGTAGAAATTGGTGTGTCCAGCAAGACCTCCCGTGACTCCCTCGTGGCCCAGATCAAAGCCCGAGATGCAGATGATGGGACCAATGCCGAGCTCACCTTTGCCTTCCTAGAGGAACCTCAGCAGGATCTTTTCACCATCAACCCAAGCAATGGGGACATTGTGCTGAAGGGTGACCTCTCTGAAGAGCTGGGACAGCTGTTCAAGGTCATTCTCACTGTGACAGACAACGGCAGACCGCCCCTGGCCACAACTGCCACCATCAACTTTCTAGTGACCGCCACGGCTCCTTCCAGCATCCAGGAGATAGTCAAGCCCAGCTCCTGGGAAGGAAAAGCTGTACAGTGGGACATCCCTCTGATTGTGATCATTGTCCTGGCAGGCAGCTGCACCCTCCTCCTGGTGGCCATAATCACAATTGCCACCACCTGCAACAGGCGCAAGAAGGGGAATGAGATGAAAAACAACAGTTCCTTGAAGGAGCAGATAGACATCTCCCACCTGGAGAAGGGTCGGCAGGAGGACAGCAGCCAGAGGGGAAACGTGTTTGAAGTACGAACCTTTCCCAGCAAAACCTCCTTCACGAGCCCCGATTCTTCCCCAGCTGCTGAAGAGATCTCTGCTTCTGAAAACGGCAGCGACAGCGCTTGCCTCTATGAGGGTCAGAAGCGGCTCAGAGGAACAAACGGGGAGGTGAGGCTCTGCTGCGCGCTGTCGTGCTTCCTCCCTGATGGGCAAAGGGAGAAGGGGGCTAGAAGGGGGTGTCTTGGGTGGCATAAACTGCGGATGTGTAGTTCTGATGTTGATTTATCAGTTATTATTTCTCTCTCTCTCCTTTGACCCCCTCCCTGCAGGGTTTCGCTGCTGCTCCGAGCTACAGCAAGGAGCCTGCCCCTGCTGTGGCTGTTTGGAAGGGACATTCGTTCAACACCATCTCCGGGCGAGAAGCAGAAAAGTTCAGTGGCAAAGACAGCGGCAAAGGCGACAGCGATTTTAATGACAGCGACTCGGATATCAGTGGAGATGCCCTGAAGAAGGATCTCATCACGCACATGCAAAATGGTAAGGACTCGGTCCCTCCCCAGCATGAGCCCCTTGCTGGCCCATGCATATAGGCAGACAGGGAGTGCACAGGGACCCCACTCTGTGGCATGGTGACTAGCTGTGGCAGCTGCAAAGGGCATCGTGACACTCCCCCTAGGAGCTGCCTGACTTAAACTGCCTGCCTCTTCACAGCAGGCTGCTAAGTGGTGATTTCTTTCCGCGTTGCGCACCCAGTGCAAATTAGCAGATGCTGGAAGTGCTGCAGATTTTTTTTTTTTTCCTCCCCAAAGAGCTTCCTTTCAAGTTACAGTTGTGAGCCTCATCCCTAGCAAAATGATATAGCTGTAGCTTCCCAAGTGTGATTTTCAGCTGTGCCTTAGATCATCATTTCCTCGACACCCACCGTCGCAGCGTTGAATGATCCTATGACTGCTAGCTCTTGTTTACGAGCAGCACAGATTTCTTTCTGGGATAACGACAGGTTTCTCGTTCTTTGTTTAGGACTATGGGCCTGTACTGCTGAGTGCAAGATCCTGGGTCATTCAGACCGCTGCTGGAGCCCCTCCTGTGGCCGAGCCAGCTCTCATCCATCTTCCCATCCTTCAGCACCTCTCTCCACCTTCTGCAAAAGCACGTCTTTGCCCAGGGATCCCCTTCGCAGAGACAACTTTTACCAGGCACAGCTGCCCAAGACGGTGGGGCTCCAGAGCGTCTATGAGAAAGTCCTACACAGGGACTTTGACCGGACAATCACACTGCTGTCCCCTCCACGTCCTGCAAGGCTTCCAGACCTTCAGGAGATCGGGGTGCCCCTCTACCCAGCCCCTTCAACTAGATATCTGGCTCCCCAGACTGATGATGCTGAGAAAGTGTAGCCCTACACACTCCTTGAGTGCACACACGTCCATACACGCACACGACTAGGTCACTTCCAAGAGCCTTTAAGTTATTGACCAGATCCAGTGTTATACATGTAAATATGCAAGATGTGCCTTAAAAATGAAGCTGTTGGGAAAGATGTCCAATCACAACAGTACTGTTTGGTATTTGCAAACAAAAAATTGTTTGTAGTTAATGTAATTTTTATGAAATGTGCAGTATTTAAGCTTTTCATGTTTTTTCTCCTCTACACTATTTTCTTTTTCTTTTCTTTTTTTTTTTGCTTTTAGTTCATCCATGGCCTGCCATTTTTGTAGTGTTTTTAACCTGTATATTGTGTAATGTAATGTTTGTATATAATGAAAATTGGTTATATTTTTATATAATTAGAGCTTAAAAAATGGGAATTCTTGCCAAAGGAACTGTCTGAAAGACACCATAATAATTATTAATAATAATATCCTGAATATATGAAATCTTGTAAGGGAAATTCCTCTTTCACCATGTAAAAATAACCTAAGCAACCTAGTGTACTGAGAAGTTTGCCTTGCCAAGTGTGACTTGTATTTCTTGAGTCTGTGGTCAATTTAAAGTTAAATGTTATTTAATTACCTTTAGTTTCTGTAACCTGTGTCACTGAAAAACACTAATAAAGGTTTTGTGGTGTGTTGGAGGGATCTGTTCCTGACTTTCATCCTTCAAAGCTTACAGGTCTTTTCAAGCAAAATATTTTGGGCAGAGACATGTAGTGGGAGGAGTGTGAATGATGCTACTTTTAGTCTCACCCTTTCTTCATCTTAAGCAATATATCTCTAGAGATTTAGCCCCAGAGATTTTAATGATGGGTTACAGAGGAGGAGTGAGGGCTGAGTGACAGAGCTGGCCACTACCTGGCTCTTCCAGCAAGATCCTTCACTAGTGGAGATCAGCATAAGCTACCAAAGCCAAAACTCTGTTAGCTTAAGTGACCATGATGTGAAGGTGTCTCACTTGAGCGCTTTGCTTTCTCATATACCTGAGACATTGATTTGAGTAAAGCTGCATAGGATAGCTACATTTATATCTTGCTGAAGCAGCCTTGCTAACGGACAGTAAAATGAGAGTGTGTGTGTGTGTGTGTGTGTGTATATGCACATATATACCAAAAGATCAGATAGATTTATACTTTGCATGAAACAGAGAAAGAATAGATCTCAACTGCACTGAGATTGTGCCTGTGATAAATCTCTTGTTCCCCCCCACCTCCAAAATGACAAAGGCCTGAGAAAAAATACTTCCATCTTTGAACTTCCCTCGCCTCAAAGTCTCAAGTTGAAAAGTAGGTCTTAAATCCTTCCACTGAAGTCATGAATAGAGTAGCATTTAATGAAACAAGCTGAAGCCTGAGCATTTCTTCTTCTGTTTAAAATGCTTATACCAGAGAGAAATTTTATACAGAGATTTTAAAATTAGAATTAAACTTTTTCCAAAAAGAACTGCTCATTTATATTGTATAATTTCACAGGTCTTGTTAGACTTCATGTCTCAAAAAGCAAGTAGAAAGCAACATCTCACCTGCTCTTAACCAAATGAAATTTCCTTTCTCCACTGACTTCCAGCTTTCCTAACCTTGCACAGCAAGAGTGATAGAGCCTGACCAAGCCTTCATGCATACGCATTCGGGGTTTTAACGGGGGCTTCATAAAAGATGCTGCATGAGGATTTGTGGCAGGCAGACAGCATTAGAGGCTCTGCTGTAGTGCACATATTTGAAGAGAATTGAAATCAGGCAAGACTAGGCTGTGAAGCAATGTCTGTGATACAGCTTTTATGGTCAGGAAAATGGGTGAATATATCTGGTGATTTATCTGAAACCTGGTAGTAAAAATCACGATGCATCTAATTAACTAAGAGGTTCATCCTGTTTTGTTAAATTTAGAGCTAAAGTTTGGGCTCAATGTTGGATGCTGAAAAGGAAGGCTCAGAGCCTTTCTGCCAGCTAATCATCAGTGATTCAAAGCAGCAAGCCTGAATGTGAAGTAATTAGTCATAACTTTGAGTGCAGGGAGGAAAAGCCTTTCTGTCAAAAAAAAAGCAGGGCAGTCTGATAAGTTGGTTACTGATGATCTAGTTCAAATGCCTGGGTTGTGTACTGCAGTACTTACAAAGTAAGTCCCTTGCCTGGTGGGAAGCAGAGACAACTGAAGGAAAGGTCATCCCATTGCATTGAGGATCTTCGTTCCCATTGTTGTCTGTAACAATATATGTATGCATTTGCGCAGGAAGATTCACTGGTCCTCACTGCCTAGCCTTGAGTTACGTCTATCTGGATCTGAGGCAGTCCTTTTTTTAAAAAAAAAAAAAAAAAAACAGAAAGAGAGAGAGAACTCCAAACGTCTATTTTCCCTCTCAGAGCAGCTTTCAGCAAACCAATGGAGTCTCATTGGGGCTTGAGGTCTGGAATCTGCCTGTTATGAAATTGTAGATGCTCCCCACAAACTGTGTGATACATCTGCCAGTAGGAGATAACTGAAGGTTCAGTGTTTCAGTCTGAACTGATCCCTTTACAGTAGGTCCCTTCCTAGTCAGTGGAGAGATACCAACCCCTTTGAGAATCTTGTGTCTTGGCTTGTCTTGTAGAGATGCAGTGGGAACAGCACAGATGAATGACCACCTGAGGCTCCTGTTGATCTCCTTTTGACTATAAAGGGTAGGGGGACCAGCCCAGACTACTTTTACTTTTAGATGCCTGAAATCAGGTGAGAAAAGGCCACACCAGGCTCCATCAACTAACAGCACAAATCATTCAGAGTACAGATGAGCAAAGAGGGGGCTTCTTAGCTTCTTAGTCCCTTTAATCAAACACATGTTCTGTTGGTACCATTTCAGTGTGTATGTCCTAGTTTATGCTTTTATTTTTTGAATAATATAATATAATCTTTTTTGTTGTTATTGTTAAACTACTTCAGAAATTAATGGAGGACTACCAATTAAATCCCATTTATTAGCTTATCATGGTGTGACATCAGCCTGATGTCACAAGATAGAGAAGAGACTGCACTGCTGCACAACCTCTCATGTCTAACCTCTCCACCACGGAGAGCTTCCCTCTCCAGCCTCCCCTTCCCCAACTCAGACAGCAGAGCTGCTGTGCAGGGTGTGGAGGTGGAGTAGGAACACAGGACTAGAAGACAGCACTCTTATTGAGCCAGCCTTAATTCCATGGTCTTAATTAGTTACACCAGCTGGAGTCTGCAAAAGCTCTAACATGGAGTCTGCTCCCACAGAAGTCTCTGCTAGTCATCCACAGCTAAGCGAGGCACTCTTGCTCCCTTCATCAATATACTCTTTCAGGGCATGAATCATCTCCTCCCAAATCAGACATCTGAAATACATATGGTATATTGCTCTGAGAAGTTCCTGCTTCTACCCTTCCGTCCCTATAGACAGCCTGAAGTTGCTGTAGATGTTTGCACTGTGGACAACCAATATTAAGTGCAACAAGTCCTACCTCACATGCTTTCAAACACTGCTGGGCAGTGTTTGCCATATGACCTTCTGATCTGAGCATATTGACAGTGTGGCAAACTGAGGGCTGTAACCAAAATCTTGTTTCCCAGATCTTCCGATGCAGATACTCACCAGTAGCATCAAACCAGGCCTTCAGAGACTAGCAGACACAAAAACAGATGACATCATTGTCCAGTTTTTGTGACAAAGACAGAAGTGAGTAATTCTTGCACGCTCTTTTCAACAAATTGTATATGAAGCTGTAGTTACAATACCCAGGACCCATGAGAGCAATGTTATTGCAGCACTACCATGAAGTGTGTTGTCTACTGAGTACCCCAGAGATGTTTTGGGCCCGTGGACTTTCAGACAAAACTGTGGAGACCTGGACAAGGCACAGCAGAAGCAGGACTGCCTACTCTAGGCACTAGAAAGAGAGGAGCTGCAAGGGAACCTAAAAACTAGGCATCAAGGCCTTGAACAAGGACAGCAGGAGATTTGCTCTCTGAATTCTTATTCTGATGTCTAGTCAAAGACTAATTGCAGTAAAACATGCAAACAAACCAAGGAAACAAGATCCCAGAAATGCCATAGCCCGAAAAATAATATGCAGCTCCCACTGACCTATTCTTCTTCTCTCCCTGGATTCTTCCATATCTTCATCAGAATGCTTTATCTTCAATGATCTTTGGTGAAGACAAACACCATCCATGAAGGGCCTAAACTCTGGTTTCTGAAGGGCATACTCTAGATGCTGAATAACTAGTAAAATGGGATGGCAACAGATATGTTTTTAAATGAACATGGCTGTCACCTCTGGGCTGGCAGTTTAATCCCATCGTCTCAACATGTGCAAGGAACACTCAGAAAACTCAGTGTGGACCAAGACCTGAAGGCAGAGACACCAGGGTGGGATTTAGCTGAAGATTTAGGCAGGCATGCTTTAGGTGTCCAAAGTGGAGGTGTTTATATGCAAGGTAGGCATATAAGCTCTCATGATAGTCAATGGTGAGCTAGCCAGTGGGGTCTGGAGACCTGTCCAGTTCATTTTACAGTCAGGACTTGCTTTCTTTTAGCAGGATTACCCTCTAGTATAGCCTCACTGCCTTCACTAGCTTGCCATGATATATAGTAGCAGATTAGACACCTGTCTTATACACAGACACTCATATTTGGGATACTGAAATTTAGGTGAGCACATTCCCACCCTAATCTCTGGATGGCTGAAGTACTTGGGCAGGAGCAGAAGCCCAGCCATTCAGCTTGTAGTATTGCTCACCAGGTAGGGACACACAAACAGAGGGAAAAGTTTCCTGGGACATCCAGCCCCTTGAAAGGGTGAGCTTTCACTGGAAGGGATGGTCCAGTCTCCCTTCTTTCCATTTCCAGCTTCAGGTTCATAAGACTGGGCCTGGGACCCTTACCACTCTCAGGGCTCCTGGGCACATGCTGCCCATTGACATTATTCAAATGGGGAAAGGACACCTTTAAACAGAGTAGAGCTGCAGAACCTGTCACAGAGAGGGAGCAAAGCAGGGATGGGGCATCCTGCTCACTGGAGTGGGCTGGCTACAGTGCTCGCCCCCGTCACAGCGCCTGGGGAAAGTTACTGCTCTGGGAGCTGAAATGGAAAGGCAGCAGATGGCCACCAAGCCAAAAGAAAAAAAAGAAAAGAAAAAAGAAAAAAGTAGTGATTTAGCCTGTCTGTAAGCAGTCAGTGCATTCATTCAGTTGCTAATTATTAATTATCTTTGAGTGGGCATTAGCATCCTCAGGGTCATAGGCATGAGCACCCATTTTAGCCTGCAGCAGCCAAATGCTATGTGTTTGACAGTCAGTTCTTGCCACGATGGACAGCCGGCTGGCTGTGCCTTGACTCTATTTTTCAAGTAAGGAGGATTTATCAGCCCTGCATACTGCGTAGGAAATAAAACTATGTAGTGCTACTGTATAAAAGGTGCATCTTTTTTTGTTTGTTTTGTTTTGTTTTTGTGGTTACCACATAGTTCAGATCTGAAGGTAAGTTTCTTCTCCAAGACTAATGTTACTCCATTCCCTTAACCCACCTAGTGTCATCACAGTGAATTTGCTGGAGGCCAGAAGTACAGGGTGTCTCCTACTTGGGACAACTGCTTCAGCATCCCTATATAACATCCACCTTCCAGCTACTTCCAGCCACTTCCAGCCATGAAGCAGTTGAGTCACAGTTTGCAGGTGCTTCTTAAGGCAAGGTATCAGCTCTCAGAAAGAAGGTCTTATGGTCACACGTCCTCTGGGTTACCTGAATTCCATAGGGTTTTGGCATATCTGTCACCATGAGTGCACAAGTGGCTACAAAGCTCCACTTCCCACCACAGAAAAATCCTTTTGGCTTTTCTTCTAGACCCAAAACAGGAGCACTGTAGACCTCTGCTAGTGGTCTCAGTAAGGCAAGAGCTTTTGCATCCACTGAAGATCATTGAGCTCACTGAAGATATTGACTCACGGTGAACAACCATCTCAAAGAGCACCAATGATAAGTCTTCCCTTTCCCCACAGGTTTATACTCAGCAACTGCTCTGTGTAGGAGTAAATGTGGCAAAACAGTGAAACACTCTTCCCAAACCTGACCAGAACCTTATGATTAAAGCAAAACATCTCACAGATAATTTGAAGTTGGTCCTGTAAGAAGTGGGGCAGTTGATGGGAGGCTGGCAGAGGCTGTGATGATGGAAAGCTCAGTAAACACAGTCAGATAGACACAAAGAGAAGACAAAAGGGGAACAGCTTCCTCTCTTCATCTGGAAAACTCTTCTCCCTCCCACTATCAGTGGGAGGAAGAGAAAAACCCAGGGAATGTGGAGGATAACTGAGAGGGACAGCTAGTATGAGACCAATCAAAGGCAGAAGCCAAGAAGGAGACAACTACAAAAAAAAAGAAGACAGGAAGATGCTTTTTAGAGAAAAAACATCTTACTCTATCAAAGGGCAAGGGTGCAGACAGGAGAGGAGTAGTAAAAAAACAAAAGAGGTGAAACACATTTTTCAGAGCCCCTCATAGAAACAAAGGATTGCAGATCGTGGTGGGACCCCCAGCTACCCCCACATCAGGTAGACACTGCCTCTTCCAGCAGTGTCCTTCATTGGTCCTGATAGGAACCAGCTGCCCCTTGGGAGAGTGATGCTGAAGACCTGGGCAGTCATCTGTGCCCAAACCACCCATCTTTGCTCCAAGGCTGGTAACCACAGAGGGCTTTTATATGTCTTCTGGCACATCTGCTAGCCCCATGAAGATGTCTTGGGATCACTGGGCCTAGGGAGCAGAAGAGGGAAACAGATACACTCTCTTTTTCTACATACATTTTTAACATTAGTGTCTCTTGAGATTCATCTTATTTTTATTGTTTACTCTAGACATACAGTTAGCACTAGGAGACAGAAAAAATATGGGCTGAGACTCCCCCAGATCCAATCTTCCAGGCAGAGCTGTCTAGCAGCTGTAGTCACACAATGTGTTTGGAGAACTATCCCCAGTAAAATAACCACTTTCTTCTATGTACAGAACACAGCAAAAGATCCTCAGTTTAATCGTTGCTCACTGTTTATTCAAGACATGTCCACTAGGTTTGGAAGAAATCCAAGAACCTTGACCTTCCAAAAATCCTACAGTAAACTCTAAAAGCAGATTTCACTGGACAACTGGCTATGAAACAGTACAAAGAGGCTGCTACAAAGATGAAAGACCATTTTTGCCTGAAATTTGGCGACTGCATAAATGTCTGCACATGGGACAATCTGTTGCCTTAGGATCCCCCTGATCAGGAGCATCCCACCCACCCCTAGACCTTTGCTGTTGCTCCAAGAAATCATCCACTGAGGTCTGCACCCTCCTCAAAGTCTAATTGCGCTGCTGTACCAGGGAGTTTTCTACTCTCTCTCTTGGAGCCTACACTACTGCAGAAATGGGCTTCAGCTGGATCTAGGAGTCCTCAACGACATTTGCCTGTGTGATTTATGTGTGATAAAGAGAGATATGAAAGGCCTCTGAATGTAGAGCATGACAGGACGCTAATTAAAACAGAGTAGCGCTATCTGTACCATTTGCTGGTCTGGTCTGTATCTCAGAGCACGTTAGAAATATCGAGGGAAATAGAGGAACGTGTTCAAGCCACACAACACATCTGTGAAAGAGCTGGGACTAAATCCAGGTGTGTTTTGTTTACATATCAGACTACGACCTGTAATATACAGTGAATCCAGGACAAGATCAGTGGGGTGCACCAGAGACTTGCAGCTTGAGAAGGCAGGAAAATTGCTTCTGGTCCCTCCAGTTGAAGAGGAGACCGGATCCGCCAAGTCCCATCTCACCCACAATATCAACAAATCACCCAAATCAGCTTTATAAGGATCCCAGTGGTCCCTCACTTCCCCATCAGATGATAACAGAGATGTTCAGTCCTACGCTTGCAAACTCATGGTTGCTTTGGACAGGTTTCTGCTTGATTTTATCGCCTTCACGTGACCTGGTTTTTATTAGCGGTTATTTATTTTTATTTATTTAACTGCACAAACTGATTACCCATGTAACAACTTTAATCAATTATCTGTGGCAAAGAACTTCTCTGCAACTTAATTAGCAAAGTTCTTCCCTGACCTAGCAATATCTGATTGCATCATATAAGAGCTTAACTTTTAAACGGCAACACAGTTCATTAAAAATAACTAATAGCTGCAGGGTTTAAAGATGTAAATGTTCATTTTCTTAATGAGAAAAAAAAAGGGCATGCAGACTCTACCTGTCTATATTCATTATACTGTGTCCACATGGGATGACTCACATTTGCAAAACTCAAGTTTAATTAACATGCTTATTTTTACAATGATATTTCTCATTATAATAAATTAAATGTTTAAACAGCCAGTGCAAACATTTTGATCCAAGACAAAAATGCTTGCACAGTGCTAGTTTAAGCATTTAATTTATTATAATCCTTTCCATAACAAACGCCTTAGAAGTTGATTTTTTTCACTGTGAAAGGCCATTAGTATTATTTCCTCTGGTAATGTTTAATCCAAGACAATCAGAAATGTAAGGCGTGAACAGAATTGGCCTGGAAGTGATGATGATAAATGAGATAGTGAAGGAATTTGCCTCCACCGGTAGCTGCGCCGGAGCCTGCAGCTGGTGCCAGCCCCGCGCTGTCACCATGCACTCACCCGCAAATCCATCCTGCAAATCCATCCTGTAAATCTGTCCTGCAAATCCGTCCTGCGTGTGAGTCCAAGGCGCTTTCCAACACCACGATCACCCACCCTGACCCTACCTGAGGTGGGGGACATTTCTGGGGGAGCTTCTTACAAAGGCTGAGTTTTGTATTTTCTGTATTATTTTTAAGTCCTCCCTCCCAGTTTTCCGCAGGGAAGGGAGGTGATGGACGGTGAGTGGCTGTGTCCAGCCCCCCCCCCCATCCCCAGACCCCTGTGGGTCTCCCCGGTTCCCCGGCCCTAGCCCCAGAAAGGGCCACCACTAGATGGGGATGCAGGACCGGCCGAAATGGCCCAAAACTGGGGGGATTTTTAACTGACAAGAAAAGTAATAACACATTGAATTGATGCAGTCAGGAGACCCTAGGCAGCTGGGAAGTAGAGGCATGGGAAGGGGAAGATGTGAAAATCAAAGTGTCTTGCAAGATTTAGATAGTCTCCAGTTGATGTAGCACCTTATTTTCCCATGGTTTCCGGACAGGCCTGGCCACGGAACTGGCATGAGAAATGAGGATCTGTGCAGCCACTACGATATAATTCAACTGTTTCTTCCCCAAAATCCAAATCACTGTGACCTCTTCCAGTCTCAGGGGCAAAGCTGTCCCCACCAGCCTGGCCACGGATGTTTTGGGAGACATAAAATGCCCAGTGTGAAAGGGGACCCATTGCAGACATGGCTCCTGCATGGTTCGGACCAAGAGGCATAACAAAGCGGCCTTTCCCCATGGCATAAGGTCACCCAAAACCACCTTGGTCCCAAAACACAAAGAACTTGGCCAAACTCCAATCAGTTTTCAGAAAGAGCCCCCTCAAAGGGCCATGGCTTTGCCAGTCCCAAGTCCAATCAGCACTGAAGAAGAAGAGAAATCTCTCCTAGACGTACCTAGGATGAATGACCACAACAGTGATTTTTTTTTTTTTTTAAGGAAATGAGCACTAAAATATTCATGAACAAGCTACCAAATCTCCCCTAACCACTGAATAAAATTCAGGGGTTGCTCACAGCCTGACAAATATTCTGCCAGAAGGTCCCCATTTATTTTTCATTGTTTGTTGCTTTTCAGATTGCTGCTTGCACAAGAGCTTGGCAGATTAATAAACGGATGCCACTGCTTAACTAATTACAAAAAGCAAAAAAGTCATTTAAATAGGTAAGATGGTCATTACAAAAATATCCACTGGGTTCAGAAAATTGACGGCACAGCATTTTTGCTGAGGAACTTCTGAGGGCAGCTCTATGTAGGCCACAAAGCGCCTTGAGTATTTCTTAAGAGTCCTCAAGTTTATTCATGTATTATTTCCTCAGTTGGATATTCAGTATATTTTTCCAGCAGGCAAAAAAATGGGAGTTCTGTGTATGAGTTTCATCTGCTCAAAATGTTAAAAAAATACAGTTCCCCTTAGCACATTCTGATACAGTAGAAGAAAAGCATAAAAGAAAAATTCCAAATATGTAGATTTAAAAATAAAAACACAGATCTCTTTTCTCCCTAAGAGGGATTTGAAGGAAAAAAAGAGGAGGAGGGGAAGGGGGCTATGGATAGGTCTAGACTTTAACTGTGGAGTTGCCTAAGAAGAATTGTTGGCCTGAGGTCATTTTAATCAGGTTGCATGTCAGCTTGCAAAATCTCCAAATTAGGTTACAGCTCCAGGAGAGAAAGATGTTTTTATTTCCTGAAGAATGCAAACAGATTGTTGTGACATGTTCTCAGTCATTATGACAGATCAGACCCCTGCGTTGTGCTGTGAGCTGGGAAAGAAGTCGGCCGCTTCTGTGGCTCCTTCTGAGATTTGGGTATCTCCCAATTTGTCAGAAATCATGATGGGGCATATAAAAATCCTTCTGAAAGTGAGGTTTATATGCATAGACTCTGATAAAAGAGATTGAACTTAATTGGGAAGCAAGTTTCTTTCACATTTTTAACAACCTCCAGGCCTTCCTAGCAGTCTGATGAAAGGGAAGTTGTGAAAAGAAACAATCTGTATTTATGCAGAAGGAACTATCATATCCTGAGCTCTGCAGAGGATGACAAGAAACCGACTCATCCTTTTTAAAGCAGGATTAATTTGCCATTTTCTTACTGAGTTTGTAAAAAGTAAGTATGTGGGTGGATTTGAAAACAGATTGAGTACTTCAGTGATATTTAAGGCAGTTTATATGCGACTCCATACATTGCTGTGGAGCAACTGACCTGGGGGGAGGTATCCCTTCCAGGATGCCCTCAGCCTATGTATTTTGTGAGTGTAACTCAATCCCCACATCGTTAATTCCTTTTCAGTGTGTCAGTTTTTCATCTGCATGAGCAAATGGCCCTGATGGCACTTAGGTACTCCAGCGAGTGGCTTGGGCTTTATGTACGAAATAGTGATTTAGCTGCTGTGCCATAAAGTCACTGACATCCCCGCAGACCTACAGGCAACAGGGACTCACGTGGCAGGCAGTGAATTTCAAGGTGATGGTATTCAAGCATCTGGTGAAGAGAAGGCAGTCCTTGCAGAGAGCCTTGCCCAGCATACAACATGGATCAAGTAAATGTGAGTGCACATTAGTCAAAACGTTTATCCCTGGATTTTCTTGGTGGGCTACTTCACCTTCACACTCACAATGTGTCCCGATCGCATGCACTACCATTATCCTTATGGGGAAAACAGTTAGATATGGAAATAGCTCCTCATAAGAAGCTTTAATCACGGGGAAGAGAAGAAGCAGGAGGACAGAGGTGGGGAGGTGAGTTGTTTACATCTTAACAGACTACCAGTGGGAGAAGCAAGTGCAAATTCATTACAACAGACTGGTAGTGGGGTGCAGCTCACTCAGGTAACCCCCTAAAATTACGTGTCCTCATCTAAACTAGTAACCAGCACTGTCCAGTTTACAGGATGAGGGAAAGAAATAGGTGTCTCTAAATGGCAATCCCTCAAAACCTCCAGCTACTGCCTCTTTCCATAGACAAGTTCAGACTCGTATATCCCAATTTCAGACACCTCATTTAGCGAAAGTGAATATATACCAGGCTGTCTCTAGTAGTAACCAAGGGCTCAATGCTTCTTGCAGCCGGGAAGGGACATAGGCAGAAATAGGAACCCTCCCCTGAGACTCCAGCACGCTGCAAATGTAAGTCTGGGCTATGAGATGGGCCTGAGACCACTTTGCCAAAATAGGGAAGTATGCACATGTGCAAAAGGCCATAGTGTTTGCCACAAAGGAGCCATCTGGATTACATGGCGTTACGTCCCTCGGACCTTTAAAACTGGATGGAAACAAGACATTTGGGAATATCTTTGTCAGGACCATCAATGGTGGCAGAAAATACATTCTTTTCCTGTCCCAGCTTTTCCTTTTCTGTGATTCTGCAAGTCAAAAGAAGTCACAACTGTGCATCTCTGGGCAGAAGCTGCCAGTTCCTTTCTCCCAAAGGCCTCAATCTTGACAGCAGAAAAAACTCGTCTTCCCCACTGTACAAGTTTTGAGATTTTTCCCTGGCTTTCTGCCATCAGCTCCTGTGGAACCCAGAGCAACACAGCAGTGCCACACAACCCAGATGTCAGCAAACCGTTAATCCCAAAGGACAGACCCCTGGGGTGAGATTCCTGCTGAAAGTTCTCCAATTAGGCGGTTTACCTCCTGCTTTGCCTCTGCTTAGCCATTTTGGACCTAACATATTTTATTGTTCAGTCTTCTAGTTGAACTGCTGGCAAGCTCTGGATACAAGTAAGCAGAGATTACTAATTCAACAATAGAGTCCAGCATGTTAGTTTTTATTTGATTTTACTAATAAAGCTGTAAAATAATGCTGTTGACTCCTCTTTCATCAGCATCAGCCCCATGAGGCTCTCCTGTGTCTTGCCTAGCGATTACAGCAAAGGGCCGGGATCAGAGGTCTTGAGTTCAACTCTTAATGAGCCTCCTGTTCAGTGTGTTTGACTCGAGGCTCATGAACTCTTTGCACCTCGGCCAACTCAGCTGTAAAACTGGCTAAAGGGTGGACCTTGCGGAAACAGGCTGCTGCGCCCGACTAGAGCCTCTAGTCCGTGTTTCATGAGTAAATAAAAATCAGCAACTATTTGAATCTGCAACAACCCAGCTCAGATGTCACTAGGATGTTAGACTTTGCCAGTAGAAACAGCATCAGTCTCTGGGGTCCCCTGTTACAATGTCAGAGTAAAACTAAGAGATGTCACTGTGATTTATATTGCAGTTAAAAAGATGTCACAGACAACTGTACAGACAAGGCAACATGTTTACCCATCTCCTCGTGCTAGCACCTGGGCATGTCAGCACTCACAGCACAGAGCAGTGTCAGGTAGCAACTACATGGCTTGAGTCCCATCCACTTGGGAACACAGTTCCTCTGCTAGCATTTGGCTCCAAGAGCTGGGATGCATGGGGACCCACTTACTCTCTGAATAACATATCTCTGAGCAGTAAGACAGTCTGCGTTGGTGTCCTCTCCCAGAAGGCTCTACTTGGAGATATGGAGTCTGACCATGCCAAGAACAGGAAAGACACTGTATAATCTCTAACTCATTATAGAGCCCACTTTTCCTCCAAACCTTTCTTAAAATGATAAGCCATATTGGATGAAGTTGTCAAATTTGCACAGAAGGTGGGAACCCAACGTCATTTTTAATTGCATGTTGCTTTGCCTCCCTGCCAGATAGAAAACTTGCTTTCACTCCTGCAGTTGAGGCTTCCGCCTTCGAGTGCCTTGAGACAGAGGACTAGACTATTGCTTTCCTTGGGACAAGCAGCAGCGTGGTTCTCCCGAATTCCTGGAACCCTGTGTCCCAGCCCTTTGCCACACTGCAGCTGTGAAGATCTCTTCAGAGGGTGACCTCAACGCAGGACTGGATAGCAGCAAAACTTCTAAATCTCCCCAGTCCTCCATTACCTATAGCCTGTTTAGACCAAGTCCAGAAAATGGCCAAGCTGCCCTGCAGCCAGGAGTGTGGCGTGTGCTAAAGAACGTGTCTGCTAAAGGAACCATGAGCGTTCCCAACAGCAGCTCGGGTTCATGATGAGTTGCAGCAGCTGCTTGCATTTGTGCCATGTATTGCCATCTTTGCTCAATAACACATATAAGATGGTTTAAGGAATTGTTTGTGCGCGGTACACCTAGATATGGTGAGGATGCTTAAGAGAAACCCTGCCTCAGTCCTTGGACCCCTGCCCAACACATGCAAACATACTAGTCTTCTCACAGGAGACTCAATATTTTCTTTCAAAGTTTAGGACAACCAGAACATTTTTTTTTTCTCTTTAAAATAGGATATTGTACACCAGATTGGAAACTGGTATAAATGAGTTGCCACACTAGAGCTGCAGAGTTGGTGTCTCATGGATGACCCTATTAGTTATAACCCAGCTGGCCTACAAAGTGGCCTGTAGTAACCGGCAACTTGTAGGTCTGGAGGAGAGGTTGGCATGAGGCATCTTCTGGGAGCGGGTGTTTGCATGGTCCTCCTCAGTAAAACAGAGATCTCTGGTCTGTTCCAAGGATGCTTCTGCCGAGGATTTTCCTTCCCTTGAGGAAAATATGCTAACCGGCTTTAAATAATTAAACAAATCACTTTGCTAGCAAACCCAAGCTGATCTTTAAAACGCATTATCCTAAAGAGTCGAGAGAAATGCTCAGTGCTTTGCACCTTCCCCTACTCTCTTCACACATTAACTAATTCCTTGCAAGGGGGACCACCCAGCTGCATCTCAACCATGGAGAAAAGGCTATGCCAGTCACCTCTGGCTTTAAAACTAGTATTACCACAGCTGGGGGCCAGGTTTCTTCAGAGCAAACAAGCACAGGCAGTGCAGGGAACAAAGCTCTTTTCATCAGGCCAAGCTTGCATGGAGCACTTTATTCCCACCAAGCTGCTCTCTGCTCACAGACGGAAAGGGCAGACTCTGCTTCAGGCCAGGCAGCTCGGAGGCCACCACAGCTGCCTCCTTGCACACTTGTTTCCAAACGGGGACAAGCTTGGCTTTCCATGGGCAGCAAGAAGCCAGTAACCTTGAACAGCTGCTCTTGGCCACCAAGGCCACATGTCATTAGAACCTTTGAAGAGAGGAATATAGAGGAGCTGTGAGGCAGTTCTCTCCACCTAGCAAAACGCTGCGGATGATTTCTCCAGGCAAGAGCCTCTCCAGATTTTATTTTTTTTCCTAAACCAGCCCCAGAACTGCCTGCAGACAAGCCCTTGTGCCTCTGTCAGACCGTGCAAAGGGGCGTGAGCCTCTTAAGACAGCAGCTGCAGTTTATGCCAGCAAAAGAAAGACTTCTTGCCTACAAGGAGAGCAGAAAGGTCAAGCCTCAGCCCTCGTCTCATGTCTCCCACCATGGAGGCATCACTGAGGTTCACCCGCATGCTCGCAGGGCCCCTGTGGAGGACAAGGTCCTGCACACAGGCCACCACTGCCCCCTCTCCAATTAGTCTGGTTTCATGCGGTCAGGTTTTCCTCTCCTCCGCTCTCCCCCATGCAGTGCTGTGGCCCAAAATAGCCAGCCTATAAAATGTGAAGCTTAAATTATTTGACAGTCTCCCTTTAATGATTAAGAAATGTCTTGGAAATTACTAATTATGGAGTCACAGAAAATGTCCTTGGAATTAGGGCTGTGCAGGAGATCTCCAAGGCAGCTGTGAGGACCCATGGCAGCCATTTCTTCCCAGCAGCTCCACCAGCGCCAGCAGTATCTCCACTCCAGTCCCATCCAAAAACTGACTTTACAGGCTGCCATTTATTTCTCCATCCCTTTCTCTCCCATGCCATCATCTGACAGAAGGTCCCTTTTTTGTTTTTTGGGTTTGTTTGTTTGTTTGCTTGCTTGTTTGTTCATGTTATTTCTCAAATATTTTCTCCCCATAGCCATCCACATTGGACAAGCATGAGGAGCTGGCTGCTTCTGGCCTTCCAAATCCATCTATATCTTTAAGGAAGAAAATTTGGCCCTAACCAAGCCAAATAATAACAATAGTAGTTACACAGCTTTAATAGTAACAACAATTCTTTTTATACTAAGCCAATGCATTGCTAATAGCTGAGTTTTCACAGTTAGAGAAGCAAGAATTATAAGACCAAGGAAGAATTATATTGCTCTATCCACCTAGCCACCAATGCCCTTCCAACACTTCCTTCCCACTTTGCAACTGTCAGGAGATAATTAGGTTTCTGGTAACAAAGCCTGATAAAGCTTGGCTTTGTACGGAAAGCCATGGAGGGAGGCCTGGCATGCCTGTACTTGGTATTGCCACCTTAGGCTTTACCTCTAGGTCAAATATTTATCCAAGTGCTGATTCCCCGTTCCAGCTGGTCTATGGCATCATCGGTCACATCTTCCAGCAAGAAAGTCTCCATTTTCTCCATGCTGCCCCCCTGGAAGTACAAATTTCCTTGCAAGTATCTGCAAAGATGCCTCATCACTTCCCCTCAGACCTCTTTGAAGCTCCTTGGCTATAGGGCATGCAAGAAACACAACACTGAGAGAGCAGATATGCTCCCCTCCTGTCCAAGAGCAGTCACCCCTCTCTGTGTCTTGCTCCAGGCCAGGTTTCTCAGCTTTGTGGAGAAGGGACTCTCTTCCGAGACAGTGTGAAGGTGCAGTCCTGCTCTCTTATGCACCCAAGCTGGTCAGGCAACAGGACTACAGTTTGCCAAATCGCATCTAATTTTGAATGACTGATTTTTTGCTGCCCAATTTCAGAGGCAGAGGGTGCGATCGTGAGAGTTCCTCAGAGGGAATACAGCTCTCACAGCTGTTAGTGGCGTTTGGAGGTGCCCAGGACCAGATAAATGGTCCTGGGCACACGCTGTGCCCTCCAAAGGACTGGTATGGTCACTTCTGAGAAAAAGAAGTTTCAACAGAAGTGAAGTGGCAAAAAAATAAACTTGAATACTAAAATTCATCACAGAACATGGCTGTACCATGTTGTCGATTGGTCCTTTCCCCTCACCCCCAGGTTTAGTTTCTTAGTATCTGGTATGAGGGAGGGTCTTCTGGAAGAAACTTTAAATAAGAACTTGAAACAGGCAGGGAAAAAGTATTATAGATTGGATCAAAAATCCCAGTATAAAAGGCTGAATGAAAGAACAGAGCGTAGGTGAATAGGGATTAAGTTTGCTGGAGTCAATCCGCGCAAATGTCTTATAAAGGTAATGAGAGGAAAAAAAAAAAGTTAAAAGTGTTTTCATAATGGTGAGTAAAATATACATTTCAGGAGATTATATTGTGAAAAACATTGTGGCGCTGCAAACGCCTCCAGGACAATCTCATCTGAAACATTCTTTTAAGTCAGGTCATGAAATTATTAGTTGAACAGAGCACAGATCGAAAAGAGAAATATAGTTGATTCATAGGTGCTTTGGGGTGAGAAAAAGACCTGAGCTTAGCCTATGCTACAAAACAAAGGAAACTTAGCAGATTTCACATCAAAGTGTAAAAAGAAAAAAAAGCCTGTGGGAGAGAAACAGATTGATGCTATGAAGTTGTTTAAGATAATAACTACCTCCCAAGCTCAAAGCCACGGTTTAAGGTTAAGAAAGAAAGTAGCCTATGAGCAATTTACACAGAAGAGCTACAAAAGAGACCACGTTGTTAAAGGTAGGAATGAAAGCATGTGATGACAGCTAGTTATTTTATTTTACTTCTTTAATTTAAGGAAAACAGAAGGCACAGCTCTGAGCTAAATTTGGAAGAATGTGGTGAAGACATATGGATAGACGTGATTCAGCCCTGGGGAAAAACAAATCAGCCTTTAACGTCTTGGGGTGAGGAAGAGCAAACCGTGACGGGCCATATGTCCTCACCCAGGCACAGCAGAGGAGATGAGGGATTCAGGCTGGGAGAGGTCCTGCACCAAGTGCATTTTCAGGCCATCCTTTAAAGCAATGTCAGCTCCATGGTGTGGGGCTGCTGGAGATGCACCCCAAGGAGACGCACCTTTCAGGGAGAACTTCCCAGTCAACCCGTAAAAACAGATTTTGGCATTAGAAATACTCTGTGTTGCCCACAGGAGCCTGGTGAAAGGAGGGGACGCAGTATCAGTGCCCCCCACACAAAAGGCAGAGTGGAGAGAGGAACCGCAAGGCTCCATGAGGCACCATAACCTAAAGGAGAGATGAGAGGGGTGGTGATATGAATACCTCTTTTCCCATCATTCTGTCTTGCTGCAAGCAACAATCCTTAAATTTTCTAAAAATCCTTGGATATTTAAATCTAAGCCAAGCATTTCCTTATATTTTTCTATATTTCCATTTGAAGAGACACAAATTTAGTGGGACCCAGTGCAGCACTGGGTTAAAGTCATGCTGGTACCAGCCCATGGAAGAGCATTGAGGGTCGCAGTCTCAGTACCACTCCAAATTTTCTTTACAGGCCATTATGAAGCTCAAAAAGCTATTTGGGACACTTAGAAAATATAGATAAAATTCATGAGGAACCACAAGAGACTTAGTGAAAGACAGGGAGCATTCAGCACACAGCAGCACCAAGTAGTTCTCCGTTTTAATATTTCCATTTCATCTTCCAAACTTTTTCAGAGGTCTGAAAAATAATGAGAAAATGTGCTTCCCTGAGACAAGCCAGTGCTATCAGCTAAGCAACCTCATACTCATTGTAGCACTCTAAGTACTCTGGAATGCTTTTCAGCCCAGAGGATAATGGTATTAAACGACTAGAAAGGCTGTCCTGTAAAAGACTGTTATTATGATTTCCAGTCTCAGAAGTTGGCTTAATCCAGCTGAGCACACACATGTTATTTAGAGAGAAGACTGGGTTCAGACACTAGTAGCATCATCATCTTTATTGCAAGCGAAGAATTTGGCCAGTGAAAAGCAAGTCACGTTTTGGTCCGAAGCCCTGCAAACAGCGGCTCTCACCCCCGTCCTTTCGCTCTGCTGCGAGTGTCTGGCACTGCTGAATGGGGAGTTATTTGTACAGATTTGCATCTGTCTAAAACGCTGCTCTCTCTGTTGTCACCTAATCAATCAAATGGAAAAATAAAAAAATGCGCTCCCCACATCCTTCAAGGAAAATATATACATGCACAAGCATAAGGTAAAGCCTGAACAGTGGGTTTAACTAGAGGTGCTAAGCTGCAAACTGTAAGGGTTTTTTTTTTCAGCTGCCTGAAATTTCACGCTGCTCTTCCTCTGTCTATGCCTGAGGGATGAAATAAAAAGAGTCAATGTAGCTCTGAGCTGCAGGGAAAAAAAAAGTCTTGAATTGTCTCCCATATGTGTAAAAATATGGTCAGAGGATTATTCAGGGGATTTGCAGCTAGAAAAGGGGAGGAAATGCTGTAAAGTTGCTCTGCCAGAGTTTCGGCTCCTGTATGAAGGACTGGTGTCCCCCAGCCCGCAGCACACGGAGAGACCGGGGGGCCAGCGGTGGGCAGAAAGCAGCCAGCTGTGCAGAAAGCAACCAGCTGCCAGCCACAGCTGTACCAGTGTCCAAAATGGGACCTTCTTGATACCTAGAGCAAAGGAACCTCCTCTAATACCCAGCACAGCTGTATGTATTGCACCTATATGTATTTGCATTGGTATTATCCTTAAAAAGCTGCTCCTTGACCACGTGCCTGCTCTCAGCCTTCATCTCGCCAGCCAGCACGGCACAGGCTCCTCTGTGTCTTGCTGTGTGTGACAGACATGTCCCATTCTCTTCACCTTCACACCAATGGCAGAGGTGGGCACCGCTGCTCCTGCCACCCAAACACTGGGAATGAGCCGCAGATGAGGCCTCCGAACATAATCCCAGGGAGCTATAGCACTTCCCGGGGAAAAGTGCCACTTCCTTGGCACATTTTTATGTGAGAGATGAACATCGGGGCCTTAAAATAAATCTCTTCTTTCTAAAGCAGTGATGCTAAACGGAGGCTGGAGATCAAAGGCTGGGATTCTCGCGTTTTGCCAAGACAGACATATCCATTCACTAGACTTCGGTGTAACAAAATACCCTGCTAATGAAGAGGATCATAATCTTATTATTAGACCCAACCTACAACAGGATGTCATTCAAGAGAAGGCTGGAACATGCCCTAGTTTAGAAAGTTGCACAGTATGCTTCTCTTTTGATATAATGAGCTGTGATCGTGGTTATTTTTGGTGGCATCTATGCCTGTTATTTTTTGTTCAGGATCTGATTGTTAATGACAGAAATTGACAGGAAGGATGAATTTGGGCTTAAGAAAAGAAAAAAAAATTGTGTCTCTAGGATTCATTCACTAACCATATGGCAGCAAAGTGCCCATCAGGACCAGAGTTTTCTTTGATTTTGCATTGTTTGGTAATGTTTTATCATCTATCAGTCATGTCAGCATCGGGCTTTACAAAAATGAGAAATGACAAAGGTTTTTGCATTTTTTGAGCAGGGTGCAGAGGACAGGAAAGTGCAGGACGTCGACTGCATATCTGCCTCTTAGGGTACACAGAGCTCATATGAGCTTTGGTGGCAAGAGTGTGATTGGATTCCTGCCCAGCGTCTCCTGTCACGAATGCAGAAAGTTTAAGACACGGCAGTAGAGGGTCAGACCACCGTGCCAGACAGAGAGGAATTTAATAGTGTGGCCCTGAGCAGCATGCCTGGAGGCTGGCCTGGATGGTAGGGACCACTTCCAAGCAGGGTCATCAAAACTGCTGCAGCCTTGTGCCACCAAAGCCAATGCATTAAGGAAAACTCTGCTCCAGCCTCAAATCTAGAGACAGGTTTAAACATGAGAAAGCAAGGATGGACTAACCTAGCTCCTAACAGGTCCTAAAATCGCTGGCAGCAACAGCACATACTTCATCCATCTTGCTGTCCTCTGTGGGGCCAGACTTTGAAGGAAGACAGGCAAAGAGGGACAACAAACCGGGGAAGATTATGCAAGCATGGAAGATAAATCCCTTCGTGAGGGAGTTGCTGACCAGAAGCGCCAAAGCAGATAATTTGGTGCAAAAACACCAAAACCTCAACAAACAGCAACAACTTCCTCTTGGCCTTGGGGTTTCTGAAGGATTTTGAAAGTTTTTCTGAATGTTTCAGGAGGCACTTTGTTCAGTCTTTGACAATATCAGCACCAAAAGTACCCGGCAGTATTTATTTCCCACCTTCCCAGCACACACGTGGCCACATGTGTGCACACTCAGGGCATGCACACGATGCATGCAGGGAGCAGTGCAAACACACACTGCACACGCACATGTATACACACACATGTGTGCACACACATGCACACATGGCATAACCAGTTGTAGCCCTGGATTCAATCTTCCAATCTCAAATGTCAGCATGAGAAAGTAAATCAAACATTTGTTCCCTGCGACCTGAATGTCCCTGTGATTTAACCGTATTTTAGATGCTTAAAAACTGTGCACTTCGAGTGATGGGGAAATGTGAGAAATTCCAGGGATAGGGCCACTTCAGAGGTCTGATCTCAACTTTGCTGTGACCACTCCAAAGGAAAGAGAGGAAATTGCACCTGCGCTTTGCCCCCGCTGAGCCTGAGCCAGGCCTGGGCTCTGGACTCCTTGTCCCAGACTATGGGCATCGCTCATAGGAAACTCAGCTGATGGGAGGGCAGCTCTGCTTGTGCCACACAGGGAGGCACTTTACAAAATCCTTGTCATCTCCAGTGCCTCAGCCCACGTGCGCAGAGCGACTTCCCATGGCAAACATACAAACGTTTTCATTTTCAAACATCACTCGGCTTTAAAAGTTGCTCTTTACGGCCGCCCTTCCCGTGCCACGGCGGGGCGGGGGGGAAGTTCAAGGGGCCAATTG
>VZSV01000231.1:222896-257561 GCA_013398735.1 Nothocercus julius | reverse complement strand
ATGGCCGAGAGCTCCGAGAAGGTGCCCATCGCCCGCGCCGGGCCCGACGACATGGAGCAGGGCCTGCCCCCCGTGAGTGCCGCCGGCCGGGGCGGGACACGGCACCGGCTGCTGGGGACGGGCGGGGACGGAGCGGGTCGGGCTGCGCTGGTGGGATCGGGACGGGACGAGTCGGGCCGGGATGATGCGGGACGGAGCGAGTCTTGGGGGGAGGAGTCGGGTCGGGGGCCAGGGACTGGACGGATCGGCTCGGTTCAGGCCGGACTGGGGTAAATCAGGTCGGGACAGTAGCGACTGGACTGGGTCAGGATGGGACGGTAGAGCTGGAGGGGCGAGGGGTCGCAGGCTCGGGACTGGACGGGTCGGGTCTGGCCGGGCCAGGCCGGGGTAAGTCGGGTCGGGACAGTATCTACTGGGTCGGGCCGGGTCAGGATGGGATGGTCGGGCCGGACCAGACGGGGATCGGGGTTCGGGACTGGACGGGTTCGGTTGGGTCGGGCCGGGCCCGGGTAAGTCAGGTCGGAACAGTATCGATGGGGTCGGGCCGGGTCAGGATGGGATGGTCGGGCCGGAGCGGACAGGTCGGCTCGGGAGCTCGAAGTGGCGACGCGGCGGTGTCACCGCTGGGACCGGGTCCGGTTGGGCAGAGCGGTTCCGGGAGCTGCTCCGGGCCGGCTCGCAGCGCTGTCCCCGCAGGCGTACGCGGCGGCGGCGCCCCCCGGGCCCGGGCGGCTGCTGAAGGCAGGGGCGGCCGTGCTCATCGCCGGGGCCCTCCTGCTCCTGGCCGGGGCCATCGGCGCCTTCTACTTCTGGAAAGCGACGGAGCGGCAGGTGAGCGGCGCCGGCACCGGGAACAGCGCGAGAGGGCGATGCCTTGGTGCTCCAGCAAGGAAGAGTTTCGGTGCTGTCCGAGCATAAGCTGGAGCAGAGCCTCTTCCCCAGAAACTTGGCTTAGGGAGGACGATAAAGAGTTCTTTAAAGATTTTTTTTTCCATCTCTCCCATTAAAAAAAAAAAAAAAAAAAAAAGTATTTATCGTTGTTGGCCGTTTGGAAGGTGCCTCCTGGAAGCACACATGTTAACACAAGAAAAATGTATCTCTGAGCGTCCAGACAGACGCTACATTGATTTTTGCTAACCAATTCGTAAAGAACTCAAAGCCCCAGTCACTCCCCAGGGATTCACATCCTGAGCAAACTGCAGCTGTCAGGACAGAAAAGCATTGAAATGTATAAATTCCTTCTTCACATCATCTGCATTCTTGATCCAGATCCTACTTGGACTCTTAAATATGTAATTCTATATTTAACCCATTAATAGGTATAATTATTTTACTCCTTAGTGGTTTCTATGACTGTGCCTACACAGTTATGGTTAACAGACTCAAAACACTGTTTAAAGTTGTGATAAGTTTCAATATTTACATTTCTCGGGTACATGAAAAATCTGGCATGTAAAGAAAAACACCAAGAAGCTGCAGCTTAAGAATCAAACTTCAGAGATGCTGTAAGCATTAGGTTATGTTTCTATCAACTTCTGTTTATGCTGATGAAAGATTTTGTTCTTTAAACAAGATTGTGCACATTTGGATTTAACTTGATCCTAAGTGGCATTAATATCACTGAATTTATCTTGGAACAAGCCGAACAAGCTCCATAGTGTCTCCAGCCACCCTCCAGTTAATATCAAGACAAGCTTTGTGCAAATCACAGTAGAGGTTTCAACCTGGAAAAAGGGAAAAAGAAAAAATATATAAAAAAACAGAAAAAGCTTATATGCATGTAGGAATAACTCAGATAATCACAAAGAAATTATGAAATTTTACACTAAAAAGATAAGACACTGACTTCCAGGATGCGCCATAGGAGTCATCTGCATCTCTCGGCTTTTGGAAAGGGAGAGAGAGGTGACCAGGTATCTGGGGCAGGGAGCGGGCTCAGCTCACTCACCACAGAGTCATGGAGCTCAGGGCAAAGATCCCATTTGGTTGTTCCTGCAGTCATCTGCATTTTGTTCTTCAACCTGAGTCATAGTCATTGTCCCACAAGCCTTTACAAAAGTAGATGCATTTTCTACATCTTGCCAGGAGGTAAGTTGCTTTTGCCTGTACCGTACACTCTTCTCCCCTCTCAGAAATCTACTGATAAAGCTTTTACTCAAAATTCACTCTTTTTTTTTTTTTTTTTATAACATCTTTTTGTAAAGTCGATGTTGTAAGTTGTCATTAAGCTTCAAAACTGATCTCCAGGTGAAGACCGGGGTAGAGCTCAGTTATTCTTCCAGGCTGCCTTCAGATTCAAGGAGCTATAACTGACTTGTAAATTATTAGGAAGGGATTTTCTGCAACTATGAGATATTTAGGGTCATTCTTTTTTAAATAGCAGAACTTTAAATTCTCCTGTAACTGACAGGGCTAACAATGTCTTATCTCTAGTTCAGCATCTAGCAGGGGAATGATGAAACACCACCTACATGGGACTCATTTGATGTACCACATTCAGCAGGAGTCTTAGTGAAGAATATGGGATTAAATCAGTATAATTGAGGAACCATAATTCTTTAGCACCTTAGACTTTCTTGTGCAAAGGTGAGAGAAGAAGAATTTATCTCTAGATGATACTGTAAGTTTTTTAAGACCACAAGTTAACTGCTTGTGTAGTACTTTTAGCAGAACTGCACAAGAAAATTGGAAAAAAACCTCCACAGATCATAGACATCCAGCAGTTACAGGCCATGCTGTACTTTCCTTACTGAAAACAGAGTAAGAGCAAATACTCCAACAAAAAGGACACAAGAAGTCTATATCCAGCTTAAACAAAGTTCACCTTCATTACAAGCTGGGAAGCATGTTAGCATTCAAGAAGGACACATTTTCCAGCACCTCACCAGAACATACTAATAAATAAACAGGGATTGGCCTCCTTCAGAGTGGGATGTTCGCTCCCACCCTGCTTTGGGAATCATGCCTGTGTAAGCAGTCATTCCCAAAGCACAACTCAAGGGTTCTTATGTCTGAGTTAGCTTGTATGTAGGAGCACCCCACATTGCTTTTGTGGAAGTAACACTAAAGAAAAAAATTATAACTGTGTGCAGCCCATGAGATCCGAGGATACATCAGGTTGGGAGGGACCTCGGGAGGTTTCTAGTCCAGCCTTCTGCTCAATCAAGGTCAGAGCAGGTTATTCAGGACTTTATCCAACCAGGATGGTGTTGCATCCTCTGTGAGTGGTGACTGCAGAGCCTCTCCGGACTACCTGTCCCACTGTTAGGCTGTCACAATGGTGAGGTTTGTTGTATTAGTGTGGTCTTGATTATAGGAGGATTATCAAGTACCTACAGAAATATGAATAAAAGTTAGGAACTGAACAGGGATATCACAGTCAGATTGCCATATCGCCTGCCCTAAGAGGAATGCAATACACTGCTAAAATGTGCTACTGCTCTTTTACTGATTCCAGGTTTACAATGTTCACTATACTATGAGTATCAATGGAAAAGTACAAGATGGATTGATGGAAATAGATGCTGGAAACAACTTAGAGACATTCAAAACAGGAAGTGGGAGTGAGGAGGCCATTGAAGTTCATGATTTCCAGATTGTAAGTACAGCCAACATGGTCTTTCATATAACACGACCAGTGTTGGGCTCCACAGACATACTGCATTGTCTCTCAACTTATCTCCCCAGTTCACACTTGGGCTCCAGTCCCACAACTCTCCATGTAAGCATCCATGTGCTCCTGGCTTTCTTTCACAGTGAGCCAAACAGTTTCCTCCAAAACAAAATCTAAGCGCCTTTTGAGGATAGTTCATCCCAGGGACCAGTCCAGGAAAGTGTATGGATTAGATCGCATGAGCTTTGGTTCTGCATAACACTTTGCACTGCTAAACCATCAAATAGAGCTGCAACATTTCCCCTTGAGATCACTCTAGAAAAACATCCTGGCAGCCCTTACACTACTCCATATGATTTGAACTGGAAAAACACACAAACAAAACAAACAAACAAACAAACAAACAAAAAACCCCTCCTTTTCCCAAAATGTTACAATTCTAGGAGCATAGGGCCAACATGTTAAGCCAAATAGAGATAAAGAACAAACTGCTATGCAGCACAGCTATGTCCTTGGTGTCCTTGGTCTCTGCCAAACAAAGCAACACAGAGCAGCTCATGTCCTGGATCTCGAGGCAGAGACCAAGGACCCAGATCCTGCGATTACTGCTCTCAGGCACATAGTGCTCATCTTCAGAGGATTTAAGAGAAAACCTTCTGTAAGTTGAAGCAGCACCTAAAATAAAGAGCACCATCGGCTACTGGGATGCTTTGCCTTCTGGGGGAGCCACTCTGCCCTTGCTGAACCACCAAAGGAGAGCAAATTCAGCTCCTGGGCTTCTCCGCAAGGACAAACAAATTCATGCCTGGAGACCCAGGACCCCAAATTGCCTGGCAGCTGCAGTTCAAGCCTTCACGAAATTCTTGCTAACATCGCCATAGCAACGTTATTAGTGGCTGAATAACAGCACCGACGACGAGCTCTTATCGCTTGCCTTCCCTGCTCCGCATCTGCACAAAGGCACCAGCTCCCCGGAGAGCTGCTCCTGCCTCCCGCCTCGATGTGTCCGTCTGCTGAGAGCAACCTGGTGCATACCGGTTGCACGTGGGTCCCAAGACCTCCCAGAGCCACTGCCTGCTTGTAGTTGCAGAGGGCTGGGATCAGGATAAGCGAGAGCAGAGCGATGCTGCCAGTCTGATTCTGAGCCAAGAATGAGCATAAACGAGAAAAAAAAAAAGATGTACTTTCAAACGCCAAGTCTTTAGAGTAGCAGCTTGGGATGAGCTGGCGTGCATGATTGCATGGTCAGTACAGACTTGGCTTTGGGAACACTCGGTGGCTGCCAGCTCTCTCAGTGGGCCATGAAGCCCCTGCATCCCCCTCCCTCAAGCACCCATCCCCGTACAGGCCCCAGTTCTCTCGCTGGCTTAGAGATACAGCTGCTTCATTTTGGCAGAGGTCTGTGGCCAACTGTACCGGAGCTACACGAGTATGAGCAGTTGCCTCAGTCCTGTGCATGCCAACCCGCACTGGATGCTGAATGTACCCATGAGGTCTGCACAAGGCAGGTGGTGCCCCTCTGGCCTGGCAGAAGACTCTAGCACCTCAAATGGCGCTAGGTACTTTTATTTAGTGGCTGAATGGAGACATGAAACCCTATGAAAGACACACAGGCTTTGCTGTCTACAATCAGATGTCTAAATCCATACTGTAGAAAGAGAGTGCTCTTTTACCTGTGCCCAGAAAGTCACAGCAGAAAATGCAGGTGAGATTGCACTGCCTCAGTGTCGGTGCAGAGACGTCCCAGTGTGCCTGAGATGCCAACAAGCACAAGATGGGCAGAAGTGACACAGGACTTGCAGGAGACCTGCACTCCTCAGGTGCAACTGAGACACCCTCCAGGTTGCCTAAAACTAAACAACTGCATTTAGGCAGTTGCTTCTCAGCCTCATAGTGCAAATGAGGAAAGTTTCAATATACATATAGAATCACACACCAAAGTCCCAGTCTTGAGTTTTCCCTGGCAGTCACAGGGATTTAAGTGTATAAATTGGACCAAGTTGTCCACATGCTTCTGAAAATCTGTGTAAAAGTGCCAAGGGTACAACACAGCCAGCTAACACAATTTTTAGGCTGCCTATATTCACTGCTATGTTACAGTTCAAATCATGTTAACTAATTCCTTAGCAGAGCTGCTCCAAGTAGCCTCAAGCTGGCATGGAGACACATATAAAACATCTCTCATTTTGCATAAATAAATGAAAATGTCTAAGCCCATTTGTCCAAAATTATAACGCTAAAATTGTGTTAGAAATATGCATGATTGCATCTGTTTGTTTAGAAGATTCAACCTTCAATCTAAAAATTCAGTGGCAAGCAACACAGCTTGAGTGCTTTATTTGAAGCAATTGGGAGATAGAAGGCTGCACGTAACCAGAGGCTTTCTATTTTTGCAGGGCATAACTGGAATCCGTTTTGCTGAAGGAGAAAAGTGTTACATCAAAGCTCAAGCAAAAGCTCACGTCCCTGAAGTTGATGCTATGACTAAAGAGAGCCTCACTTCTGATCTGGTAAGGGGCATTTTTTTTGTGTGAACAAAAACAAAGCTCTATAGAAACAGCGATTTTAAAGGTTATTTAAATACAAATAAAAATGATTGATGAAAAACACTGAACAAATCAGCTGCAGGTGGTTGAGGGTAAGGGGTTCTCAAAAGGTAGGAAAAGCCAGACTGGTGCCAGTAGGTGTATTTTAATACACTGTGTCCCAGAGTAGAGCATAAGTCTGCAGATGAGGGATTGGGGGAAGCTGCACATTATGTTCTCATTAATCATTGGGGGCTCTGGGGATAAGAGCACCCAGTTGAAATTGGACTGGGCATGAGGCTGTAAAGGGAGAGCATGGAGGGAATGGCTGCCTCAGCCTGTCCGCTCCAAAGAGTGCAGTGATGTGGCTGCAACACAACTTACATCAAAACTCTTAAGCAGGAGCAGGGACTTTGCCCATCCCCTTGCCCTCTGAAATACTAAGTAAAGGGGAGGCATGGAAAGCATTGGAAAGATCCATCTAACTCAGAAGAAATAACATTAAAAAAAAGAGCCTCAGTGTTCACCTTCTTGCATCAGGCTTCATTCTAGGCCACCATGTTAACTCAAAATTTCGTGAAAGCCGCATCATGAACTTGTGCCCTGCAGCAGTAATTCTCAGCCAGACCTCGCCAAAAACTCTCCGTATCTCACATTTGCAGGAAGCCTGTCATTTTAGGTGTGCAGAGCCCGAGCTTCCCACAGGTCAGTCTCACTAAGCCCATCATTCATTCGGGAGCAGCGCCAGGGGCTTCAGTGCAGCCCAACACGTTGCAGTGCAGATCCTGGCACAGGGCTGCAGCCACAAGGGAGAATACCAGGGACAGATTAACATCTTCTTTCCCTGCCTTTGCTCCAGAGTAAAAGCTGGAAAACATTTAGCTGGAGGAGAGGCATGGTTAAGGCAAAAGTGTGCAAGGGGGGACCAGGGCCACGCGCTGCTCCCTGAGTCCGAGCACTGCAGAGCCAATTGCCGCTAGCTCTGGAGCCAGGGATGCTCCCCATGCGCCACCTCTGCCCTTGGGCATTTCTAACACACGTAGCCTCACCGTGGTGGTGGCTGGGGGCCTTGCTGCTGTCCCAGCTCTGCGCCTGGCAGCGACGTGACTTGGGTACAAGTGCGCGGGCTTGTGGCTGCCACCGCTGCGATTCCGCCACAGCGGCCTTGCCCGATAAGAGCAGCACAAGTTATTATTTTAAAATAAAAAGCGCGGTTAGCAACAGCGCTCCACAGCAGGCTTTGCTATGACAGCCATTTTAATATAGATTGATAAATCCTCTGACTTCGCAACAGCGACAGAAAAGTTAAAATATCCTATATGGATATCCAGATGAGCAACTTCCTTGAGGTTTGCACCCAAGGCAGTCCCAGTTAATCCAGCTTTAAAGAGTATTTGGTTCCTTTGAGTCAAATATGATAGCAGCCACATCATGTCTGGTGGTCATGCCACCCTGGTGCAACCCGGGCTTGGGGGCTCTTGGTACTCTGCTGCATCTCCCTGCAATGTATATTTTAATTGCTAAACAGCTACTTAAAGGAAACAAAAACATAAAAGCAAGGTCTTTAAATTCAAAAAAGCAGCAGGAATCCACTGTAAAGCCTGCTGAAGTTGGTGGCATTTTCTTCATGACAGCAATGGGTTCTTGCCCAAATTGAAGGCAGAGACCTAGATCTCTTCTGCATTACTTCATTTTTCAGGACATGTGGACATCTTGACTTAATTAGCAGTATTGCCTAGGCTTGGTGTTCTTTTTTTTTCTTTTTAAATCTTTTCATAAGAATTTTAGTTTTATTTTAGTAATTTCGGTAAGGATTTTAGTCGCAATCCTGAAGATTTTATCTTTAAAACTGTCAGAAGTTGTTTCTATTCTTCTACCAGGTTAGAGTAAACAAGTTTCCTCTCTTGTTTTCTGTGTATTTTCACTTAAGATGCATTTCGTGTAAGTGCTACAGTAAATTGTATGCATCAAAGACAAAGCAGGCAGTACAATTTAATGCTGTCGTTAGAACATTAACCTCTCTGTTGCTTGATTTTTCTGATTAAATTACATCTGGCAGAGTAGTCTTTATTTTTCTAGTTACAGAAAGTTCTCTGATACATGTATTTATGAAAAGGTATGTTTATGCTATTCTCTTCCAATACATATTTAATCATGACCAGTACTGCCTATAAAATGGTTGATTAAAATAAAAGTCTGTAGATAGCCAGAGGTCTCTCTTCTCAGAAGTTAGGATGATTGCGAAACAGAACAAAAGGATATTTATTTTTGAAAACTAGTTTCAATTACTTCTGATGCTGATAAAAGCTTAAGTGGAAGAACGTATATAAAGTGCAGTTCTCACTAGACAGATTGGTTAGTGAACTTAAATGACTTAAGGCTCTCAAAAAAATCAATAAACACATTAAAGGAACAACAACCTGACAGAATAAATTGATCTAGTCAGTTATTAGCAAATCTTGATGACTTTTGTGGAAGCAATTTAGAATTTAACTTTGAAATAATACTGGTTTTCATGATTTGCCAGTTGGGGTTTTTCTAGTATTTCAGTGTTGCTAAAGAATAGTTACACATTTTATGTAAAATAATACTTTGAACTAACAACTTTAAAGAATCAATCACTGGCATTTTCCCACATTACTTTGAAGAGATGAACCAAAAACCTGCAGGGTACACTTCAAAAACGAAGGCTCCTTTAACTTGCACTTCAAGCTTTTGGTCAATTGAAATGCTTTTATTGAACAAGACCTTTAATCAGATCAGTCATGTTGACTTAAAACTGGAAGCCATAGTTCTCAAACTATAACCTTCTCAAAAACCTGTGAACAAGTATAAATAGGTTCACAATAGAAAAACATCTTAGGACTACATGAAATGAGAGGAGAACATGACAGAAGGTTCAAGTCTTGTTTTTTAGCTGGCGTTTTGCGTTGCAGTTTTGCTAAAGACAGTGAATCATCCTGGTTTCTGTCAGCGGACATTCTGGTGCTCCGGGCTGGATGAGCTCTGCCACCCTGTGCAGTCCCTACAACCACAGGCTATAGCAGCCTGCTAAATCAGGCAAAAGCTTTCCAAAAGAAACACTGGTGAAATCTCAGCCCCCCAAAAAGTGGATGGTAGTTTTGCCATTCATTTCAGAAGTGGGAGCAGTCATCCAAAACTTGGCTCACTACAAGCAGTTCACATATGAGAAATAAAACATTAGTTATTAGTTGCAGCTGATGATTACACAGTTTGCTGCTCAGTAACTAAGAGCAAGCAGGCACATGACTGTTCACTGAACTAGCAAAGGATTTACGCTCTTCTATTTGCAGGAAGATGAAATCATGCCTGTTAAATTTGATGAAAACTCCCTTATCTGGGTGGCTGCAGACGATTCGATCAAGGATAACAGTTTCCTAAGCCCCAAAATTTTAGAGCTTTGTGGAGATCTTCCGATTTTCTGGCTTCGCCCAACATATCCCAAAGGTAAGACACTCTATATTTGAGAAGTATATTATCCCTCCCTTCACCTAACTGCTATCCCCAAATAAGATTTACCCCCGAGATCTGCACATCTTGGAAAGCAGTATCCGTTGTCACAGCCCTCGTGGGTTGGTGTCACCACTGCAGGCTGGACCTCGGCTCACATGTATCTAGACATTTGGTCTTCAGTACCTGCATTCCCTGATACGAACTGTACCACCCACCTGGGTGAGTTACCATGGGATGAATCATTTCCAAAGGTCATCAGGGACAAGACAACAGCTTAAACTAGTCCCCTAAAATTTTTAGACAGCTGATATCAGCTGGAAGGAATCCCAGAGCTGGCCAAGAGCTGGGGAACAGCAAGCTCCAGACTGGGACCATAGTTGTCCTGCTTCTCACCCTGCTCCTCCAGAGGGTTTCGTGAAGAATGAGATGCTTTAGCTATAGGCAACCAGCAGATGAAGTTCATGAGATCCTTGGGGCTGGCCCAGGCCAGAAGCATCACTGCCATCCAGAGCCAAGCTTATGATGGTATTTATTGGAGTTACCATGAAGATGGCAACTCATCCAGGTGAATTCCAGGCCTGGAAGGAGAGGAAAGGGCTTGAAGAGACTTACTGCTTCTTGGTCCAGTTAATATTAAAACACTCAAAAAAAAAAAAAAAAAAAAAAAAAAGGTAACATTAGAGCACCTGGGGAAGCAAACTGCCAATATTTAAAAAGTTTTTTTCCCCATGACCTTGCACATCCCTTTGGGCAAAAGAGCCCTTCAAAGCAGCCCAGAAGCTGTTTCCACAAGGTTTCCCAGCTGCCTGCTCGGGAGCAGGGCACTCAGTGTGTCACAGCTGCTCTTTAAAACATGAGATGCATATGACTGCTCTTGCTGGCGCTGGAACTGCTGCTGTGTTAACATCATTGACCATGTGGCGAGTCAAGAAGCGCCTCCTCATCACGCTTGCCTTCTTGGTCTGTTCTGCTTCAAGGGGGGAAGGAGGAAAAAAGGTGATCTCGCATCTCTTCAGAATGATACTAAACTATGTATAAAATGCGGAAAGGCAAGCAGCTCCCACTGGGATGCCTGTCAAATTTTCCACTAGGCCTTTTTTAAATAAAATGTTAGACAATCTTTGAGCATATAGAGGGATATGTTAAAACTGTGATGATCTACCAGTGATTATTTCTTCAGATAACCAAAGGGAAAAGAGAGAAATAGAGAGGAAAACACGCCAAATAGAAACAAACATTGATGGGGAGGAAGTGGAATCTGCTACTGAGGTAAATACCAAGCCTTCCACCACACAACTGAGGCAAGAGCTCGATCACCAATCTAATGAAACCAGGCCAATGGCACAAGAAAACGATCAGCTGATTAATCCAGACAATCCATATAATGTAAGTATTTGTACTGCAACTCTTAGTGCTGTTATAGATGGATAATACTGAAGTGTTTTTTTTTTAATTATTATTTTAAATTTGAATATTTCTGCTCTTTCAGCTTTTCTCTGAAAATACAGGTTTGTAAAGCACCTTTGCTTCTAAAACATTCAAATACAAGTTTATCCCCAATCCTGCTGTCTGTCCCTTACCCCTAGTTTTAATTAGGCTTCAGTCTGAAGCAAGAATATGCACTGGAGGGAGCAAGTTTAGGACAACTTGCTGAAAAGTTGCTTTAAGGGTTCCAAACAAAAGTACAAGAGACATTTTAGAAATACAGTCGGAAAATAAACCAAAGTTTGTCCTGATCAGACATTTGAGCCTGATCTTTTATTGACAAGACAAGCCTAGTAGTTAGAAACATATTATACACTCGAATATAAAATAGTATTAGGAGTGACAGAGAAAAAGTGGTGGTTAGTGTCTGGTTTCAGAGATTAGGATTAGGCCAAATAAATCTCATCTCCGAGTCATAGCTATGAGGGTAAAAGACCGTCTGACAATCAATTCACAGAGCACAGGTTGTCCAGAAACCAATTGTGGGTGCAGGGGTGACTATTACAAAATTTGTCCTTGCTCTGACATGAAGCAGTCTACAGCATCACAGAATGGTTGAGGTTGGAAGGGACCTCTAGAGATCATCTTGTCCCACCCCCCTGCTCCAGCAGGGACACCCAGAGCACGGGGCACAGGGCGGCAGCCAGGCGGGTTGGGAAGATCTCCAGAGAAGGAGCCTGCACAGCCTCTCTGGGCAGCCTGTGCCAGGGCTCTGTCACCCGCACAGGAAAGAAGCTCTTCCCCACAGGGAGATGGAACTTCCTGTGTTTCAGCTTGTACTCATTACCCCTTGTCCTGTCCCTGGCCACCACCGAGAAGAGTTTGGCCCCATCCTCTTTACATTCTCCCCTCACATATTTGTACATATTGATCAGATCCCCTCTCGATCTTCTCCTCTCCAGGCTAAACAGGCCCAGCTCGCTTAGTCTTTCCTCATAAGATAGATATTCGAGTCCCTTAATCATCTTTCTCACTCTCAGAAAAGTGGAAACAGAAAAGCAGTCTCCCCTGTGATCCAACAACTTTGCAGGGCTGCAGAAAACTAACTGTACCATAAGCAACTTCCAGTCTACTGCACCATCACCAGACGTTTTATATCCACTACTCAGTATTTTAATAGAACATTTTCACAAGATAAATGGCTCCTGCTTTGGAAATAAGTCCCAGCTTTGACTTGACATTTATGCAACAGCAGGAGATCATTATCTGGTGACAGCATTCTACTGAGTTGACATCCCTTAATTAAACTTAAATTAAGCACTCCAAATAAAGTGGATCTAAATTGACTTTCTCATGAACTCAGTAAAATAGCAGCAGCACTGGGACTGAACGTCTATTCCCATCTATTACCTTTAAGTCCATGGGGTCCAAGTCACCTTTTTCCTCTGGAGAGCAGCGGGGGCTGCTGGTCCATTCGTCCAGCCAGGAGGGTCCTGCGGCAAGTCAAGAACTTTGAGTTGGATACGCTCCCTAGACTTCCCTTAGGCTGCAGAGTAAGATTCACTTCCATTAACCTCCATTATTGCATAGATGTCCCTATCTAAGCTTTCTTAGAGGCTGATTCATCCAATTTAAAAGCACATTAAATTATATTGTAGGCCTTTCCTTCAGGATGAAAGCAATCATCCCTAGACCTACTTGTTTCTCTTCACCCACTATAAAGGGAGTTCAGACAATGTTCACACGGACAGTATCCAAGTTCAAGGAAGACAAATCCCACCCCAAGAGAAGCGACACCCTCCTTGTTATCAGCACTGGCAGTGGGTTGCTAAAGGTCTGAACTAAGCAGCCAGCACTAGCATCCGCCACAAGCTTGGAAAATAAACTGCACCCCCTGCACCTCACATTTTCAACGCGCTGTTAGTTTTGAATTAAAAGCACCCAGGAAAGAGCTAAATAGTACTCTGACATTTCCTCTTTGCTGCTACTCTTGAAATAGCACCAATAGAAAAAGAACAAATTGGTTTCAAGAAGAAGAATATTCATTTTGTACCCAAGTAGTAAAAGAATTTTGAAGTAATAGGACAGTAGCAGGAGCCTGGCTTTACATATTCTATATATGCCCTGCTCTATATGCAACTCCTTACTGTCTAATACTGCAAAGCCAGAAATATCGCTGTGCGTAAGGCAACTAAGTTGAGGGGAAGCAGGAGAAAAGATAAATGAAGGACAAAGGAAAAAATATTCTCAATATTTTGAATTTGAATGAAGAAAAATATAGAATAGCAGCTTACAGAATATATAGCTGGAAACACATTAAAAACTTTAAAAATATTAAAAACTAAGATTAAAAATACTGTGAAAGCTCCAAAAACAGTAACCTGCATGAACACTCCAGATAACTCTGTATTTTTTTTCCCTCACTCATATCTATACCTTGGAGTTTACTGCTGCTGGATCTTTTGCAAAGACCGTAGAAAAGAAAAATTAAGAAATCAGTCAGAGCTCCCTGATATTTCTTTCTGTTGTACGCAGGTGACTCTAGCAATTCCACACATCTGCCAAACCGTGCAAGCTGGGCAAGACCAGAATTCCACATTTTTCCCTTCGTAGCATTAGCAGGAGCACGGGTATAGCCTGCGTTCTCAGAGAACACGGGGGTAACAGTCGGTGTTTTGCATTTCAGCAACTGGAAGGCGAAGGGACGGCCTTTGACCCCATGCTGGACCACCTAGGCGTGTGCTGCATCGAATGCCGACGAAGCTACACGCAGTGCCAGAGAATCTGCGAGCCCCTCATGGGCTACCACCCTTGGCCCTACAACTACCAGGGCTGTCGCACCGCCTGCCGAATCATCATGCCCTGCAGCTGGTGGGTCGCTCGTATCATGGGTGTGGTGTGAGAAGAAGCAGGCAGAGCCTTGACAACTCGAGCAGGAGCGCAATGACGGCACACTAATAAGGGACCTACAACCAAAGCAGCGTTACCTAGCCTGGATTTTAAACCTGCGCGCGTTAAATGTACTGAAAGCAAGGTCAGTTATTCCAACTGTAAATAAAAACTTAAATTAGCTTTACAGGTGGCAAGTATACAATAGAACTTACTGGGGGTAAAAAGATGTACCAAAAAGAGGTGATACTAACTTTGCTCACTAACTGGTTTCCACAGTCTAGAAGCTTGCTCATAAACCTAAAGTCTTTCATAACAAAACCCTCTCTGAGCTACATGTGAAAATTTACGTCAGGTTAGGCAACTAGCTGAACTTGCACGCTCGGGAGCACCTTTCATCCATGCAGCTTGCTTAAATAAATCACTGCTTGATCCCTGTTGCTACTCACAGAGTTGCCAGGTCATTATGAAGGGTTATAACCCAATTACAGCATACCTTTCCCACAAAGCTGCTCCAGGGGACAGCAGAAAGTGCACATTGTGTTGGGAGCAAAAATAAACAGCACCAAGAGGGGGCTGTGCAGCCGAATGCCCGCGGCCACGGGGACAAAACGCTTTGCACGTCCAAACATCAAAGTCAGCCCAGCATCAAGAATCTTGTATCCATGATACCACTGTCGTGTCTAACAAGTATCTGCTACCCAGCTACTATGGCAAGGGTATTTACATGCAGCTGTAGATCAAAAATCTTCACGACACTTCAGAGTCTACAACAGCCACTCTATTTATAAATCCTTGAACTAGACACTTTTGACATAAGATGACAACCCCCTCTTTATTCCACATGGGTAGCAGTCATTCAGGCTGGCTCCATTAGTCTGAAGTTAACCTCACTTCCCCACAAGACAAACTGCTCACCAGTAAGAAATAAAGGTTTATAACCTCACCCCCCCGTTGCTTCGGCAAACTCTGCAATTACTGGAATTGATCCCATTAAGGATTAAGTCCAAAGAAGGTGCTGAGCTGAAACACTCATGAAGGCGGAGAACTTAGGACTTCTAGTCTTGAAAAACAAAAATACAGGTACTAATATACTGCCTTCTTCCATACCATACACCTGGAACTGTACCATTATACTGGAGCCATCTACATGAACTTCATAAAGAGTGACCTAATTTCTCCCCAGAGTTAATTTTTTGGAGCATTTGCTTTTGTAACTAAACAACTCAAGATGTTGCAAGTTTAGTAATGTTATTAATACTGCATGACACACACGAAGAACAATTAATTTGCCATAATCGTGCTAAAAAAGACAGCCTGATGTGGAATGCTAAAGCGCGTATCTATAAAGTGGAGTGTTAAATGAGAAGAGGATGAGCATAGAATTTGGTAATTTTGTTCTATCATTATCACCTTTAATGTAACCTTCACCTTCCCTTAGTCTGAGGAAAAGACTTACTTTGAAAGATTTAAATTGAAAACTTCTTAAAATGGGATTTCAAGGCCTGATAAATTTGAGGTTTTGCTTTTTAAAAAATGAAAGTGACCTTGATTATTACGTTGTCTTAGATGCACATCGTTCATATGCTTAGAAATTTTTTTTTTTTTTTTTAATTGCAGATTAAACAAATACATTTAAAAAATACTCTCCGTGCTTTTTTTTCAAACCTCGTAAGTGCAGCAGTACCTTTAAGTGCATGTTCAAGAACTGTCTGGAGGGGAAAACAAGATTACTAAGTGAAACACTTAAGGTGAGGGGAAGAGTGTGTGTGTGTGTGTATTAACATGTGAAAGACATTGCCAGGTCAGCCCTTGTCATCTTGAAGGAGTACCTGACATTCTCCTCCCCAGCTCCTCAGTAAAACACATTCTTTAGAAGACAGAAACAAGGATCCTGCAGGTCATTTCCGTGTCTATACAGTCTTAACAGAACTGACTCTTCCTAAGAAAAAGCTTTCATCAGCTTTTCCCTGTAGGCAGTCATGCCAACTGTGTAAGTAGCAAAAACCTGCCCTACTCATGGATGCTTTAAACGCTAACACATACTGTGTATGTGCAAAGAACATACAGAAACAACAAAAAGCAACTGCCAAGACATATGTGCATGATATTAGGAAAGCCTCGGTAATTGTAAGAGAAGCAAATAATAGTCACAAATCATGTAAGCAGTGTAAAAATCATGAGAATTACAGTACTAAAAGTGCACATTTTATCACTTTCCAAAAGATATGTACCAAGATACCTTCCTCTTGTATTTCAGATAGTCTGTTTTTACCTATGTACAATGCTTAAACACAAAAAGCTGAACAAAATGCTGTCTTGCTGAGGCTAAGGTTGTAGAGATCTGTTTAACTGCAACATCTAATTTGTAAGAAAAAGCTCTGAGGCAATGAATAAGACCAATGATCCAAAAGCAGACTGGGAGATGGGCAAAGAATTTCACTATTTATTTTGTAAGGATGAAAGATAAAGCAGTTTTCACCACAGCGGAAGCTCAGACTACAATTCAGCCAAGTATCCACATCAATCCTACTCATTACTGTGCAGCATTTACTTCCTTCAGAAAAAAACAATGTTAAAGATGAATCCCCCTGCACACACCACAAAAATGAACCTTGCAGAGTGAACAGCTTACAACACAAAAAACAGGATTTCTGACCAGTCACGATTCATGGGGGAGGCTCCTTGAATCTGACTCTGCACTAGCAAACACAAATTCAAGCCCTTTCTTTGGCCAGAGTTTAGGGGAGGAGGAAGGAAAAAAGGAATGTGCTGCTACCAAAAGTGTTTCCTTACCAAAGGTGGGTGCGTTAGAGCACTGTAATTCAACTACCCTTAAAGCTAAATTACTCGTATGAATGAATACTAAGAGGATTAGGATGGCAGAGCAGATTAGAGTAAAAAGACTAAGTAATTTCAGGCTAGCGGAAAGAGAAGGAAAACAGGCAGCAAATCCACAAAGCTGGGAGGCAGATGGGGGACCAACAAAGCACGTGGTTGGAGGGCAGGAGGAGTCTGTTTTCCCTATCCGTAACGCACCCCTCTCTCCACTCACCCAAAGGAACCCAAGTATCTCCCTTTCTCCTTTTTAACAAGGGAATCCTTCCCTAACTGCATCTCCATTAAGTAAAAAAAGATGCTCAGTGGGAGGTGGTGGGAGGGAGCATCTTTCTTCTGGCCCCATATAATACTTCAGTCCTGCTACCACATGCATAAATTCAAAGGCAATCTGAGTTGGATAATAACCACTTGTTCCATACGCTTGGATGTAAAGAAGCATAAAACAACTGTAGCTGGCAAGTAATGGATTGCGCAGGGAATACTCTCCCCCCGATTTGCACCACAAGGGTAGACGAAAACACTGCTCCAAAAGGGCAGAAGAAACTGAACCACTTACAGGACCATCTTTTGATCTGGAGAGGATCAATTGGGCTTTTAAAAGCACTTTGGTACATACACCAAAGATGAGAGGTAACCACATATAACTGTCAGGCATTTTCTATGATGACCAAAACAGTAGCAGAAAGTAAGGCTCGGGTAGTATAACATTACCTATCAGACAACAGATCTGCCTCCCTGTTCATATACTTGTAATTTGAGAAAGTATATATGCCTTCTAATAAGTAGCACCCATAGAGGATTAAATGGCATTCATAAAATTCAGAAGATTTTAAATGCAAGCAAAATATGCTTTTCTTTGTTCAAAAGAAGACATAAAGATATAACAGTAGATGACCTTCCTCTCCATCCACACGGTCCTTTCAGGCCCTGCTTCCAGCCAACTCAGGGCCTGTGTTGCAGCAACCTCCCCTTCCCTTCCCTCCGTGGTGCTCAGGAAGCTGCCTTGGTGCCCCCCAGCCTGGTTCTTCCCTCACAGCCTCTGCTCAACCTCTGAGCTCCCCGCTACCCTTCCCTTGACCTTCATAATCTACAGCCTCTGGAAATACTTTGTGTTATGAATTTTGTCAAGGATGGAGTGGACTGTTCATGAAGCAACTTTTCCCAGCTTTGCCAGAAAGTCTTACCTGCTGTTTTCTTTAAAAAGAAAAGTTATTGTGATACAAGAGCCATCATTACTGGTTCACTTAGTTTTTAAGGTGAGCTACATACACACACACAGAGATTCCCCATCTGTGCTCATGCTGGTGTTGTGTTTAGACCTGCATGCTTTGCTTACAGGATTGAGAGGGACAGGGAGGCCTCCCACTTGATCAGTACGAGTTTAGCCTGAAGCTAAAGCATTATATTTGCATTACATATGCCTCAAGAGTACATAAGTACCAATGCATTTTATTTTGCTTTTTGCCTTAAGCTAAGTGAATTGAATCCCAAAACAGTGAAAAAGTACCCACTTAAAACAAAAATATATTGTGCTCATCTGACAAAATATTCCCATGGACTTTCTGTAAGTGAAAGTAGATAAAGGAACCTGCACTATGCTCTTTATATTAAGAAAAAAATGATTGGCAGAAAACATCCCCATTACTTTTTCATTTCTATTGAAGAGACTTTTTCTATGGGAAAAGCCTGGATAAGTCTTTTCTAAGCACGATTAAGCACCCTGAATAACACTTAGAAAGCAGGCCTAGTCAACAGACAAAAAACTGCCTCTCATGAAAAAAGTTGAGCTCAGGGCTTTGTCTTCATTCTACATTAGACTGGAAGTCCCTATTCCATTAAGTCCACTTGGATGTTAACATCCCATAAAGGTGGAAAAGGCTCTAGATATTGAGCTAATAGCTATTCAGAATTCCCTGAAGGGCAAGCAATTCCCTACTGAAGCTAAGAAATATTCACTCAGATATGCCACTAAAAAATCCTTGAAAAACTTTTACAGAGAAATGCCTCTTCCTGGAGGAATCAGAGATAAGGCCTTATTGCCACACATTTCCCAAATTCAATCCATCTCCCATTATCCTACTCAAAGACAAGGAGTACACTCAGTTCTGAAGGTTATCAGATTCAAACTTCAGAAAACATGACTGAGTGCCCAAGTTGGAAGTGATTTGAAAAGGAATCCCCATCAAGCTTCCACTGTGGGGTAATCAAGATGCGAGTGCATCAAGAAACTGCAGTTTTGTCATGACTGCAGCTGGAATCTACAGCTGCCAAGGCAATCTCAAGCCATCGCTGTAGTAAACATCCTAACACAGGCTCTCTTCAGACCTTCGTGAGACTTTCAAATCTCAGCACTACTACACAAACATGGTAATAGTACCAGGAAAAAAAATAGTACATTTTTGCAGCATTGTAGTAAAACCTAAATTCCTAGTTCCCCACAGATGGAAAATACATCCTTTCTTCCTCCTCCTACCAAAATTAGTTTCAGAGGAGCTTTTCCACACATTTATTGCTTTATCAGATACAGACTTGTAACTTTTTTCCTACTAGAAGATTTGCTCTAATTGCCCTTTTATCTCAACAGACTCATTTAATTTACAATTTACTCATTAATTCACAATAGGTCCTTCCTTTCTGAAAATAGGAGATTCACTTTGAATGAACTNCATCACATATGGATGCAGTACTACCTATCATCACGGCGTAAGGAATTCATAACTGGAAAGTCTTCATCTTCATTAAGAGCAACCTCATACTCTTTGCAGAATGTTTTGCAACTATACAGATGCCTTTTTAAAAAAAGTGATATAGTCACTTCTTCAGTGATACACTCTTAAAGATTCCCCCTCCATCAAAACCCAAAACTTTACTGCTAGAGCTGAAATGAAGCCACTTCTGTGTAGAAAAAGTTGTATTTACAGTTTTATTTAGCAGAGTTAAAGAGCAAACAATTTTAACACTGTTGTTGAAAAGTGTTTTTACCCGAAGTTGCCAAGTTCTAGTAAGTTTCTGAACAGAAATATCAGGCATAAGGCAATAATCCTGAACGGCCCATTAAGGAACATCCCATCCCCAAAGAACAGAGCTGATAAAGCTGGTAGAAAGTTTATATTGTGACTGAGTCAATTTTCAAAAAAACCTTAAGACGGAAGTGATGAAAACAGACTTCAATTGTTGATTATATCTTTAACATCTGCAGATGAAGTAATTTCTAAAGCACGTAAAATGTAAAGATGATAATTCCTGCTTCCCAGGGAACATTCAGTGCTTTGAATCCAAAAATGCTATGTCCGTACACAGTGGTCAGTACATGACTACGCCAATACATAGATGGTGAAAGAAAAAAAAAAGATTAGTATTTTTTCCATTCCATGTCATCAGGAGGGTTTACTTCTACCTTCTTTTTACTAACATCCGACCAGTTAGTGCTCAGAACTGTGCCTCCCGATTCCATCTGCAAAAAGAGAAAATAGTTTTTTGTTTGTTGCAGGAATTTTAGTAAGTTACAAGCCACGCTTGTTATAGCAGATTGAATTCTTTAGTTCCTTCAAAATTGGTCAAACTTCATTTAGAAGTTACTCAGCATTTTTGTGTACACATTGAACAATATTTGACAAAGCCAACATTTTCCAAACTTCACCCCAGCATACTTTTGACTGTACTGGACACACTGGGTATTTGCTTCAATAACAGGTAGCTTTTAAAGGCCCTCTCATGTTCTTGCACAGGAGGACTACATATGAAAGGAAGCCAGGATCAGCAATTAAGAGGAATTCCTTCCTTTCATCCTGGACAACTCCTCAAGCTCTAGAGAAGTCACAAACTCCCTTGGTAACACGGACTGCAACAGATCGGTGACAGAGCACAAGCTCCACTGAGGCACATACTGGGATCTGAAACACGTTCCCTAGTGCAGTGTTGTAGCGAGACTTATTATACCAACATCTGCAATTGAACTGCTGCCACTTATTGTGGGCCCAAGGTTTTGATGGCTAGAGGCTTGCCAGTTCATGCAAAGCTTAGTAAAATGTGCCAATGTGCAAAAACTGCGTATTTATTTATAGAAACAAAGATAAAGGACTTACAAATGACTTGTTCATGGCACGTTTCACTTCATCTGTGCCATCTGAATAGATTTGCTGGAAGAGTTTATTTAAAGCTGCATCTCCTTCTAACTTCTCATTCTTCTCTTCTTCCTTGATCTCAACCACCAGTTTATCCCAGTTCCTTGTATAGTGAGAGGATGATGGATATAAGTGCTGGGTGTCTGAAAACAGAAGCTTTAGTTAACCAGTTCTAATATTTGGATTAGTAAAACAAAAGGAGTAGGGCATACAACTGGAAGGAAGGCTGCAACTGGAAATTCCTTAGGAAATGTTAACTTAGCACACAGAAATGAGAACACACATGTAAATCAGCAATGAACAAAAAAAAAAAAAATCAAAGCTTTATATTTTAACATAATGAAAACTGTATAGATGTTAAGGGACTTCCAAAATTAGCAAGAGAATATAAAAATAGGCATCATTAAAGTATCCACTATATCATTATGACCTGGCTTTAAAATAGGCCCTAACTACAAATCAGAAAGTGGCTGAAGTAAAGAGAAAGTGACTGCTTCTCCAGTGATAGTAAATGTTTCATAAAGTTGTTTTTAAGCATTATGACTTGATCCAAAGGCAACTTTCCATTCCATCAGCCCTACATCACAGCCTTAGAATCCAGCTTAACCTCTGAAACAGTAGGGCACAAAATGAAGCTAATACAAAAAGCAGCCCTGAGAAATGGAGGGCACAGCAAGAGAATAAGGAATAGAGTAGCATCTCCCGAACATCATAAAATAAATACATATATAAAAAAAGAAAAATTACACACAAATTTGTAAGGGACTTATGTGGAAGGAAAAAAAAAGGCTGGATATATATATATATATATATATATATATATATAAAAACATTAAGAACATCTGAGTTCCAAAATGGCAGTAAATACAACAGCAAAAACACAGCTTTCCTATGTACATAAATATACACACACCAGTATATCCTATGAATTAGGGATATTGCCACTGATGATATATGAATCTGAAAATACTAATCAGTTCCTCTATAAGCACTGCAGTAACAACAGTAAGGGCAATTAAGTTAGCAGCTGCAGAAGTTTACTTTCAGATAAACAGAGGATCAACATAACTTAGCTATCCAAAGAAATGGTAGACAGCAATAACACAAATAAACAAGGCCGAAGTGAGGTGTAGCAGATTTTGGCCAAACCCTCCTCCTCTCAACGCCCAGAAAATCTCCACAAAGCATCCCCCAAAAAACACCCTATGCTTAAAGGAAAAATTGAGCTAAATTTCAAAAAGATATAAATGGAGTAATTTAGGAGATTCAAAGTTTCTCAAAAATGAATTGTTATCCTGACCAAAAAAAAAGGCAGAAGTGCAACTCTGTAAGAAAGGCAGAATAACCAAATGAGAATCAGTGGAAGACAATTATTTAAGCAATAATAAGAACAAAAGTGCAAAGCACTAAAGAAGAGAGTGACCAAAATAGATAAACAGTCAAAAGAACAAGCTCCAGAGAAATTAGTGATAAGCGCAGATCCTGAACAATCCATCAGGTTAATGGAAGTGATATATTAATTTAATAACTGAGTTTTAGCAATATGAACAGCTATGAAAAGCTTCTGTGAATTGTGGGCAGTGCAAATTTCATTAGGTATTTCATTGTACAAATGAAGCTGTAATATCATCATCAATATTTAACCCACTAAATTTGCTAAATAACTGGAAGTAATTAAAAAAAGTGTTGAACCTGAAACAGTTAATAGAAAACAGACCTGGTGTAAATTGCTTCAACTTTGGAGAATCACCGTGTCCCTCCAGCTTTTCCCATCTTACAGCTTCTGGTTTCTTCATTTTTATCTCAACCTACACAACACAAGACAAAAGACAAATTAATCCAGATGACAAACAGTTCAGCCAAAGAGTTTTTAATTAGATTAATTCTGTAGTAATGAGAAAATAAATAAGTTTTTCAGACATGGTCTCTAATACAAATCTTGCGTTGTAAAACAATACTTACTTTATAACATTAAGTTACCTGACTTCAGGTCCCATGTCAACTAAAGCCCTACGTGGCTGCATAGCTCCTACATCAGACTTTTACTTTTTTATTACTACCACTTACTTTTGTTTATTACTGACTTTTTGTAAATTATGCTATCCCTAAAGTTAATCATCTATCCCCATCTCCCAGAATGCCAGGCACCAAGATTCTTAAATATTTCTTTCAACGTTTTCTTGACTGTCAACTCTACTAATTCAACAGGCATTCTGAAGGACTGGAAAATACAAGTGTGTCCAGGTTTAACTTTCATCCACCAAAAAATTTTGTATTTTATATGCACAGCATATAAACCAGAAAAAAACAGCCCAAGACTATAAAGATCTTCCTCTTGCAGAAGCTTAGGATCAGTATTCATCTGGTTCAAACAACATATACTTCAAAACTGCTAGAGGGAAAGCTGCCTAGCATATGTTGACAGTATCTGCAATTAAAAGTGGATAAAAGTTGCAATTACTGTAGGAGTAAAAGTTAAGTGTAATGTCATACTCCTGTTCTCTGCTATGCATAATCCTCTTTAAACCACCACACTTTTTCTATAATTAGCCTTATCCTTTGGCTACAGCATTACAAAGTTACAGGACAGTCTGCAAAACAAGGGCTGGCCAAGGTTGCCCAGGATGACAAACTCACTCGAAGTGCCACAGAGTCAGTACGATGGTACAGCCAGCTTGAAACGGTGCCTGCAGAACTTCAGCTGCTGATGTGCATTAATAGCTTGGCCGAAGCGAGTTCCAAGCTCTACCTAAAGCCACTACAGCCTGGGGATCCCTGCAGACCCATGGACAAAGCCACCTCTGTAAGAGCTAACCCTGGAGATCCTAGGAACAAGTTCCTTGCACAGCATCATGTTGAGCTGAAATTTGAACTTTATTTAATCTGTTCCTCAGATTGGCAGCAGGTAAGCAAGTCCAGGATGCGTTATAAAAATAGAGAAGTGAGTTACCTTAAGTTTCAAGGCTTTCAGAGTAACCACCATGCTGCATTTTAAGAATGCCCTTACACTTCCCCAGACCAGCCTGCATCCTTACTTGCTGCCACTCACTTGCACTGAGAAGAAAAACTGTTCGAGACTTGAGGTGTGGAAAGCCCTTCAAAGCAGGGAAGGGTTTTGTAAGTTTGCAAGTCCTACACCTACATGTATCAACTTCCTACTCCCTGTCTGTTCAATATTCAAGTGTTCTCAGCAACTTTACAAGTTACAAATTAAGCTTGAGTATATCACTTTTTAAAAATAGTGAAGGGATTACTCACAGAACCAAAGAAATCAAATAGTAATCAAATACCATACTACTCTAGTTGTTCAAGCTACCACCCCTTAAGAAAGCCTACATTCCAGAGTGCAGTATTATAAACTCTAAGAACAAAACCCAACTTTGTCAAAACTACACAGAGAAAGCATTAAAACGCTGTGCCAGAAAACAGTCTACAGAGAATGTGAAGTAATTAGCAAAGCTTCCTTCACTGGACTCGCCTAAAAACACTCTGGAAATGACAATCCCAAAGCTCCTTTCTGAGTACCACGGCTGTAAGTCTAAGCCTGTTCACTTAGTTTGAGGAAGCTAAAGTATTTATGTCCCTATACGGCAAACAAGTAGTTCCATCAGTGCCAAAATCAACATTTTTTTCTTATAGATTTGGATCTCATGAGTCAAACAATTTGTCACTTACAAAGGTGCTAATTAGCTACAAGTAAAATGGCAATAATTTAAAACCACGTGTGTCTCCTCCACTTCCACTAAGTAACTCTTGAAGCAGGGTATTTTAGCAGCGACACATGGTCTGCTAGCAGGGAAACAACAGGAATAGGACTGGTCTAATCCAGTGAAACCAGCCCAGCCAAGCCAGAGTGAAAGTGAATGCACATTATGTCAGACATGGTAGTTAAGAAAGAGTCAGGAGCAGATGAGTAACGTGACAGGGTTCAGAAGCAGGTGAGAACATAAAGTAAAGTGTGAGACAAGGAACTAGAAGTCAGAGGACCAGGAATATATGACAGCTGTCACTACTAATGATGCATGAAAGCCCTGGATGATGCTTCTTCCCAAACAAGTTTCTGCAATAAAATACAAAATTTGAAGACTTTCGGCCAGCTAAAGGGTCAGGCTTCCATATCTAACAAAATTTCTCCAGCACATTCACAACGGGTTCACAACAATTTATGGACTGCCCCACTTATTTTCAGAAGCCTTTTTTCAACCTAAAACTTGCACCCTTATGCCAGGTTTTTCTGAAATCATCCAATAGCATGTTAAACTACTAATCATTTAGAACTATTTTAACTTGGTTTCCTGCAGAAATAGTAAGCTACAAGGGTCAAGTTGCATCACCTAAGAACGCTTAGAAGTACAATAAACACACTCAAAACAATTTACAGCACTGCTTATTTTTTTTCAGAATGTCTCCCAAAGGGAAGATTTCACATGCTAAGGAAACTAAATTAGCAACTCAGTTGCACATTTAAGTTGCAAAGGTCTTAATTTCAAGATTATTTTATACTCTGCCTCATAGTGCATCCCTACACAATCTGTAAGAAATCAGTGAGGTCCTGATACAGAAATTGCTCAGACCTGTTCAGTTCTTGTTTGTTTATCCCCTTATTTAGCTTCCAGCCTTACTCCTACTTCTCCAAATCCCTCCAATATCTCCCCTTACCCTTATGCTTCAGGCTGACCACCAATAGGCTGCAGAATCTTAGGCCAATTTCACCCACACCAAGGAGGAAAGAACAGTCCTTAATGTGAGACGATGCTTAGTGTGAGCTACTAAGCATGAACCCTCTCTACTCGAATACAACCTGCCTCAAAAATCCCTTATAAAGGCCCAAAAATCCCTTATAAAGGCCCAAAAATCCCTTATAAAGGCCCTTGGCTATTCATGGCAGCATTCTACTCACACTAAAAAAAAAAAAAAAAAAAAAAAAAAAAAAGAGAGAGAGAGAGAGAGAGAGAGAGAGAAAACTATCTTTTGCTGCTCCAATAATCCTCTCCCCTCCTTTTTTTAATCTACTACTTCTTACATTTTCCTCTCTAAAACTGGCCCTAAGCAAGTTGCTACATGATAAACACCCCTAAGGAAGGGGCAACACTATGAACTAATTCCCAGTAGTTTTCTGAAATCTAAATCATTTCACCACCACTAAACTAGAATTCTAGACAGATGAAAAATTGAGACAGAACGTATTTATGACACGATTAAACCTCTATTCCATCTACTTCAATTAAAATTACTCATTAGGCAAAGTGGCAGGCAGTAGCAAAACTAGGGAAATCATTAGCTGTATACCATTATACAACTATATTTTCTAAAAATATAAAGCTATGAAATTCTGTTTGTGAAGCAGCACATTTTTTTCAACTTGAGAGTTTACTTTCTCCAAAGGGAAACGATTTTGCAAGTCCCAATTACGTGCACAAATGGCAATAAATCCATTTTAATGAACTTTTTAAAGCAGAAACTGATAACTATCATACACACACATATCACATCAATATGGACATTTATGTTAAATGCAACACACAAGCTTTTTTCTCTCTCCTTTGAAAAAAACGTCAGTACTCAGACAAGAAGAAATGTATCTCAACTTTTTGCCAACTACTTTGATTTAACATTTATATTTCATAAAATTTATGCCTGTGTGCCTCATACCAACTTTGGAAGAATGAATAGGAAAAAATTCACTGCAAATTAAATGTTTTGCATGCCACTTAAAGAAGCTGTCTCAGCATCTTAACTGTTTTATTCAAATACTATTTTAAGAACACTTCTGTAACAAATATCTCTTTCCCCCTCACTTTTTTAATGGCCAAAATGTCCAAGCACACACATCTTAGAATGTACATCCTGATTATTCTACAACTTCAAGATTACTGCACTTTAATAACACGACAGGTGCTCAGTGCAAGTGTCCAACATTCAATCTCTTATTTTTATGCCCTACTCCTTCCTGAAATAGCCAGAGAACACAAAAGAGCAAAGCCAAAAAAGTGCTGAAACTGCCGTTCATCGGAAACGTGAATTAAAGGACAGGGTAATTACTACAGGAATGCTATCTTATGCTTAAGGTCTGCAGTGCATATTCCAAGCTTGTTGCATGCAGCAGAAAGGGGCATCTTCATTTCTCTTTTACTTCTACTACCTCTACACAGGACCCTCTCCCAGGTTCCTCATTCCATGAGCTCTCCCTTTCCTTAAGGGAAACAAACCCATTAACCCCTTCTTACTCCTCCTCTTTCTCCCAACAGGTAGCTGAGCATAGGAACAAGATTTCTCCTCAGCCCTTTCTTTTCAAGCCAGTACAAACCCAGTTCCTCAGCTTCTCATTGTACCTCATGGGCTCCAGCCGCCTGGCCATCTTGGCAGCCCTCTGCTGTTTGAGCATCTTTCTTGTACTGGGAAGCCCAGAATTGGACACAGTACTCCCAAGGTATTAAAAAAAAAAAAAAAAAGCAAAAGCAATCCTCTCTGATGCATTGGCTTAATTTACATTTCCAACACTTCGTGCTCAAAGCGAGCAAAGTAAAAAGCCACCTGAAATTTCAACAGAGCAATTCACATATAATAGTAGTTTGAAATACTGTGAAGAGAAATCTACCTCTCTGAATAAGAGCAGAAGAGTCAAACTGGGGATTTATCCTCTAAAAGAAATCACATCAATAGCGTGTAGGAGTTTCTGCTCATAAAAGTAACAAGTTTTTTAAAAAGTGGCAGAGATTGGATGCAGTTCTGGGCTGCCCAGTACAAGAGGGACATGGAGCTTCTAGAGAGGGTCCAGCATAGGGCCATTAAGATGATTAAAGGACTGGAGCATCTATCTCATGAGGAAAGACTAAGTGAGCTGGGCCTGTTTAGCCCGGGAAAGACTGGAAGATCTGATCAGTACATATAAGTATCTGAGACGTGAATGTAGGGAGAATGGGGCCAGACTCTTCTCAGTGGTGGCCAGGGACAGGACAAGGGGTAATAGGTACAAATTGAAACACAGGAAGTTCCATCTCCATGTGAGGAAGAACTTCTTTCCTGTGCGGGTGACAGAGCCCTGGAACAGGCTGCCCAGAGAGGTTGTGGAGTCTCCTTCTCTGCAGATCTTCCAAACCCACCTGGATGCCACCCTGTGCCACATGTGTCCCTGCTGGAGCAGAGGGGTTGGACTACATGATCTCTAGAGGTCCTTTCCAACCTCAGCCATTCTGTGATTCAGTGTTCAGTATGTTCACATTTACTTTCTCTCAGGACAGAAAGAGCCCTTCTATATCATTCTCCTTCATGTATTTATATAAGGCATGGGCACTGGCTTATACGCTTGTCTAAAATACAGGTCTCGGTGCATTAACAAGTTTACACCTGTCCTACACAAACTGCATTCACAAAGACAGAACGACAAGTCAAGACTATTTAGAACCAAGTAAATATGATGCCGAACACTGGAAAAGCTTCTTTCATAGACCAATTGGGAAACTGTTCCCTTTAGCCTGCCTAAGAGGTGCAGGCAATTTGGGAGAGTATCCAACTTGTATCTTAACTATCATCTTATAATTTAGAGGAAATAGTCAAGAACATAGAGGGGAGACATGAATCTGAATGAAAGCCTCCCACAGAAAACAAGTGCATGAGACAAAGGAAATCTGCATTCCAGTCTTAGCAAAGAAATTCATGAAGAGACCCAAATGACAAAGTCTAATTTAAGGACTGGACTGTGGCTGTAGAAACTATGCAAACTCTGTTAAAATATACCAGTAACTCTGTTTATCTATTTGTGTATACATATCCCTCAATAGAGGCTCTGACTAGAGTCCAAGAGAGAGTGAAACAGCTTCAGTATATGGTTTTTCCTTTACATTCATCAACCAGCAGCAGCTTTTCTCGCAAGCTGCACAGGATATTTCAAGGCCTGTAATGCAGAATGTTGGTTTGGGGAAAAAGAAACATTCCTCTGATGCACATTACCATGTTCTTGGCATGAAGCTGGTAAGAGTGGGCTTCTCTCAGAAGCCTCTAGAGTAAGTAACAAATGTCAACTGTAAAACTAGGCATTACTAAAAACCCTCTCCTGTTTGAAGGACATCTTCCCTTTTAACAAAGGAAAAGCCTGGAGGGCAAGGAACCACTTTTTTTTTTTTTTTTTTAATATCTTCTTAAAATGACTCTAGACTATTGTAAGCCACTATTGTCCAAAACAAACAAAAAAAAACAACAAAAACAAACAAACAAAAAAACAACCCACAACACAAAATATTGAAAGCCCACAGTAATTGTTTCTGGACTGATAGCAGATGCAAGAGCAGAAGAAAAGACAGACACGTGCTTAAGTTTTCTTCAAGATTATGAATACACAAGCTAAAACGCATTTGTCTTCACTCTCAGGAAATACTCCCTGCACCTCCTAGACGTAAGGATAGGAAATTCCCAACTGGGGCATTATCTAGAACAGAATGTAGGTAACAGAACACCTAGATGAACTGCCAGGGTTAATAAAGTTTCCAACAGACCACGGCAGAAGGTTACACCAGAGTCCCAAATACACTACTTTATAGATCAAAAAGACAGCGGAAAACAAGCTGAGGCTGATTAGGCAATGAGAACTGTTTCAAAAAATTATCTCAAAGTGTTTGTCACCGTCCAGCAGGCAAGTAAAAAAAACCCTAAATGAACAATTTTGTCTTAAACACCTTTAGTTACAAGCTAACACATCCATTTTAAGCTTTTAAGCCTTCCCTATAATGAGCAGGGTGATGATAAACATACAGAACTGCACAGAAGCAAATCCCCAAGAGTCAACTTATTTCAACCATTACATTTTGGCTCCCTCTGCTGGAATTAAGTAACAGAATCAAGTGACACTGTTTTTGTCCAACTTCACTTGACATTCCAAAACACATCAACGATTGCCAAAACGCACAAAAGCCCACCTACATATTGGGTATGAAGTCATACCACACATAAAGATCAGATCAGTTGCCATTTTTAAGACAAACCTTTTAAATAGATACAGTGTTTTTGGAGCTGATGCTGTTTAACATCCCCAGGCTGCAGTTACTTTTTTCACTTGATCAGATTATTGCGGTAAAGTTTCTGAAAACAGGCAGGCACCTCTGACAGAATGGGAGTATAACTTATAATTTCAGTTGGCCTCGTTACACTAGTTATGATCCATCAGCTATGCTGTTCACCTACGTAAAAACTGGTTGGTAACAGACTAAAGACATGCTATTCTGCTCTAGAAAAGTTGCTGTTAAGAATCAGTAACTCCCCCAAGAGAGGGGCTATATTCATTTTTATTGCTCATTTTCTCAAGAAAATGCTAAGTGCAGGTCTTAGCTTGTAAGAATTATATGGTGAACAATACTGGACAATACTAAATAACTCATGAGGAAATGTGAACTGGACAGGCTGATGCATGTCAGTCAACTCTAAGCTGAATTTCCAAGAAGTCATCTTTATTCAGTGACACATAACCTTGTGAATGAAATTACAGTTGGCTGCAAGCATGACAATAACACACATAGCCAGTGTTAAATACACAAAAAAAAAAGAAATCACCTTTAAAACTGTAGCCAACCAAAGAATACACTATGCTAGGATGCATAAAACCATAGCTGAAAATAGTCCTTTCAAAACCAGAGTTCCCTTAGGTATTAGGCTGTTTTTTGGTCAGCATGTCAAGTGTTTCACCACTTCTAGCTCACAGCTCAAATTCAAAGGTCTGCAGATGAACTATATTTAACTCTCTACTCACATAGAAACCACATGAACACCTCCAGATAGCTGTCTTCACTATCACTGTATATTTGCTAGTCCTGCTCTGTTCTTTTGAGAAATAACAGACAAAGCATGGGTTTACTGAAAGGTGTAATTACTGTTTCATTGCTAGGAAAGAAAATTATTAAGGTATCGGTTATGTTTTTCACCACTGCTAGCATTCTCTAAAAGAACCAATCCCAGAATGTGCAAGTTCTGTCTAGCTGTTTACAGCTATTTTGGACTCTATAATTCTGTAAAATAATAAAGGCCAGTTTCTCCTCCTGGCCTTGCATCTTCATCGCTTTGCATTTATTAAGTGATGCTGACTTTCAACAAGTATTAGGAAAACTCTCTGCAACCTCCCTCACTTACAAAGGCATGCAAGATCATTGCATTTGCAAATTCTACTGCTACTCCTTCTGATGTAAAGCAGAAAGTTCTGGCAGGACAAAGTTCAGTGAAAAAGTGAAGCCAGTGAGCACAGGAAGCATCTCAGCAGGGAGACCCAGGTTGAACTGAATGGCTCCTAACAGTCACAGGAGTACAAAGAAACTGCTGCTGCTGGAGGCCTGTGAGCTCAGGCCAGAGGTCGTGAATATTCTCCAGCAGCAGCCTTGTGCTATCTGTACTTCACCTCTGGGTGAAGTACACCCACCTGCGTCCCATGTACTCCCACCAGCAGCTCAAAGAGCCTTTTACTCACTCCAGTCTTCACTTCAACAGTTCTCAAATAGACAGAAAGATGCTCATCTGTGTGACAAATTATTGTCAAAGACAAGACACCAGCTGCATGTTCCTTCCTTGCAGTCTTCCATACAGATGCCTCTGCTAGAGGATTTCAGATCACATCCAGCTGTGACATGCATATAGGGTCACACTCACACTAGAGGGGCTTAGAATTTAAAATTTACTGGGTTAAGATTTACCATTAATCAATCGACACCACTGTTATAAAGCAAAAATTACTATGAGTCTTCCTTCCCTTTTCCCCAGTTTGGTGCCTGTAACTAGGGTGCAGTTTATTTTCAGATGAAGGTAAAGCAAGACAGGCTCCAGGAGCACACTTCGCCTGCTCCAACTGCTCTCAAGAGCTCAGCTCACAGAACCACAGCAGAGCTGAAGTGATCTCTTAGCTATACAGCCACATTCCTGAACAGCCATTGTGGACACCAGACTCTCAATACCAGTTGTTTTCTCTAAATATCTCCTGCTCTTGTGCTGCACTACAAATTAATATACATATAAGTCAAGGCGGCTAGGACAGAGATGAGATCGCATCGAACCTAGGCAGAAGGATAAGGCACATTCAAGAGTCTTTAAACATCCATCTTAATGGTTTGATTAATGTCCAAAGGTGTTCTTATCCCAGCTTCACAAGGCCTGTCTATAAATCCTCAAGTCCCAAATGTGTCTCTCAGGCCAGGCACCTCCGAATTCTAACATCCCATCCTCTACTGGGACTCACACACTTCTAAAAAAAGATTAAGCTGCCCCCAAAAGTGTTTCTAGGACATAAAAATTAACCTGTTAATGTTCTCTTTGTGAGGATTACAAACGTTCTCTGGCAGACTGAAAAACCACAGCCATTTCAGATGCACTAGCACAAGTCAGATCGTTTGAGAACCCGCATACCTGCCTTCTTTAAGACGCATACACCTGTGGGTCCCAAATCTCCAGCTCTGAAGAGTAATATTCTTTATCAGAGAAGCAAATGTAATAAAGTGTTCATGTACTTTGGAAGATGGTGAGATTGAGTCCTTCTTCCAAAGTCCTCACAGAAGTACTTAATCTATAAAGTATAAAATTTTGTGTAAACAGTTTGAGATGTTCTAAGTACTAAGGTGACTTACTCAAAATAGCAACTACATATTTTCTACAGCACACCAAAAAAGCTTGCAAAAATCTGCTTTTTGAGTAAACAAACACTGGGCCACACCATTCTTTTAAAGCACTTAATGCTTTACAAATTACAACATTCCAAACCTGTCTCTGTATGTTTGTGTCCTTAACACAGGCCTGCTTTGCAAGAGACTACTTCAGCCTCACTCCATCTGCTGGTCAAAACTGCAATTACATAGGCACGATTTAAACTGTTACATTCCTTAACCAATTAGGCAGACGACTTTACATTATTCTCTTCTGCAGAAAGAACAATTTTAAGCACTGACTTCTGAAAGAAATTCTTATCCTGTTTTGTCTCAAAAACTCTCCCTCAAAGTCATCTGGATACTATAAAATTTAGAAGCAGATGCAAAATACTTAAAATTCAAATCCTGCTTAAATACAAAAAGCTTTGACACTAATAAGAATCTCTAAACCAGGCTCCAGAGACCTAGAGATTATTCAGTTCCAAACCAACTAACCTACACTAGAGAGGGTGCTGTAGAATAACAAAGTCAAATTTATTTCAGCAGTGCTTAGAAGCATGCAAGGTGCTTCATAAAAGCAATGGTAATTTCAAGACATACCAGAAGTATAATATAAGCTAGGGAAAAGGGGGAGAAAGAGCTAGGAAAGAAAAAGTGACTCTATACAAAATGATATTACGACTATCACCATAAGACAAGACAATGTAGTAGAAATGTTTTCAACGTCAGAAACGGTCAAAAAATAATTTATACTTTAAAAGCTTACCTTAGTTGAGAGCACTTTAAATGTACTTTGCTCCGGCACTATAGAATGAAGAAGAACAAGCTTTAAGTTGTAGTCTTCCCCTGATGGAAGTCTTACTGAGGCATTCATCTGTTAACAGTCAAAAAAAAAGGTCTCCGGTCACCTGAGAGAGCAGTTTTTCATTCTGAGGTAAACGATTGCAGCTTGGCACCAAGATTAAGTGATTAAATTAATGACCCTTCACTAGGACACTTTTGAAAAATCAAGCATCAGACATCAGAGAATTTAAAATGAAACCACTACTTCCTGCATTATTCAACAAGGTGTTTCTAAAGTACACTACAAAATGAAAAGGAGATTTCAGTTCTTAGCCAGCAAGTACTCAGAACGCCTATTATCTTGTCAGCTTGATCTGCATTCTTTAGAGAAAGATTTCTAAAGCAAATAAAGTGTCAACATATTAATAATGGAATATGAAAACAATTTGCAACTTCCTTTCTAGTATGTGCAAATGATGTGGCAAGCATTCACATAATTTTAACAATTTAAAGTAGACAGAATTCTAGAAGTATTTGGCTCTTACTAAGTATCAACTTAGCTGAGAATAAGAGCCCAAGTCCTCAATATTCACAGGTAAATTAAACATGAGTGTCACTAGTACTGCATATGGTATTACAGTAAAGAAATACACACTGGGTGCCATTATCAATTTTAGTGACACCAGAATGAAGAAAAACACACACAACAACATTAATTCTTGTATAATTGTCCTAAAGCGAGATACACTATTTATGCATACCTGCTCTTTAAAAAGCCTTGTTTTTGTTCATTCATACTCTGGGTACACATATACTCAAACATTTTTAAGCGTGGTTCACTTCCTCCCCTAAACCCTTCTAAATACTCAGGAAGCTGAAAAAACAGATGCTCCTTTTGCAGCACGTACACCAGAATTCATATTTAAGATACAGCTTGTGCATATCCTATGGATCCTGTTGTGGCAACACTCATACAAATACTCAGATGGAAGATCACTTGCACTATTTTCTCTCGCTATTCCAATAAGGAGGCAACCCAGTGTTTTAATAACTGCATCTTGTGGAATCCATGGGTGCACATCAATGAATCAACACAGATCACCTCTTTTTCCGAGAACTGTACATGGACAGCATCCTTTTGTGCATTCTTGATCATGATAGTCACAATCACTTGGGATTCCGTTTGGTACCAGTCATACCTTAGAGAGAGGAAAAAGCTGACTGCAAGAAGATATAAATACATACATACATGTATACACACACCAGAAGCCCAAATATTACACTGTACAATTTGGAGGCGAAAGACAACACAAAAAATTAGATTTCTTCCCACTCCTCTAACAAAGTACTTGTAGACTTGATGAAGAACTTTTTTTTTT
>VZSV01000231.1:183542-204400 GCA_013398735.1 Nothocercus julius | reverse complement strand
AGCACTAAACATAAGCAAGTAAATGGTTAATGCAAAAATCTGGGTAGAACAGCACCAGTCTGCTTCCCTGTCTTCATATGGCTATGCATGCTCAAGAAAAGGGTATAGAGTTGGGATGCAAAATGTTATTACAGATCACAATGACATTCACTGCACAGCTTACACAAGTTAACATCTGTACTTGGCCCAAGATTAAGAAAATATTTCAAATGAAATGCCAGCTGTAATCACTTTGTGTGTGTGCGTGTGTGTGTGTGTGTGTTGATAAATGCACACTTGACAAATCTGTGTATCCGTGTAGCTGGAGATGTATGACCCACACTTAGGTTATACCACAGCCTGGACTCAGTCCTGTTCACCACCTGGCTATGGAACGATAGCAGAAAGGACGTGTGTGTGCTTGGGGTAGACATGACACTCAGATAATTAATCACTCGGGTAATTCCCTGGACATTCCTGGAATTGTCAGGACAATCCACTACACTGGTATGTTGCTGAGAGAAAGCAAAACAAAACAAAACAAAAAAAACCCCACGATTCACCTGCAGCTAGTTCCTTCTCTGAAATGAGGATCTTGCTGCTGTGATCCACGCTTGTGTCACCTTCAGAATGAATTACTGCAATGTTTTCTACCCCAAAAGCTGCCAAAAGGTCAAGATGGAAGCTGTGTGTGGGTCATCACGCAGTAGTTCCCCAGTTCATAGTGAACACAGAATACCTCACTGTTCCTCTCTGATCTGTGTAAGTTCTTCCTCAGCTACGGAACAGAATCAGGATGCTGGTCCTGTGACGTGCTTAGAGCATAAATCCAAGTAGTACTTGGCAAACAACAGCCTGTGGACAGCTGAAGATGACCTTCTCGAGGCACCATTCTAGCCTGCAGTTACTTTAACACAAAACTCAGTTACTAGAAAGCAAGAAAGCAGCTGAGGTCTGAACTCATCAGCCCCATGTCTCTGGCAGGTACCTGCTACATGCAGGGCCACTCCAAATAGATGAAAGGTGCTTTTCTCTGCTGAAATCACACTAAACTCTTTATGAGATTTGTGCAGTTACAAATTAAACCATTGCCGGTAACCTGCAAAGATGCAGCCCCCATTTACAATTTATTTAAAAAAATAATAATAAAAGAAAAAGCAAGACCAAAGAGGCCCTAGAAGAAGGATGCCAAAGCACCTAGAAGAGGCCCTGAGTGCCAAAGTCTCCCAGTGATGCTCTAGGGAGAGGAATATCCCAATATTGGTATTGGTGGCAACACCACTTTACAGATGAAGGGATATCAATATCGATACAGAACAACTTTCACGACATTCTTCAAATATGGTTCTTTTAACAAGTTTCTTAGCATAAAACATGCCTGTCTAGAATTCTCTCTGAAGGATTTGGTAAATGTTAAGAATCTCATTGTTTTAACCTGAAAAGCCCTCAATATTTTTTCTATAATAAGTAATCAATCACATGATTTTTTTTTTTTTTCCCCTCCTTGCAACACTATGGAAGGAAACTACTGCAGAGGAAAAATATTTCCATCAAGAAGAGAGGTTTTCTATGAATAAGGCTTTTGAAGCTGCATCATGTAAGAAATTATATGGGACAGAGACACCCATGCTTCCAGGCAGAGCCCAACCACTAACCAGTACGTTAGAAACAATCATAAAGCAACTTCTCCTAAGGAATGTTTCCCAAACCTGGTTTGCCATTTTTCCCAAGTGATCTCATCCAATGCCTCTCAAGAGTTGCTAGCATATTCCAATGTTGCTGTTCTTCCTCATGCTTCCTTAGGAAAAAAAACATTGAGTTTCTTCAAACACAATCCTAGAGTGTGCACACACCAGAAGGTTGGCCAGCCCTTAATCTAGAATGGGAACCAAACCTGCTCTGTATTTTAAAATCCAACATTCATTTCATCCTTTATGGAAGCTCCGCTGAGGTGAGGTAAAAAACGTAAGCAGTCTTGCACAACTGCTATATGCCTGCTTGGACAAAAAAAACAAAACACAATTCCTTTGTTTTAGCTGTTTTATAAACCAGACCTAAAACATATGTTTTAAACATGTCTTTTTACCTCACCAAAGCATGTGAAATTTGGATTTTGTATCTGAACAGAAATATATCCAGCACAAATGCGTTGCTGGACCCTGGGATGGGCAATGACTGCAGAGGGCTCAACAACTCCTTGGACTAGATTTGCTCTGTTTTTGTTCATCTAGCTAAGGTTCTTTGTCATCGTGGCTAGGAAAAAATGAAGACTTCACAGAAGAAAAACATTTAAGTTATTAATGTACGTAGTTTACAGTGTGATACAGAATTCTAAGTTTGTAATGCTTTTATTTCATTGAAACTTCACACAAGTGTCATCTCTACTACTTTTTTTTCCCTCTAGCTTATCCCCACAGTCTAATTGTGAAATATTGCAATGCAATAGGATGTTATAATATCCTTGTGGCACTCCCAAATTTGAAGATGGACTGCTTGCCTGCCTGCCTTATTAGGCATTACAGACATTCTATTTGTTGTTACCATTGTTATAGCTTTTATACTGTTGATACTGTTTTTGATATATTATCTAGCCTAGATCTAGCCCAGGGCCATTCAACTCTGTAAACTGCTCAACTCTCCACCTATTGATATTTACCAACATTATTCTCCTGCCTTAAATGTTAATTCAATAGCTTGAATTATGTCTTTACTATTTCCTTTCTCTGTATTACCCTAAACACCTTTTTACGACTTACAGATAATTAAATCTTTCATCAACCTTGAAATCACAAGACTGCATCATATTCCATGGCTTCCTTCGTAGGCTTTAAAACTTATTTAAAGACACACCACGTAGAGTTTTTTATCATTTAATTTTCTATTTTCCATTTCTGTATTCTACTAATTTTTTCATACTTAGGGAAAAACGTTTAACTGAGCTTCTGAGCAAATAAAAACTTTCCATCCCATACATATATAACTCCAGTTGATTAGAATAATCAATAAAACCCAATTTTGTTTCAAAAATTAATAAACATTTAGAATTAAGGGACAAATTAAAATAGTAATTTTCTAGTTACAGATGATAATTCTTTCCTGTTTGTTTTTACAGTGCTTATCTGTGTATGAGAAAATATTTTTCTTTCTTGTCTTAATTTAATTATTCCCCCAAAACCTTTTTTAGTCAGTGAATTTCTCTTTCCTAAATGAATCCTTCATAATGCAAACTGAGCAAGAACATTTTATATTTTTTAAAGGAAATTTAAAGAACATAAGGATTCAAACTAGAAACCCCAGGGATAATTTTAAAACTATTATCTTTCACACCAAGGAACAAGCAGGGTTCTTTGGAGGGGAAGGAGGATTTCGTCTGAAGGTGAAGTCTTGGTTTGTCATCCTCTAGATGCACAAGGAAAATCTTCATTTCCCTCAACTATTTTATCATCTGCTAAAACTTTCCAATTTGTTCTATGAAGTGAAAACTAATCTAAGCTTTTTAGTTACCATTACTTAAAAATATAACTGCCTTTGCTGTTTTGAATTTTCCTTAATCCCTCTTCCTTTTAAGATAAGCGGAGTTTTATTAATGATTGAATTTTATAATATTCCTCTATTACCAGAGTGGAGAAAGCAGAAGGTATTTTTTGGAGGCCAAAGGATGATTCAATGTGATTTATATGCCATTACTTATTTCTAGCTGACAGAATTCCAAGGCTAACTTCAGAGAGCCACTCACTGACAGATCTCATCGGTGACTCTCAATACGATTTTCAAAGACACAAACAAGGGAGGGAGCAGGAAACAGCATTACTGCCATCGTGTATCACAAAATAAGAAACATGAGAACATTGAACTTAAAATAGCAAATCTCAGAGTGATGCTGATAATTGAGTATTTTTGAAACTTCCATAAAACAGCTTTGAGGTCCAGAATCATCACATACAATTCAAACATCCCCACAAAGGTGCAGAATTACAAGAACATTTGTTTTAAATCCTTTGGACTTGAGAAGACAAACCTGCTCTGTCAGGAAACAGCTCAGATAGTATCTAGGACTAACCAGAGCAAACCCAGGCTTAGGGGTTTACTTCTGAAATCTCTTCAATTAGGATGCCGCTCACTATTCGAAGGTGCAAAGGACTATTAATGCTTAAATGTTGCACAGTGCTAACTAACCGCCTTACAAATTAATGGAAGTATGGAATTGGAAGTATGATTGCCTCCTCACAGCAGTTCACAGATACAAAACTCCTACAAGGTTATTCTGATAAATATTTTCTAAAAATCAGAAGAACATGCTCTCATAATGAGAGCAAAATACCACACAGAGATTTCCCCTGTTGTAAATGGGCACAATACATAAGATGAAGGAGATAACAAGAATTTATCAGAAAAACATTAAGAAACAAGGAGAAAAATCTTTTTTTGAAGGGATCAAGCAGCCAAACCATGTGTAATTCAACAGTGAAGAGATCATTTAATGAAAAAGCAGTCATGAAAATACTGTCAGTGCTGAAGAATAGAATTGACAATACTAACTATAAAGAAAAGGCTTTTCTCTGCCCTAACGCTGCAGGAAAGATGTGCTTCCCTCCACCAAAGATCTGAGTGTATGTGTTGTAATGTATTTAAAAAGACAGTTCCCAGGTCATTCACATATTAGTCATCTCACCAGAACTGAATTAGGAAACGGTGGTTTTTTGAAGCATAACAAAAAATCTAGCATATCTGGCCATCGTTGAGTGAATTTATTACTATTCACACATTCATTTTCTTTACACTTTCTTACCTTATGTTCTGAACCGAGGGATTTAATGTTTCATCCGGAACATTGCTGGTTACAGCCCCATGTCCTTCTGTGAGGGACTGCAATGGTTGCATTACATGAACTGTCCGAAAAAGCTGAGTGGGATACGCTGGCTGCGCAGACTGCATTGTCCTCAAAACTTCTGAAGTCAAGCCAGGTGTCTGCTGCTGCACCACTTCCACGTGCTCCTTAAGTTTAGCAGGCTTTGGATTTCCTGTTTTTAAAACTGTGGTAGATCCTCCCTTTGTTCCCACATTTGCAGACGCTCTAGATCTGCTCGACTGGTTTCTATTGGCCACAGGAGTTGAGAGCAAAGTTGAATCAGACGATTCAGTGCTAGGACTGGCATCCTCATCATCTATATAGATGAGATCTTTTGGCATTTCTTTAAATTGATACACTAGGCGCTGACCTTCTACTTTAGCCAGTATTCCCCTTTGGTAGTAGTATCTGTTTAAAGCATACATACGTCAACAAGTTACACAGTGTTTTTGCCAAAAGAGCAAACAAAACCACCACCACCACAAACAGACAAGACGAGCAGTAGCAAGGATGTAGAGGCCTAGGGTTTCATTTTAAATATTACTGCCTATTTTCTTGGTTATAAAGGAGTGCTGAACTTAAATAGCATATTTTGCCCCCCAAACATTTTTTTTTTTTTTTTTTCCCTACTGGCATTTCCTCATTTCCATCTCAGGTATCACTGCAGAGAAAGAGAAGAACTCAGTGACTTGAACTGTCTGCCAACTAATACTCTTAACTTCATATTATCCTCAAGTCACACAGTTGTGTAGTTAGCTGAATTCATGCTGATTCACCACTGAGAAAACACAGACCATTTTACTACCGGAAAACAAAAGGAACAGGTCAGCACTTCTACAAATTAAGAGGACAATTGAAAATGGTGTCCTTGACACCAAGGTGAGGGAGGAAGGAAAATGAAGAGAAGAACACAGCTATTCATCCAGAGTATCAATCAGTCGGGAAAGATTGAAGCTTGTCAGTCATGTTCATGGATGTTTGCTTGTTTTGCACTATCTTTTCTGTATAAGAAATACAGAGATGGATACGGCAGAGATAACAGTAAGATGCTTTTAAACTGCCTGTACTCATAAGTTCAGAGAAGCCCACGTAGATCCAAATTCCAAAATTGTATCTCCCACCAGAAACTGGATCATTTGTCATGGGTAGAGATGACTTCACTAGCTCTAATATGCCTAAATTTAGGATTGCTTGAAAAACGGACATTCAGTTTTTATATAAATACCTGCCACACTTGCTATCTTCGGTTTCTTACTTTTTCTGTGGCTGACTGAAGAAGTTTTTGCAACAGCAGTGAAAATGTCCAAGCCGATACAAGAGATGACTGGTTTTTAGCTTTAGGTTACTCTTAATTAGCTTATTTGTTTTCCTAAAATAACTTCTCTGTTTCCCAAGCTGACAAAATAGTAACTCTTTACTGTTGTTAAACAAAATTAGATGAGACATTTAATGCATGAAAACACTACAACAACAAAATATAGCATGTTATTAAAAAAATGCATACCTGAGGGCTCTACCCATTGTTTCATAATTCATGTCAGGTTTGTTTTTATGTTTTCCCCACAACTTGGACACAGCCTTGGAATCTACCAGTTTGAAAATGCCCTTCTCTCTTTGAGTCCATTTGATATATTTAGGACATGTAGCTTTATCCTGAAGCAGCGCTAGCAAAAACTCCCAGAGATAAATTGTATTTCCTAAAAAAAAAAAAAAAAAAAAAAAAAAAAGTATTTCAGGACATAGATATTATATTAGTTGACTAGATTTTATTAATGTTGTAAATAATCTAAAGGTTAAGCAGCTGGTATCTTTATGAATACATTCTAATACATGATTGAGACTAACAACTACGTGACTGAAGGGCATGGGATGGTATTATTGTTAGATACTTCAATCTGGATGTCCAAACGCCATAGCCATTATCAATAATATAAAGAGCGGGCCCATTCAAACCATCAATATAACACAGCATTAATCACCTACTTGTACTCTTCCCTTCTGCCTAGTCCAGCTACAGGAGCAGTCACTACTATATTACCTGCAATAGGAACATGTTTGTGGTCATCTTCTGAAACCACTGGAAATTAAACACTTCGCTGAACTGAGATGGTTGTTACAGTCCTTTAAATGGATAAATAAAATCCTTACTTTTAACAGCTGGTTTTATATGTGATAATCAATAGTATACGCTGAGGTAGACAAACCTTCAAAAGCAACTTTTTAGAGCAACTTTTTTTTTCTTCCCAACCCACATGGGTTGAAGATGCTGGCAGAAACATCCAAACTTCATTTTACAAATAAGTGTTACATATGAAAATGCAGCGCATCCATTCAGTGTTAGCCTCACCAAAAAATGAGATTATGAATGAGATTAACATCACAGATTATGAATGCTTAAATTACTACAAAAATTACATTTCTTCCCTCCCACCAGAATGCATTTGAGGAGTGAAAACTCATGTATCTATTTATTGAGATGCCTTTTTTTTTTTTTTTTTTTTTTTTTTTTTTTTTTTTTTTTTTTTTTTTTCCTGACTATGGCTTGCGGTGTCTGATGTGCTTTTGGACACCTGAAGCTGTAGATAAGCTTCTGAGTAATATACTGTTAGTCTGAAAAAGGAAGAAAACTTGTAGTATGAAAGTATCTCCTCACATAAGCAATGATACAGAAAATATAGGAAAGATGGCACGTGCAGACTTCTTCAGTTTCACAAATGTGATGCCCAGTGAGAGCATCGTGTTACCTTCAGTTTTACTCTGCAGTCTTCTAAACTTCACTGATCTCAAGTCTGAACTTTTTTTAAACTAGGCAAGCAGCCCTACAAATTCTTAATACTCCTGTATCATTATATTATGTTAGATCATTGTCCAGTGCATTGAGCATTCACTCTGAGTCAGTCAGTTCCAGGGGTGAAAAAAAAACATTTGCCTAAAGTTTTGGAGATTACTTGCAAGTACTTTTATAATGGGATTTTGCTGAGGTATTTGGCAACATCATCAGTACTGACAGTCCAAAATGTTAACAGCTCCTTCAGAAGGTGGGAACTCCTGCACATGCATGTCTGGAGAAAAAAAACACTGGCTTTACACCAAATGCCTTCCAGCTTACATAAAAATCTCGGACTGTTTGCCTAAGGACACCCTAAAGGAAAAAGTTAGGACTGCTTAGGTAAGACACAACCTCAGTTAGGAATGAGGGCATTCCCAGGCACTTATCACCTAATCCAGGGTGCTTTTGTTGTAGTCTAGACTAAAAATGCTTAACTGCATCCGGACAAGTCTAGATACTTGTCACTGTTTAGCTATTGAAAAATCATTATGAAAAGGACTGTCTGTAAAAACAATGCTTTTATTCACAGACCAACAATGTTGTCACTTCTGTGAATCACAGCAGAAGTAGTAAGTAGAAAATTCAGTTTTCTTCTTGCATTGCATAAAATAACTATGTCAAAAATTTGATATTTTAGAACACATGCTCTCCCTATGGGTAACGCTATGAACTAACAGGCAACTCATGTGACCTTCCAGCTGCTTCAGTTCCACGAGGGGTTGTATTAATATCCCCTTTAATTCTATGTTCCTCAAAATGCTAAATAAACACTTATGTGGTAGCTTTTTCTGTAACAGGCAGCAGTTTCTGCAACACAGTCCTTCTCAAATCCTTCTGAATTTGTAACTTTGTAATAACTGCAAATACGAAACATTATTGTGTATCCTTTGTTTCCATCTATTGAAACATTCTTCTGTCTTTTAACTATTTTGATATTTTGATATCTAGCTAGCTATTTTGCTAGCTAAATATTTTGGTATTTTCTATTATTTCATTCAAATATTACTTAGGTGTTCCTCTGGCATTTTCTTTGATTTTGATTTAAAAATCAGGGTTTTACCAGCGGGGGGGGGGGGAATTTCCAAAAAAACCGCACTCCAAATTTCTGCCAGAAACTTCTAAAACAGTCCTTTTTTTTTTTTTTTTTTTTTTTTTTTTTTTCTTCTTGCAGAAAATCGCAATTTTGCTGACTGTGAGACCAATGCCGCCTCGCAGGTTTTGCTGAGCCTCTCTCCTGGCAAGACGGCGTGGGTGACAAGGCTCATGCGGTGCCAGGCGCGTGCGGTGCCGCCCAAGAGGCTCCTCTGCAGCTGCTGCTGGGCGCCGAACGTGGTGGGAGCCAGGACAGCCACCTGCCACCCAAAGCAGCCTCTGCACCAGCCTGAGTGCTAAACCCTGCAGCACAGCAACCAATGTGCTGAGGAAACTGGCAGGCAATACTGAATAGCTCAGCCTGCAGAGAATTATTTATTATGTCGGTTAGGTGATAGTTAGCTTTCTTTCTAAACGCAGGAGGAATGAAGGAACCGTCAAAGATCTCAGTTGCCCAAGTTTTCTAGTTGCTTACAACATTCCCTAAAATTAAGGGCCTGACATTTCCTGCTGCCCAGCTGGCTGGCTTGATTATCTCTTCATGCAGAATCAGACACAGACAGAAGGAAAACGTTTTCAAATATTGGCTGTTGAACCAACCACAGAATCACAGAATGTTGAGGTTGGAAGGGACCTCAAGAGATCATCCAGTCCAACCCCCCTGCCCCAGCAGGGACACCTAGAGCATGGGGCACAAGGTGGCATCCAGGTGAGTTTGGAAGATCCCCAGAGAAGGAGACTGCACAACCTCTCTGGGCAGCCTGTTCCGGGAAAAAAAAAAAAAAAAACAAAACATATCCCAAAACCATATCCCCCAAAAGCCCAATACAATGGAAATACAATGGAATAATACAATGGAAAGCACTCCAGAAGGTTTCACTTGAAACACTGCAGCCTCTGGGAGGGGTTGAAGATTTTCCAAGAACCTTTGCCACTAAATGGACAAATGCATTATTCCTCTCAGGAACTGATTATCTCAAAGGGAACGCTTGCATAAGCTTTCTCCTTGCTTTTAGGAGGACATGGTAACCACATCTCAGCAGAAGATATGTTTTTACAGCTTGAGAAAGCTAGTGGGCTTTTTCTTTCTAACAGTTACTCAGAAACAATAATCTCTTAAAAATCTCCGAAGACAACTATTTGACTTACCCTTTCCGTCTTTGTTTTTCTTTTTCACAGATATGTTAGGAGTTGTAGTAGGGGACTCGGGACGAGGAGGCTTTGGCTTCTTCCCTGAAAAAAAAAATATCAGAACAAAAATCTTAAAAAAGGAAGAGATTTGCTTCCTCAATTCAGAGAGCATTTAATTAATATAAATTTAAGGCACAGTCCTTCCAACCTTAATGATTCTATGATTCTGGGCTAAGCTTTTCAATTTCTATAGCAGTAAAGCTGGAAAGAGTACTTTATCTAGCTGGTCAGACAAGATTTCAATAGGAAAACCTAGATAAAGGGCAGAGCACTATCTTGTTTAGGCATCTCCAAAATGGATGTATGGATAAAACAAGAATCTCTGGTTGGTTAAAAGACAGAAATTCCCTACTGATAGCAGCCAGCTATACGGCTATGTGAAGAAAACTTTTTTTTTTTTTTTTTTTAGTCCTACTCTCTTTCACCTTTATCGAAAGTGGTTGAAAGTACAGGAAAGAAAACAGCATTTCCATTTCTTTATTTATTTAAATTTAAGTCCAAGAGAATCCATGTTAGGCTCTGGAAAAAAATAAAATTGAGGCATAAACACAGTGTCCATATCTGGTAAGGAAGAACGAACAAAAGAAGAGTTACAACCATGGAAAAGAATGAAAAGCATTCATTTGAAAGTGAAGAGAAATCAAGTATCTAAACACAACGAGTGTTAAAAAAATATACGTCATGCTGAAGCACTTTCAGTATAAAACCCTGAACCTATTCCTTTATTCATTCTCAGTTACCTCAATGTCAGCTTTTACAAATTTTGTAATTAAACAGAAACCTTCAGAACTCAATCATGGGACAAATATTCCTCTTATCAGAGACCCCTTATTCCTCTTGCAGAGAGCCATTAGTTCCTTGACAATACATAGATTATTCACATACTGCCTCTCTTTTGAGAGGCAGAACAGGCCAAACACAGGGCGCTGAGAAACATTCTTCTAACCCAAGCATCCCAAAGTCATAGCGAAAGACCTGAAGAAAAGCACTTTTATTTTTTATTGCGTTTCCAAAGGATTTATGTTAAACAGTGCCAAGACCAAGAGTACATGCGTACAGTCCCATGCACAATGATGTTCTAGTTGTAGTTTTGTCTGCAGGGGCTACTTTAACACAAATATCCACTGCAGAGTAAGGAATCATCATATAACTGCATAAGAACGCTCAATGCCAGACAGTGGTGCCTGTTTTGTTACAGACTTCCATGTCTCTTCTAAGTAGTGATAAGGAGGATGGGCTTGAGCACTCACCTTTTGATATTAAGTCTTGCTAAGTTTACTTTTGCACATATTTCTTCCTCTTCCCTTCTCTTTTTCTCTCCCTTCCCTTTGTTTCTCTCCCCTTTCTTCCCTCCCTGCCTTTTCTCCTTCTCTTAAAAAAAAAAAAAAAAAAAAGAGAGAGAGAGAGAGAGAAAAAGAAAATGAGGTAAAAATCACTAGTCGAGACAGTGGGAGAGAGGAAAAGGTAGGAATACCTGGAGTCCCCTAATTCTCATCAGGGTTCATGTCTGATGTTGACACAAAGATTAGCCATCATCATCTTGGCCAATGTCTTTCTCAATCTGCATAAAGACAGCAGGAAGGGAATCCTACAATATCACTTCTGACATACACGTCCATATGAAAAGAGGAAGAACTCCTGGAGTACATTTTGAGCAGTCTCCTCTTCTGCTGACAATTATGGATTGCAAAATTGCCTGTGATCTCCAGCAGTGCTTGACCAAGTCATACAGCCAGACTCTGCTGGACCAGAGCGTAGCTCTGGCAAGTGCTTTTCCCCCCTTACGTTGTGTTACCCACCTCTGTTGGGTGTTCACCCTGTTTCCACTCCTTACAGCACAGAGACTGCAGCAGTCTTGGTGCACTGACGCTACCACCTCCATATTATATCAGAAGAATAGGGCAAAAGAGTAATAAAGGGCCCAGTTCCCAAATGAGACCAGGTTTCAAATGAAAATGAAACAGATTAGTCCTCAGCCCAGTCATGACTGAACTACTGCTGGTCAGCCTGAGGAAACACAAGTACTGACCATATACAATTTATGCATTTCTCATAACCTAGGCTACTAAAGATATATAAGAGTGCTACAGCAACACTAGGTTCTCCTACCTCAACCTAACCTGCTGCAAGATATCTTTTTTTGAAGAGCGCTCTACCACAAACCTATGCAAAAATTGAAACCAGTGAAGATAGAATTTTTTTAGAGAAAAGTGTTGATGCTACCATGCTACAGTTAGGCCCAAGGTGCTTAAGATCATGTTTTTAAACCACACTGTAAGCTATATACTCCAGACACCGTCTGATACAATCAAAATTGCAGTCAACGAAGAAACACAGGGTAATGTTTCCTTTGTTTAAAATAATCTCTTTTCTAAAAGTGCATTATGTTTTAGCACACTTCCTCCTTTGGTTCAACAGAGTGTGAATTTGTTATAGCTCAGAGTTCGTTACTAAATTCCTTTTTAGGAGAGAATTCTACAAAGAGGAAGCGTGAAATATGGGCTTGAGTAAAGCTTATTGGGGGGGTCTCTAATTTTATACAACTAACACTTTTCTATTTTAACAGAGAGGCATCAAGAGGATGAAAAGACCACAAGCTGTACTGTCCAAAACTGAGAGAAAAGGGAGAGAATTCAGAACAAGCTGGCAGGTGGCAGCTTGCAAGCAAGCAGGCAGTGTGGCATGAATACATGTAACTACAGGCTGCCCTTGGTTGTTTGGTTACTAAAGGCTGTCATGGCTCTAAGGGACAACCGAGTAAGCTCATGAAAGAAAAATCAGCAGGTTCCTCAGTACAAAGATACCACTGCTGGCCCTGGAAGCCCCTAAGCCCTGAATCCCTGGAGCTTCGGAGCGGATTCTGGAGAAGCGTCACCACCTCCCTCTGCCACTTCTGCAGTTGTCCTCCCCACGGCATCTGCCTTTGGCTGTTCTCACTAGACCAGCACACAAGGGAAGCCTGGCCTTTAATGTGACACAGCACAGAGATCTAAGTTCTTTTGCTGCAGGGTATCGTCCTGAAGTGAATGTCCAGGAGACAGAGTTTTGTTTGTAAGAACATCCCAAAGAGAAAGTGTATAGGATACACCATACCAGCAAGCATACAGGAACTACACCAGCAAAGACAGGGGATGGGGAGCAGCACTAGTTAAAGTCCTCTGAAAGCTCTTTGCCTTGCCATGTAGCTGCCAAAGTAAGGGGAACAGATTGCACAAACACAAACAAATAAGTCATCCTGAAGTGCACTACAAAACTAACAACGTTTTGCAATAATTGCGAACACAAATGCTTTTAAAATGTCTTAAAAGATCCCTGCATGTTTTGAAATGGCACTTCAGCATGATTCAGACCATCGACCTCACGAAGCCTCAGTTTCATTAAAAACTGGTTGTTAATGAAACAATAAGCTGATGTGTCTGCTTTAGCACTTTCTCTCTCTCATACATGTCTAACACAACCACATTTGCTGTGGAACAACTGATTTCCTAAGCTACAGCAAGGGAGGAGGAAGGAGTGGGAGGGCTCAGAAGAACACCAACAAAAGAGAAAAAGCGTCGAGACAAGCAGAGGTTAAACGCCTGGCACGCACAGGCTCCTTGTTTTGACCCACACAGCAGCCAACGCTAAGGAGAAGAAAAAAAAAATATATTAATATAAGATCTTCCTCGGCTGGGTTTTGTTGCGGCACTGCACAGGGCACGGTGGTTTCCCCAGCAGGGCAGCTGCTGGTAAAGCTCTCCTCCGCAGCAGTTTCAGTTCAGCTTTTTACGGGAATCAGAACACTCCTGATCCACACCCTTCCCTCACAGGGCTCGTGTCGCGTGCACAGTTCAGGCAGCCTCTACTGAGGCAGGCAGCCACAGGCCTGCAGGCTATCATTAACAGAAAGGTATTCCCAAAATCTGGGAGTTATGTGGTTTCACTATGAGGCAAAATGCAGTTTCTTTCAAAAGGGTATGACGGGGTAGTAGAAACCCTGTCCTGGAAGGGACTTTTCCCAAGGGGACATTCAAAGCTTGAATGCTCAGATTCAGCCCTAGGATTAGCTCTGGAAACATCCTTTCTTCCCCCCCACTCCAAATTTTCTGTTTTTATTTCCTGCAACAGCACCCAACTTCTGGCTGCATTCCAAGATTTTTACCAGGAAAGCATCAACCTCAGGGTTGCTGAAAGAGTCTGCACCGAAGCAGGGTAGGAAAAATGGAACGCTGCTCAGAGGACAGGGCTTCAGCCCACTAGGTAAATGTGAACTACTTCAAGTAAAATTAACACTTATTATAGTTTAAAAAAAGAGAAAAAAAAAAGTTTCAACAGTCCAGATTCTCAAAAAGAACAGGGAAACAACCCCTTGGCTCTCTTTCCATATTCTTAATGGAGCAAAATATCTGTAGCTGAAGCTGAGCAGATGCTAATTAGAATACTTCACAACAACTGCATTCACGAGAACAAAAGCTCTGTAGCTTGCAAGGCAATTCTACTCTGAAGAAGCAACTATAAATAGGGCACAGCAGAGATCCATGTTTCCTGTGAGATAAGCGGTCACTGCTACCTCTCAAACATCAGTAGTAACTGAGTAACCGAGCTCACAGCACCAGCAAGAAAATGTTTTCTCTGTACTTCAGCTGAGACCACTTTTGGACACCTTCTCCACAGTGACTGTAAATACTGGCAAGGAGACACAAGGGCCACCAAAAGCCATCTTATTCCACACTTCTGTTCTCCAAAAGCATCCTACCTTTTTTCTTCTTTGGCTGCTCGTATTCTGGAGTCTCCGGTGACTCAGCGTAGGGATCGGGGGCCTGGTGAACTTCCACCACCTCAGGGATCCCGTCAAGTGTGACCGATACGTGTGTAATAGGAGCCACTATGTCTTCATCTTCAGTTGCACCAAACATGGTTGCTTAAAGGAAAAGCATAACGTGTTTTTGCAGAGCTATCAGGGCTATAAAAAGCTATTTTCACAGGACAGATTTTAAAATAAATAAAACTTGGATATTTGAGGCCTCATGGGAGGGGAAACTAATCCTTAACATTTTACACAAGCAGATGCCATATTAAAATTGAATAATTTAATGACACATCCCACTCCTCTGAAAAACAAAATCATGATATCATGGTATGTTTTTGCTCACATTTAAGACAATCTGCAGAAGTAGGCATATTTTCTTTTACTTTACCAGCATAAACAGGCTCATCCTCTAACAGCCAGACAAAACACAGCAGTCTGGGCAACTTTATTATATTCACATCTTCTCTCTATGATTTCTGAGCCTTTCCTCACCCATCAGTGTCCAAATCAGGGATCAACGTGGCCTCACAGCAACGCAATCCTTCACCACTAATTTCTGATACTCAAACTACATATGTAAAGTCTACCTAGAAGTAGAACGTCCTTAGCCCTTCCATGCAGCTATGCTACACTGAATCCCTTCTCCTTTCACAAATAAACAATGCAAACACAGATTGGATTTACCTACAGTAAAACAAACAAACAAACAAACAAAATTACTTATTCTTTTTTCATCCAGCATAGGACCAGGGGAGTCCATATTGAGAAGTGCTTCAGCAGCCTCAATTGTTTCCATTGTTTCATCTCCATTATGACAAGATGCTTCAACTGAAAGCAAGAGAAAACACTTAATTCTTAACAAGCTACAAACTGGAATTAATACTTTACTTGATGCCTATTCCTGTTTAATTTCTACCAAAAAAGGTGGTACTGGCATTTTTCTACTAGATGGCAAGAGAGAGGGAGAAAATGCACAAAGGAATCATTTCATACATCTAAAGCACTGCAGTTGTAAGACAATACATATACATGAATAAAAATAATCAATTTATCAAGTACATAGTATAAAACACAACACTCATAAGGCAAGAGGAACAGTATTACCTCAACCAATATTCCAGACAGCACCCTTAAAAAGCAGTGACTTTCTTTCTTTTGGCGGTCCAAAGGAAATGAATTCCTAAATTAAAAGATGCTCAGCAAAACCAGCCTGTTCTTCAGCCTGGAGGACTAATACTACAGCTCACTACTTCTGTCAGAGAGCACCTTAACTAAAAATATAACTGATTTCTAAGCCATTCATATCCTTTGAGATTGTAAGTAGGAATAACAGAGCACACTGAAGGAGCAGGTTGGAAAGAAAATCCAAAACATGAAAGCAAATGTAAAAGGCTGACAAGTATTTTATGAATTTTGACTACCACACAATCCCTCTAGAGGGTGACCATCAAACAAATCAAGAACTTTCGAACTTAAATTTACAAAGGAAGCTCATGTAAAACTACACACCAAAGAATCTGATAAAATGTAATTTACAATCTCTAAAACATATTTGCAAACTAATACTTGTCCAAGAAGATAATTTGGTTTGAATGAAGGAATCTTATCTGATCATTTTTTTTCCTCAGAATAATTGTGACACAAAGAACAAATCCTGTATTATTTCCACTCCCCGGTAACACACATTTTTATAATTGTTTAAAACATTCTTTTAGAAATCACTTTTAATGGATGGAAATGTAGAGGGCTGGTCTCTATCTTTTGCCACTAATTTGAATTTGTGTTAGAAAATTCCAGTCTATTTATCAGGGTGGTACAAAGGTCTGCTTTACTATTCTTCTCCCTAGGACACAAACGAACCTTAGTTATTTTCTTAGTTCTGTAATAAACCTGCTTCACACCCTTTCTCTCTCCATAGTTTTGAGGAATTTTGGGCGGGGCAGTCAGGGGAAAAAAAAAAAAAAAAAAAGAAGACCGAGTCAGACTGACACAGCAGGCAAAAATGCACCACAAAACACAACACAATGATCTCAGGAGCTTTTTTTGCCCTTTGCTAGAAGCAGCAGGCATATGCTTTTATACTATTTTTTTAATCACAGTAGCAACAAAACACCCTGCCCACTAGTGCTAAACAATCATGTGATTTAAAACTAAGGAAAAAAAAAAGAAATGCAGGCGCACCTCCAAGGTGTACAGTGTAAGCAATCCTATCATTAGGTGAGGACAAAGACGGGTGCAGACATTCCTGCCTCAGCCCCACCTCTTCCACCCGCTGCAGCTTAGAGGCAGCCTACGACTGCGCAGCTCGAGAGTGCCCGGCCAGGTTGTTTTCCTGAGCTTCATACCATGCTCCCAGCTAGTACAGAATAAAGCAGACACAGGCATTAGGAACCCCAGATCAGCCCAAGTGCTGACCCCGGTTTTAATGCTGGTTCTACAGGCCACCCTCCACCCCATGTTGTGCTGAAAAACTGAACCAGTTTGGGAGCTGCGCTTCCAGCTGACATCCCCGAACAGGTGTAGGCACAGAACTAGGGAGGTGAGCTGCATGGTGCGACACAAGGAGAGTTGGTGCACGAGGGCTACGGTTCTGGCTTGGAAAGGCACAAAGGGAGATGTGGTAGCAAACTGGGGCAGTAAAACACTGAATATTGTCACGTGGAGATAGGATACATAGACTCTGTGACTGCAAGCGCCTAAAAACATCCTTAGTTAATGACGGCCTAGTTCAGGAGGAGACTGCACAAGAGCAAAGGCCATATAAACTTGTGGGCTTGTCCATGCTGACACCAGCAATGACGACCTAATCGCTCCCGGTTCCAGTTTTGAGTTTAGTTTGCATGGGAATTTTCCGTATTATCTACTAGCATAATGAAGACCGCAATAGCGGCGTCACAGTAGCGATAGGAACCCAGCGCTTAAGCAGCAGCTTCTGCCAGTGGTGACGCTCTTTGTCCGGACTCTGAACTACAGCTAGACAGCTTTTACAGCCTCAACCTGCTATGGGCTTGGACAGCCTCCGCAGGGATATGGCACTTTGCACTCTGTAATCACCTCCGGTGGTATCTTTGAAACCCAAACCCTGCCCCAACTGCTGGCGTCACAGCTCTGGCTGGCGCAAAGCCTCATGCGGCTGCGGTGTGGCACCGGGTGCTGGCGCTCCGGGGAGCCATGGGGCTATTTTCTGCTGTCACCCTCAATGTGAAGGTCCCCATGGGCCTTCCCAGGTCTTCCCTATTGCGGCGGGGCCTGAGGGAGGAGTGCTTGTTTGCTCTTTCCCTCGGAATATCTCTACCAGGAACAAGCAGTCATGCTGCCTTAGGCGCACTGCAATTACAAAGCGAGCAGAGTCTGAATAAAGGTACAACACGCAGAGGTTTCCAACCCTGGGCTGCAGCTAGAAATGAATCACGAGCATCTGAGACAATGAAAAGGAACTTAAAATAATAACTGTTACATCAGTAACAAGCACAGAAATTAATATAATTTGGTGCTTAAGAAAAAGGTAAGGAGTAACAGCTATAGGTGTTATCTATCTATTAACAAAAACCAGATGAGTTTTCTAGCCACATTTCTTCCCCTGCTAATACCGGATGTATCTTTTTAGGAGACAGCTTCATAAGATGATTGAGCCAAATTAATAGTTTGCTGGTGCTGAAAAATAGTTTGTTTTTGTTGGGTTTGCAAGCTTGATTAAGAGAGGTTACAAGTTAACACAGGCAACTGCGGGTAGCTCGCTATAGATTAATCACCACCTCTCCCACTAGCAGCAGGATGTCCATTTGCATCACTTATTACTCAATACCCAGAGATAACCCAGTCAAGTAACAGGGGAAAGCTGATATCGCTGTTACTTCAGTCTCTTCAGTGCTCTTTCTTTCCTCTTAATATTGCCAATGTATATTCCAGCTACCGTGAATTACGAGATAATCACAAATTAAAGACGAACTGGAATAAAATCATTCATTTTTCAGACTTTGGTGAAGCCACAGCTGGAAAATATAAACATATATTTTAAATTCATTCTCAGAGGAGTACCAGATTTCAATCAGTATCTTAAGCAGGTGAAAAAAACACTTCCAAAAAACAAACAAAAAAAAAAAAAACAAGCAAACAAACAAAAAAAAACACAATAAGCACCAGCGAGTGCATTTTCTCCCCACGTACTACAAAGATCTTGTTTATCTGAGAAAAAAAAAAAAAATTGTTAAGACACAGATTTAAAACTCTGCACAGCAACAGCAACCTGGTTGTTGTAAATCCATGTTTGCTATGAATCAGTGCCCACGGCACAAGACCTGCCCAAACAACACGTTTTGCTCTTCCCACCTTCCGGAGAAAGAAGCTGTAAGTCCAACTAGAAGCTGCTTCCCCAAATCCAATGCCCAACGTCCTGTAGGAATGTTTAATGCCCTTTGGAAAGCTTTGCATCCCTGTACTCAAGCAGGCATCAAGCGCTGAGGCTGCTCGCGGGCCCATCCTTCGGTGGTATCCAAAAGGCTCAAGGCGCCACCATCCGCAAGCCTGTCCCAGACCATCTGCCTCCTGCTCCGGGCATTCACCTGGAAGCCAGGGGCCCTGGAGAGCGGACAGCGAGAGTCCTTGTCCAGCCTGAGCTAAGGGCTGTGCTACTCACAGCTGTTGTTAAATTCAGAGCTCATTTTACTACAGATGGAAAGAGGAACCATGCAGTCTCAAATCTATATTAAGAGAAACTGCTGGAAATAGGAAGAGAGCCATTAAAACGCAGACTAAGCCCTCTTTTCCAGAGTAACTGACTGTATGATTTAAGTGACTGCTTTTTAATATAAACTGTGAACTGATTGTTGGAAAACCTAGTGTAAGAACAGAGGTACTTCACGAGACCTACGCATCACATTTCTTCTTTTTTCAAATAAAACTTTGTCATTTACAAGCCAAATTATGTCATTGGGGAGCTATGACAGAAAAACACTCAGAGTTTTTAAACAGATGCTTTGTGCAGCAGCTAATAATTGCCTTACAAAGTAACTGAAATCTTAGCCATTTTTATGATTGGCATTTTGCCAATTAAAAATCCTCCTGGATTAACACTATAAAGCTCCCTTTCCAACTAAATATGCCTTTGGATTTTCTTTCACACTATAAATGATTACCAGATATACTGGGTTGGTGTTGGATTATAGCACCTGACAACTCTTTCCCTTCATTCTCTTACCTGAAGGGTGTAACTTGTGCCATGAGCAGTAAAGGTTCACCGGACACCACTGAACTTGGAAAGACTGTATAATAACTTTTGAATTGGTTATTAACCTTTATTAGTGAACTCTGACATTCCACACTTATGTGCTCTGGATTTACAGACTAGGGCACACTGAATCTAAGTGCAAATTTCTGTCCCTTCTCCTGCACACATATATACTTTCTCAGTGACAAACATCACCAGTTCCATCAAAGGAAAGGCAGGATAGGTGAATAGCAGCTATAAAATTGCAGAGAGCTTGATTATTTAATGAATTGAACATGCCAGAATTAGAGAAAAAAAATAAAAAGTTATCAGGAAGTTTCATAATTCAATCAGTTCCTCTTCCTATACATATTTTTACCTTATTAATGTAATTAATTACGGTTAAGTGTAGCAAACAGTACCATCTGACAAGTTGGCTAAATATTTCTTCTACACAAATTATTATCCTGTTCTTTATAGAGAATAATTCAGTATTCCTACTGGAGATACAACTGGATCCAAAAAGTTAAATGCTCTGTGTTTTTTTTTTTTTTTTTTTTTTTTTTCTTAATCAACAGAGTTAATCACTAAAAGTCATATTAGATTGGCAACAAACAGATCACACAAGTTGTTATCAAAGCTTTTCAGTGGAAAAGAGCTTTTCAAGAGGACAGTTATAGAACAAGTCTGCCTATTCACTATAAAAAAAATATTTAAAAAGGCATTAATATAATTAGAAGGCCTGTTGTTACTCATCTTTCAGCAGGATTTCAAGTAAAATAAATGATGTTCTTATAGGTTTCTGTAGGTGACAATTTATAGCATGGATAAGTAAATCATTGATGTGTAATAACTGTGTTTTTGAGGGCTTATGCTACATCCTGCAGACAGAAAAACCTGCCAGACTCAATAACACTGCTGC
>VZSV01000231.1:160398-177619 GCA_013398735.1 Nothocercus julius | reverse complement strand
AAGCAAAATAATTTATTTCTAATACAATTTTTTTTCCAACATGCACAAAAAAAGGAGAAAGTGCAAAGCAGAGAAAATGCTTACTGAAATTAAAAAAAAAAAAGCAAGCTCTGAATTTCAATAAATCAGCAACATAGGCCAAGAAGCAGTTTTTGTGTTTTTCCTTTTTCCTACTTCTGCTGCTTCATCTTGCTCATGCCACCTTCAAAATAAAGTTATAATATGGCATCCTAACTCCGCTATATCTTGCCTCGGCATCTGCATCTGCCAGAGGAAGGAAGGAGTTGAGCTACTGCTAGAATCTTCCTCAAGTCCCAGGCACCAAATACAGCACCTACTGTGTTTTTATATGGCAAGCCCAGTAAAAAACAACTCAGAATTTCTCCAGAAAAACTATGGTGAGCAGCTTCTCACCAGCTTGGAGCATTTTAGGGAAGCTATGCAGGAAGAAAGGCATCGAATTAACATAAGCGGAACAAACAAATCAACCAAAACAAATTCAGCGTAGAAATGGGCTACAAAATTTGAACCTGAGCTTCACTTGGTCATTCATTTCGAAGAAAACCCTTCACAAAATAGGGTGGAGTGATTTTGGTGACCAAAAAACAGGCTTCAGTTTTCTGCCGCTCACATTCCTCAATGGAGATTCCTCTGGGCCAGCAGCACAGGTGACCTCTTGACTTTAAAGGTGCTCCCATGGCTAGGATGTAAGAAGTGACCCAGTTTCACTGTGGGATTTTGGAAGCAGATAAACATCCCTTGCTTTCTCAGTGGGACACCTTCTGACAGACCTCTCAGTCACTTACTGAAAGTCTTCATAAAACTGGAAGTGGCCAAAAGGTGAGACTTTCTGTAGGAGCTAGAAATGGCCAGAAACTAGGATCTCAGCCTCGCAGGGGCTTTTGACTCTGGCTCCTCCAGCATGTGGGAATGACTTAGCTGCTTGGAAAACCCATGGAGTTATAAACAGTGCTAGTACAAGCCACTAGCTCCGCTCTCAAAATTACAAAGATATTTTCATCCCATTTCTTCCTAGTCATATGTGTACTATGCCACAAGAACACACAGAAAACAGGGGTGGAAAGGAGCCAAAAAACACCCCAGACCCCACAGCATTTTCTAAACTGAACAGGATGCAGTTGACAGGAGAGAATGTTTCCTGGTCATGGAGAACGACACAATAAAGTCCCTCCCATTGGCACCTGCTACTGGCTGAAGGTTCACATTTGCAAAGGGGTTGTTCATAATTTATTGCTGGTTAAGCAAAACTTTTAGCCAAAAATTAATAGCCATGAATTATGACTTCCCCAGAACACTGAGGGTAACTGCAATATAGACCATAAAGCTCCTTCCACAGCTCCTCCAGCTCCTGACAGTTCTTGACAGCAACGGGCTCTAGATAAAGCTTTGACAACCACAGATTTATCTAAATTCTTTCAGTTACAGCTTTCAAGACCATAGCAAAAATAATTACTCAAAGATCAGTTAATTGAGCTCTGCATAAAGAGGCATGTTTCATGCTCTGATAAAGTGAGAAAACAAATAAAATGCCGTTTTGATCAATACAGAGCACTTTCAGAGCTAAAAAAATTTTCTAAGTAAACAAACTGTGGTGTCTAGCCCAAATACAATATATCTTTGCAGAACTGAAAAGCTTTAGTAGTTCAGCTCCCTATGTTATAAGAAGCAGATATACACATAATTATTCTTTCGGGGCTAATGTTATACTACGGTTAATGTTATACTACATACCATTGTCCTAGTTAAATCTTTCTCCAGATCACCACATCTTTCCTGCTTACCAAATTAAGATAAATCTTCATGCAGCCATCTGCCTGAATCTTTTATATCTGAACCAAGACAATCCACTTGTTGATTCAGGAGGAGCCTGTTGCATCCCTGTGTTTGGAACAAGGGACCTCCCGCTAGGCACTTTCTCTCTTTGACTTCCACAGCTTCAATTTCTTCACCTCTAAGATATGTTCCAGGACACCTTGTTTCCTTAGGCTTAATCTAGAATAGGACTTATTTAGGTTAGGAGGTAAATGCTAAGGTTAAGTTAGTTCTGGGCTGGAGAAAACTATATTGAGGGAGGGTTCGTTGTGCTCCTGTTGTATTTTTGAAGTTCTTCAGCTGACCACATAAAAAAAAAAAAAGTGATAGGCACAATGCAAGGACAAACAGAACAAATGTTTGTCTGCACTTGACCCCTTCTACAGAATGGCAGTGAAGTGCCCTCCCCTTTTCAGTTTTCCCTTTCCCATTGGCTTGTAAATTAAGAACAGCAACAAACAATAAACAGAGCTAATAAATGAGGCATATTGGCCACTGTGTTTATGTAATTCCCATATCTAAATCCCCAGGCTACCACAAGCTCTGGAAAAATACAGGGAAGGAAGTTACATTACTAGTTCCACCCAAAACTGAGTTAGCATTTTAGACAGAAAACACTCAGTTCATTGAAATGCTCATATGACTCTGACAGCAGAAACAGGCCAATGGCAGCCAAGTAGATTAGCCCATACGGAAAACCCAGAGACAAGATCATAAAACCAAAAAAAAAAAAAAAAATGTTTTTGAAAGAGGAGACAAAAATGCTTTTCTCACACACACACACAAGCCAGCAAGTGTTTCAGTGTTTCTCAACCTTTTAAGGACTGTCTCTCACTAGTACTGAGATACCTGTTTTCTTGTTAACAAATGTAAAACCCTACCAGTAACCACCCCCTATGGAGAAGTGGCCCTGCTTTTAAAGTAGGTTTAAAGTAGGAATCCCTCCCTGAAGCGTCAGGACTTACAGGATGTGGTTTAAACAAAACTACACCTGAGAGTCTCATGAGAGGAAAACAGATATATTTCCCTGAAATGTTAAAGAAAATGATTTTAATGATTATGAGGCTTAATTCTGAATAGCTGGCATATACATAGTAACACAATTTAGAAGACAAACTAAAAATGCAGAAGCTTCTAAAACTTCTTCTAATCATTCAGTGTGACAGTTACTTTTATTCAGCATTTTATCGTAGTACACTAGGATAAACAACTAGAAACATTAAAACGACTGCCATACACCAGAATTTCAGAAATTCTGCATCAAGAATGGATCTGCTGGCACAGACTAGCAATGCAGGCATAGCATTTTTCAGAGGGGAAGGTCTCTGCAACACTGCAGAAGTTAAAACATTTCAACCAATTTCTGCTCTGCTCACGCAAGTTACAGGAAGCAACAGGAAGCTTTTGAAACAGTATAAAGACTTGCTGCAACCATAATTGCCGTTTTCTGTGTTTCTTGTGACTTTTTTTCTTAGGTTTTTCATAATACAAATAACAGCAACTTGTATAAATGCGACTTCTCACATTGCTCCATACCTGCTGCTCATCCTCCATGACGTTGCTGGCAAATTCAAATACAAGCTCATTCTGCTGTACAACTGCTGCCATAATAACGCATTCCCAGGTCTCAGTTCCACATAAGAAGAAAAATGTTCTCAGATGTAAAAGGGTAGAAGAGTGTTACCAAGATCCAGCTGGGCAGCAAAACAGTCACAAAAATAGATCAAGTATCGGTTTTAGTACTTCTCAGATCACCAGCCTTCCTGGGTTTTTCTCTTCTCCAAGGTAAATAAAGCAAGGGAAATCCTTTCCTGAGTTGTTCTTCCCACTTGGACAGCCTTTTATCACTGTGGAGAGGGGGGAAAAAAAAAAAAAAAAAAATTAAAACACAACTTCTTTAGCTACATGAAATAGTAGAAGTCACAATGAAGCGTGCTCCAAATTACAAATATTTTTATCATACTCTAATGAAGTTTGACATCTCTGTCTTCAAAGATATTATTTCTACTAATTAATCTGCTTTCTCTTTTTTTAAGAGAAGGAAGACGTATGCTTAGGAAAGTAAAATGAAACTGTTTCAGGAAATAAGACATCAGTTTAATACTTTTACTATGAAACACTTTGAAAATAAAATAAAGATAAGTTATGAAAGTTAATGAAAAAGTTCATCTCTTCATTTGGATTTGTATAAAGATTTTCATATTCATTAATAATTCTTATCTTTAAGATGCATTCAAAGCAAAAAAAAAAAAAAAAAAAAAAAAAAAAAAAAAAAAAAAAAAAAAAAAAAAAAAAAAAAAAAAAAGTCATAACCCAGACTGACCTACCTATAGGACACTTCAAAAGCTATCACCTTCTCTTCCCTACACGCAATACCATTTTTGCAAAGTTATTTTTTTTCCAAGTCAAAAGCACTCAATCTTGATACGCACAGCACCAAATTGGTAAAACAAATATTCTTTATACAGTCACACAAAGTCACAGAGTTCTTCCATGAAACTGATCTTCAGCTTCTTTCCAAAAATGCCTTGTAAAATATCCTTATCTCTACCCCAAGTTTGCAAGTGGCCGGAAGGAAATAGCACTGACCATGTCACGGCAAATTAGAAGAGGCAAAAGACTCCACAGTACAATAGCAAAATAAATAAATAAATAATTTCACAACTTAGGAATGCAAACAGCTTCATTGCAGGGATGTGTGCTTACAACTCCTACGTTTTCATTTATTCAGCAGCAATTAAAGGTAAACATGGCTAATATGAGAAAGAAAAACAGCAATAAAAAGGAGCATAAAATGTAACCTTTTTATGCAACTTATATAGCTGACACATTCTGGAAAAAAAAGAAAACACTTCAAAGACTAAGGGGAGAAATAAGTACCTAAAATTGGAAAGTCAGGGCAGTCCTCTGGTGTCTAGAATTTAAACCCATTTGTCTTCAAGGAAGTGAAATGAGTAGTGAGTGATGTTTTGGCCAAAACCCTTTGGGCCAAAGGGTTGAACTGCCTTTACTTTGGGGCTGCTGTGACTTGCTGCAAGGAGCTGGTACTGAATCTGGGCCCATTTCTGGACACTCAGGCCCAAACTGCTCCCACCAATATCCTTGGTGGAGACTCCAGGAGACTTCAGCAGAGGAGCCTGGTGCCATCTGTGATCTGCAATATCTGCATTTGCATCGGAGCTTCACTGTGCCCTCCTTCTGTGCAGACTAAAACTCACAAAACGAAGGGCATCTTCCCTCTTCCTTGATGCCAAGCAGTGTAACAAGGGAGGATCTTGTCACGTGCTCCTACTCCCTCTCTCTAGGAAATGCAACAGCTGTTTTTTCCCATAGAGACTGTGGTATTCCCAAATTCCTAAGCAGTGATCACAGGCCATTCAAGGAGTCTCATTTAAGTCACTGGATCCTACCTACCCTTCTAAGAAACCAGGAAACCCAAGATGATGCAAACACAAGAACCTCCCCAATTTCCAAAGAGTACTTTCAATAGCAGTTAAACACTTCAAAAGTGTAGTCACTACCTTACTGCAGAATATTTTCATTAATGAGAGCTACTTGCAGGAACAGAAAAGGACATGCTTTTGAAACCGTTACTGTTTTAACTGTTCAGCCTCAAGCCTTTTCATTTTGCAGAGCGACTTGAGTTTTTTCTGTGCAAGGTAATGGCAGCCAAAGTCTTGTAGGCAACCATGTAATCCTGGGTAACTTCCCTAGATTTATTTGACTTCTTTCTTTTAAGAAAAGAGCTAGTGGAGTTATACACACATGACATTGAAGTGTGAACAAAAATCAGCTTGTTTCATCTTGGACTCTTAACTTTCCTCCTGTATGCTCGCTTGAAATATATATAGCTATATGCTATATAGCTTAATATCTCCTATAGTCAGCTGTTGAAATTGGTCAATAAGTGTCAATAGACACACACCGGCTCTTTCATAAAGCTGACTAGGAAATAATATAAGTTTATTTCAGTGCAAATTCTATTTTGGTTACTGCAAAACCATAAATTAAAACTCCCCAGTATGGTATTTTCAAGTCACTCAATGATGTGAAGACACATTTGAAATGACTAAAGGATCACCAGGCCAATAATGAGAACCTCTTCAATGGAGATTTATTTTAAAATGAGGGGGAAGCTAATTGTCCAGACAGAAAAAGAGACAGAACATATAAAGGGCACATAATCATTTTGGTTATACTAAAGGCAGCCCCATGTACCAACAAAGAATACAAGTTCAACAGCTTCCTAATGTCAATAAAAAATATTAAGTGACAATTAAAAATAAAACCATCAGGCTACACGAAGTGCTTGAGATGCAGGCTACCTCACAAGTCAACGTATAAAGAAAACTGGAGGCACAGCCAGCACACAACGGATTTTTAAAGTTCCACATACACTGTGAAAAGTTATTCTACTCCTCCAGTACTGCCAGATCATTATTCTGTAAAATATTAGCATTTTTATATTAGATTCTACAATACCAAGGCAGGCAATAAGGATATATAATCCCCAAACTTCGGCAGCAGAACTATTAAGAGCTAGAGATCGTTTTGTATTTTTTTTAAATTAAAAGCTCAGTGCAAAAATGAAAGTTGTGATTTGACATCATTTAAGAGACTGCAATAGCATAGTGCATTTGATCCCAAAGGGAGCCACAAAAACACTATTCAGTTTGTGTGGTTACATAAAGTTATGTGGCAACGTAAGTTCTTAATATGTCGATTCATTTGAAGGATCAGATACTTAGAAGGGGTTTTTATTGATTTTATAAATTTTTGACCACTGTGGAAAAAAGAATCACCAAGGTTTCTATAAATAGAGTAGAATGACTCTGTTTTTAAGAAAGGGTGCAAACATGTAACCACAACGTGATGGCCAAGGTCAAAGACAAGTGACTGAACAGTTTACTGGGCTTTAGTATGCATCTATATCCAACCTTACCACTATTACAAAGATAGCACAATTAAATTACTGTTATTTATGGAAAAAAATTAATTAGATCTTTAATGGTACCTACTAAGTGGTTCTCAGAGTTTTAACGAGTAACTTACTGGGAAATATGAACATGGCAAAATAATGCAAAACACTTTCCTTCAATACACATCACATTTTTTCTCCAGCATGTATAAAGCAGCAGCAGCTTTTTGGAGACACCAGCACAATTCTAAGACATCTATATTTTTCCCCCACATTTATTTTTATAAATTGTGCTTTCATTATTCCACGTCTCACAGCATCCTGCTGTGCACAGGCCAACACAAGAATGACTATTGTTTTTGCTAAATAACACAACTTATCTCCCTCCCTAATTTTATGTGCATCTGTGGACAGAAAATAAGTTATTTAGCACAATGAACAGCACAAAATGTGTAAATTGTGTTCACATGCACAAAAAGCTTGGCTATATTAGTCCTAGGAGAAAGGGGACCAAGTTTTCATTACTTCTACTACTAAGTTTTCATTACTTTCAGACTACGTAGTAAACAAGCTTTTGCTTTCATTTAGACTCACTTATTATGAAGACACATTATGTAAAGCAATATTAGGATACAGCAATATAAAGCAAAATTAAAACATGATTATTAATTCTCAAAACTGACATATGAATAAATTATCTCCATACTCCTGGAAAGTCCCCTCCTCTACTGCATTTCACATCTAGAAACAACCTCCTCTATTAGCCTCTCAAAAAGCGTATTTGCCCAGTGTAACCCTAGGTACGCAGCCACTGTCGGCATCCCAGAAGATACTTTGTGGGACACTCCAGCTGGACATCACAACTTCTTTCCCCACCACTCTTCACTATATTCACCCTGAACTTAACGCTATCTCCCATTTGGCCAGTTCAGTAAAGCTAGGAAGAAAGATCTCCAAAGCCACATTTTTGGCTCCCATAGTAAAGCTACAATATCACTCAACAGTTCCCCAAACTGCAACTAAGCCCCAACTCGGAAATAACAGTCAGGAATTTCTCCTTCAGCTTCTGATGGCATTAGCTGCTCAAGCCTTATTGCCAGGTCAGTAATACAGATCACTAAAATATTTCAGTGGCATCAACATTACTATCAGTAATAAATACTGGAAAAAGGCAACATGCATCAAAATGCCAGTAATAATCCCCAAAGTTTGTTAAAGAAAGCTCTGATATAATCCTAGAAGGGTTAAATGTTGGTACAAAGAGTGTCCCAGCTCAGCTCAGACACCTCTGGCAGGCTACGGTCCTGCTTGGGCCTGCTAATGACAACTGCCACACTGCTTCCCCACCTGTTCTGTGAAATTATTGAGCTTGTTCCTACATTTAAAATTAAGAAACAGCTTAGTGAACGCAGATTTAAATCTCGAGTCACTCCTAAAGAGCTTATCTCGCGCAGCTTGGGAACAAGTGATTTCGGATTTCCTAACAACTCTCAGTCTTCAGCATTATTAGCCTAAAAGTGACAAAGTTATGACTCAAACACAACCGAAATAAACCTGAATGCCTTTTGCAACCACATCTCAGATAGAAGAGGAGAAAGAGAGTAAACAGAGGAAAGTGAATGTTAAAGGTATCACCTGGAAGTTCTGACTCAAAGGCAAAATGCATCACAGGTGAAGCTAGACAAACACACAGAGTCACGCCCATTTCCAAATCCACTGGAGCTTCAGGCTGGATGCAGCCAGTCCTCCTTTTGCACAGTCACATCTCAGTAAGACACTACACAAGTATCACAATGAGAACATGGAAATTGGTTTCCATAAAAAGGAAACAAAGCCAAACAGCAACTGAATTTTCCTAACACAGGAGTCCTAAACCCATTGCAATTTTCTGTATGTACCGTCCACGCAGAGCACAAATGCTGACAAAGAGCCTACCAGCTCTGCACAGATTGATTATTCCTGGGCAATACAAGAAACCAACCAGGACAGGAGCTTTGAACCATGTCCTTAGACCCTGAGGATCTGCAGTCAGCAAAGCACAAAGCGAGAAGAACAAGTTCGCCTGTGTTACCGGGTGTGAGAAACTTCTAGAGGCGGCGCAACTCTTCAGCTGCTCACACAAACTAAGAAAAAAGAAATACATACAGAAAAACACATTGTAAGGTGCTATTGCCAAGGAAGGGCAGAAGCAACCTAAAGGACGTGCAGAAATCTTCTGAAAATATAAATGCTGCCTAGGGGAAACTGTGCAAAAAAGCAGCCGATCTAATAAAGCACAGAGTGAACTTTTTCAAGCTTCAGTTAGGGACAAAGGAATCGGTATCAATAAATTCTTCTTTCTCAGCAAGGCTGGAAAACACAGTCCGTACAAAGAGCAAGGAGGACAGAGAGTGGAAGTATTCGGCTACACAAAAATAACCTGTTGAATAAAAAATAATTTAAAAAATAAAATCAGAAAAGGTCACATAGTTCAGTCAGTACAGGAGACATGAAATGAAACCCATCAAACTCACATAACAACACATGTTTACTCCAAAGACAACAGAAAGCTCAAACACAAGTCAGGGGCACTTCCTCACCATCACCAAATGGTCACAGTTTCAACAAATGTATTTTTTGACAACTATATCTGTGTTAGCCTGAACATCTCGTGTGAGACAAGATTCTTTTCCGGACTACTAGCAATAAGGGTTTCAACACTGTCCTCTGCCCTGAAAACCTGCCTTTACCCATCTCCCGTGTTCCCGGGTACTTTTAACATGGGAAGTCCTTTGCACTTAGGAGGTTTATACAACACGGCTGTTGGACACGAACCCTGTGCACAAGCAATTTTGCAAGAGCTGCTGGGAAACATTTAAAAAAATTACAGTGTAGTGGAGGCTTTGATTTTTTTTTCCCCTGTATCCTCTGGTGAGAGCACGTTACGGTAATGTTAAAGGTAACATGTTAATGTTTAAGTAGTGTGTAATCCCAAATTGGCGCGGGCATGCAGATGTATAGCACTGCATAAATAACTGGTTTCATGCTTCGGCAACAAAAACCCTTCTCCCTCGAAAAGGCCGCTCCTAGTAGCAAGTTAAACAGATACCAGGGTGAGGAAGAGTCACTCCGGCTCCACACTGCAGCTTTCGAGCCTTCAATAGAGTACTTGAACCTACAAGCCCCTTGTAGTGCAAGAGAGAAAGGCAACACCACGTTTTAGTCCTTTCTCTACAAAATGTTTGCTCTTGTAAAGCAGAACCAACTAAATAGGAAAGCTCCCTAAGTAATTCACCCGAAAGCCAGGCAGCTAATGCATTCCTAGGAATGCATGGGGGAAACATGGGCCCAAGCCTTTGCCTCCCTTCCCCATCCTCCAGAGAGGAGGAGTTAACCCAGGATGGTTTTCCATACCTTGAGCATAACACAAGAGTTGAGGGATAAGGGGTATCAGAGTATCAGCTCTCGCTCTCTCACTTCCTCCACAGATTATGTGAGAGATTGGGCTCTCCTCCCACCCCCACCCTCCACCTCCCTTTTTTGTTTTTCTTTAACACCAAACAAAACTAGCTAGTTAATTCAAAAAGAATTTCTGAATCCTTCAGATTGTATTTGCGGCCTATTAGATGCACAAAAGAGAAAATAGCAATAAATTTTCAGGAGTAGATATGTGACCTAGCAGCACTGGCTACCTACGGGGCTTTAAAACTTTTCAAATTGCTTTTGGGTTACTAAACCTTAGCTCATAGAAAAGCTGCACTGCCTCAACTGCATGTAGATAACATGCATTGTAATTTCACTGTATAGCACTTGCCTGCAAGGATGCATACAGACAGCAGCTGCATTTATATAAGCACATTTTATTGCCTTACATTTTTGAGTCTATATACACACAGATACACACGTGACTGTGAAAGTGCACATACACATGTGGCTATACATACTCAATTAAATATATTTAAGCTGGGAACTTAGTTTGAACTTTGCTTGTCCAATTGTGGCCAAATGAACCACATTAACTGAAATCCCCTGATGTCACCCAAAAGAGGGTGTGAAGAGCTCCGACAGCCTGCCAAGGCTGTGCAAACTCATCACTTCCTCAAGGCATGGGATGGAGATGTACAAGTATCTCCATCTGACAAAGATACTGTTGGTGTGTAGTTACTATCATCAAGTGAAAAAGCATTGGTGTAAATCAAGTTTTCACCGCTTAAAAAAGGCTGGCCACAAACACATTGCGTTTCCTGGCCGCTGACAACCTTGCTGCCAGTCCACCTAAGAACTTCTCTCCAAAGGGCTATCTAGGGGTCTCTCATCCTAATAACCCTCAGACTTCTGTCATGAGGAACGTTTCCAAACGTGTGGCTTTAGGAAGCAATAAAAGCTGGTCCTTGGGTCTGTATTAAAACGGTAAAACTTCCAGGGAAATTCTGTTTCTCTTTTTGCTAATGCACAAAGATAATGCATGGTAACCTCCAGCAAATGCAGAGGCTGGAGAATATGGTTTGTGAGAGAAAAAGAAGAGAAGAAAAGTAACTAGGTGCTCATTTCCCATTTTATAAAATGAGAAAATAGAAATACTTAACTAAATTGAAAAGCAACAAGTTTTAGAAGAATGAAAGGAAATCAGTAAGAAATACATCAGCTTGGATGCACCTGGTTGAACTCCCTGTTACAGACAGACAGAAATTAAAAAGCTCCATTAAAACATAAAATGTTTTTAGAAATCCTTATAGATTTATACATACAATCATTAATATTATGAACACTAAATACACACTATATATAGATACCAATTGTACAGAAAAAGGAAAACAAAAAGATCTCTAGTTACTACTACTTCTTCTACAGCCTTTGGTATACTTTATTTTATCCAATATTAAATTTGTAGAGTCAAGACTTATGTATGCCATATAACAATCAAATTATCACATTTTAAACAACAATGGTAATGCAGATCTTTTACTATTTTCAAAAATTGAAAGTAATTTCAAAAGTTAGTTAAGACAATAAGAACAAAACTGTAAATTGATAAAAATTCCCAATTCTGATACAAAAATCTCTGCAACTCAACTGAATGATACCAATGGTATAAAATAAATACATGTTTCGAAAGGCATTCATTGTCTGTGGCATTTAACAGTTTTAAAGAGACATTTAAATGTAAAGAGATATTTAAATATAAAGAGACATTTAAATGTTTTAAAGAGAGAACATAGTTTTAAGGAGAACATAGTTAAGGATATACCAGTTACAGAAGGGTTGAGCTCCACCGTAGCTAACAGGCTATGAGGAAAACTTGTAAAATTCAGGAAAAAGAAATAGCTGGACTCAAGTGATTTTGCTCTTTGAGAGAGTGAGAGCAGCAATACCGCAAAAAGAAAACACCAGGAGAAGGAGACTAAAGTTAATTGCTTCAGCTAGGTGCCAAAATTCACAAATTACCAGTTGCCAGTCTGCACGAAACACAGATATAAAACTGTCAACCGTCCTATGAAAATCACCTTGCCCACAAACGAGTACTACAGCCATTATTTGTAATTCGCCTGTGGGTGAAAGTCAAGTTTACTGAAGAGGAATTCATTTTCTGCTGGCCAAAGATGGAGACTTTTTTTTATTCTTTTAACTGAAACGTAACTACACAAAGTGTGTGCACTAGAGGAGGCGCTGACTAAAAGGCCACTGGAGATGTTAGAAGTCAGAAGCTTCTTATTCCACGTGACCTTTTTCAGTGAAGCGCAGGCACCTCTAGATCAGTTAAATTTCCACCATACCTCCCCTATGTAGACTGCAGAAGATGCTGTGGTAGCGAGCTCAGTGGTAATCCTTTCTGTAACTTCTCCAAAGAGACTTTTAGCACTCCATGCCTTCCCTTTTGCACTCTGTCTATTCTTAACTATCCAAACCAGGCTGTCAAGCAGGATGAACAAAACATTTACATCATTTCAAAACTACTCTCTCTGGAAGTTGCACTCATAGCAATACCGTGATTTGCCCTTGTAAATTTCAATATTTGAGACATTTGAGAAATTGAAATTTGATGCAACTGACATGCATCAACTAAGAGGAGGCTTAAAATAATCCGACTAAAACTTGCATTGCCGGACTCTTCCCTTCCACGTACACACAGACTTACAGCCACAGTTTGATATTTTTAGACCTCATACTTCCCTCCAAGGCTGAGTTCAGCAGATCTGTCAGACCCAGAAATATAAAAGATCTTACCTTTGCAGTGTCTTTAAGGAATCAGTGCAAAAAAAAAAATAGAGCAGATGAAGAAATGAGAGGTGCTGGCCTCTCATTTGCTGTCAGCTGTCAGCAATAGGAACAGTCAAACCCCACTAGTTCAGGCTGCTATTAGTCAGCTAGACTTGAAATTCCAGTTCTTTTACATTGCTGTCTATTTTCCTTCATTAAGTTGGCCTGTCCTACCCTGGTATCAGATTACATGGAGCCAACATTTATAGCACCTTGCAAAACAGTCAAACATATCACATACCTATGTCTGCCTATACCTGTTGCCCTCAATGTTTAACCCTTGCCAACAACAGGAAAAACTCAAATCTAACACTGAAAAAATAATACAGCATCAAAGGAGTCATTTGTCCTTCTTCCCTGAGAGATGAAAGATCTCTTTGGATTTTATTTTGTAAAGTCAGATCTGAAAGACCCTTAAAACACAGGAACAAGCAGCAAAGGGATTTATGCCACCTGAAACACATACCCATATCCGTACATAGATGCTCACTGCTTATTTTAAGAGCATTCACCAGCTCCGAGAACATCCCTTGCAGAAGCCCCAAATGACCTGTCTGGGCATCAGACTATGCTAGCTGCACTAACTCTCATCCCCCTTCAGCCCTCCTAACGGCTGAAGGCCCAGCCAAAGCACAAAAACAGCCAAGCCAAGTTGCATGGAGAAACAGTCCAACACAGAGCAGAGAGCAGCAGAGCCAGCACTTCTTCAGCTCCGTTCATAGCAAGTCCCTAAAGACAGCTTTGAATCTTTCAGGGAGTCTGGCTCTAGAGTTGCACTTAAATATAAAAGTTAACATTGTGGTCAACAGTGACACATCGGCAAAACAGAGATAGAAACGTCATCTTCTCAGCTCCTCTTATTTATAGAGCTTATCAATTAGAACACATTTTCACAAGCTATATCAGAGCCTTTTTAATCCATTCGCTGCAAGGAGCCTCATTTAGCTCTTACAAATGAAGCACTCGTACTGATGCATTCACAGTGATTATGCTGTGGGAATTCAACAGTGCCGTTTTTCCAGGAGGCAAGGGAAGATCCATTTTCTCCAGTCTGGAAGCAGATACTGCAGAGTTTGTATGACGTGCCCAACAAGCAGGTTCTTGATATCTCTCTACCTGTTCAGCCACAACCACCAGAAATAATTTTCTGTATTACATCTTCCTCAAATAAACAGTTTGGTGAGTGAACTAAGACAAGCAGTACTATGAAATTTTTATTTTCAAGGGTTTGAAGCATCCAATACTAACAGTCATAAGTTTATTTATGAGATTGGGACAGCAGAGAGAATTCTCAGTCAGTAAATCTCTCTGAAAAAAGTAGTTGAATATCTTATTATGTCAAAACCACCAAGCTGATGTTTGCACTAAGCTTTCAAAAATAACACTCTAGAGTGACACAACCTCACAACCTTCAGCAAGTTGAAATACCCGATTCAAAAAAGCTTGCAGAAACAAGAAGGAAAGGTAATATAAGGAGAGGTACAAAGTATCAAACCCTACCTACGACCAGGTAGATTGATAAGAAACAGTAGTAGATAGGGAAGTAAGATTTTTTCAGGCAGAAATTATGAGCAACCTCCCAGTAACCTCCAGAGCTGACAGGTCTGGTTCTTGTTTTTTTTTGTTTTGTTTTTTTGTTTTGTTTTTTGGTTTTTTTTTTCCCCTCCACTGTTTGACTTTTCTAATGAAACGGTTTTTTAGCTTTAGCTCATTCTACTCTTATTTTTTGGCTCAATTGCCTTCCCTGATTCAAGAAGTCAAATAAGCCATGAAAACCTCGGTCTTTTAAAAGTGACCACAAAAAAAAAATTACACATCATCTTGCTCCAAGGAAGACTCCTAAATCAAGGCCTTGGGCCTTTGGGAGGTGACCTCCTCCATTTAATTTCTATTTTATCATATTTTCTGGACCACTGCAGCTGCTAAGGATCACATCTGCTAAGCAGCTAACAAAGTTTTATGAAAATTGTATAAAAAGGGAGCTGAGCTTTAAAACTCAACGGTCCCACCAAAGGGACCACGCTCATGTGGCTGAGAAGGTAGCAGCTGCACCTTTTCACTTGGCAGTGAGAGTCACCACTCTGAAATTACTCATGCTTTCTGCATGGGTAGTTTGTACTCACGCTCCTGGTCACAGCTTGCCAAGGTAGAAGGCACAAAGTAAGAAAACACCTCAGATATGCTCAAGTAAGCGTGGTTAGCAGCCCTCCCGTAGTACGCAGGAAAGAGCAAAGTTACCTGCCAACCTGAGCTCAAGAAATGTTCTCAAAACGGTAGCTTAAAAATGAACCTGAAATTGGAAACATCTTTAAGAAACATCCAACAAAACATTACATGGCTTTGGCTAGAAAGGATAAGCATTATATAGAGGGGCTTCAAAAAGCCAAACAAGTACCCCAGGCTTTCGTTGTGACTTGCTTTGTACCCACATCACCTTCTTATGTGACAGCCACGTAGGGGTGTGGAGTGCACCTAAAAAGCTGGATCCAAAACCCTATCTTTAAAAACTATGCAAGGCCAGAGAGCACTTACACAGTTGCAGTGGGTAAGAACACTCAACCCATAGTTAAAAGTCAGACAATACTTTTCCTGTGCCCTAAAATGTCATGCACCCACTCAGATGACACTGAAAACACATGTGCCTCATGTGGCTTATGGTAATTAAAATAATAAACACATTAGCCTGCACCTATGTAGGATAAGATGGAAACAACTACTTTTCCTCTGCCATTTAAGAACTTTTCTTCTCATAGATCAGCATGGCTTAAATTTTCAGTTCTGCAGTATTTGCATGGGGTGGGATTAGGCAGGAAGACTATTTGTCGGGGGAATTTCAAACTATAGAATTTGACTACTACGAGAATATAAATTAATCTCCCAATTTGTTGCTAGACTAACAATTCCCACCATGGGCTTTTAAACATGGATGAAACACGAGTCAAAGACCAAGACAGTTAACATGAAAAAAAGCAAAAATCATTTCTCTCAAGAGTTATGTGGAAAAAGGAGTGGGGTCCGCAAAGGGCCCTCCAGGAAAGGCAGCATCTGGACAGGCCCGCGTTTCTCACTTTGTAATGTCTGGAGCCCAGACGCTGCAGCCCAAGTTGCTCTCACACAAGCACACAGCTGCTCCTGGAGACACAGGAATTGGCTGCTGATGAACTTGACACAAAATGTGGATGGTCTATGTGAAAAGACCTACAAGAGCAGGTCTTTTGGAAAGTTTTGGAGCTCCCGCAGAGCGGGTGTGGAGGAATTCAGATTCCACCTCTTCCTCATTTCACCATGCGAGTTCCTAGGCCTTTTGCAGAAGCGAGCTGCGCGTCAGCGACGGGGGCTCTGTGGGTTCCTGGGCCGCTCAGCCGCAGTTCCTGCCCTAGCACCATGTGAGGGAACCTGATGCCCCAGCTGCAGATGGAAGCATAAAGCGGGGGGGGGACACACAAAACCCCTGGTCAGCTGGGTTTGAGCTGCACACCCAGCTAGGCCCCCTCCTGCAACGGAACGCAAGGCAACTTCCCCACAGCCTCCTCTGGCCATCTTTGCACCTCACCTCTGCTCCCAGAATGAGTAATACAGATACAACTAGAACACTCAGCTCTAAGGGCTCTCATGTGTAGCTTGCAGGATCAGAAAGTCACCACTCTTGCTGTAAAGGGCAAAGGCACCACAGTCATATTGTTAAATGAGCTCATCATACTCTCTTGAGTGCTGTTTGAATTAGACCATTACTCAAATTCACCAGTGCCTCCCCAAAAGAGAAACACTCAGTGGTGATATATAGCAGAAGAGCATCAGGCGGAGATGCCCTCACACAGCTTCGAGGGTCAGGAAAGCAACCTTTGGTTGCTCAAGGCTTTCTCTGTCATCAGGAGGAAAAGGTGGGCTGCACCTCCTGGAGACGTCTTTATTTGTTCTCCATTCGTTACAGGATGCCAGCACATCCCCTGACTTGCCTAAACTATCAGGAGTTGATCCACACCTTGACTCATGTGATTCCCAAGCATACGGTGGAGCTCAAGGGAGCACTCCAGCCTCCCTCACAGTGCTGCAGCCTCAGCAGGCAAGGAGCACCACAGCAGACATCAACGCTGCATTCGGAAAGGAATTAAATTATCAGAGAAATGAGAGACTAAGCAAGCATTTTATCCATCACTTCCACCCTACCCTTCCCTTTCCTGGTGCAGCATCCGACCCGCACACCATCACCAAAACCAAAAAAAAAAAAAAAAA
>VZSV01000231.1:126502-148050 GCA_013398735.1 Nothocercus julius | reverse complement strand
GGCCCGTGAGTCACCGGCACCGCCCCGGGCGGGGGACGCGGCTCCGCGGGGCCGCCCCGGCCCGGCGTTGATCCCCCTCCCCCTCCACGCGCTTATTTTTTAATTATTACTTTGTTATTCTTTATTTAAGGGAACTAGGCTTTACGGGACAGGTGCAGCCAGGCCGCTGGAGCTGCCCACAGTTCCGCGCCGGACTAACACCCCGGCTGGGCCCTGCCGCCCTTAAACCGCAGTCTTCTGGAGCCTTAAATTGCTCCAGAGAAGGTTCATCCCATGTAGCCGAGCTCGCTGCTGCGGGGAGCCGCAAGCTGCCGGCCCCTGTGGTGGCACCTCGGCACATCTCAGTTAATGTAAGCGCGAGCGCCCACGTCACGTCCCACCCCGTGCGCTGTTATGAGAAATAAATAAGTTTCCACAGAAACATCTGGTGTTTTTTTTTATCCCACGTCTGCACTGCTCACGCTAACCCTCGAAAAAAACCATAAAGCTTCAGAGAGCCCAAATCTCTCGGGGAGTTCGTACTCACTGCGCGGTGTTCAGTGAAGTCGGCGGCAGTACTTGCACACTGCCAACCAAACCCCACGGCTTTCGGGAATGCCCACGAGATTTCCAGGACGCTCCCTGCGCTCTTAAATGAAATGTGGTGCCCAGCAAACAGCGCTACACCCAGCAGACCAACCTGCACAACACACAACCAAAGAACACCTAAGCACTTGGGATGGGGTTTATAAATTCATTAGACAGCCACGCTGGCCTGGCAGAAATTGGGTCTCAAAAGGCTTGAGTGGAGGGTGAGAGCAGAACTCTTTCCGTTTGGTTCCAATGGGAAGGGTAGGCTCATGCTGTGCTTGCAAGCTGACACATTTATCAATTTTCCACCGATTTATGCATTTTCCACTAAGGCTGATTTTGAGGAGGACGGAATTCAACCTGCTACTTTGGAAATTGCTCTGGCCATAGCGAAGGTCAGGACTGCAGGGCCGCCAAATCAGGCAGTCAAAAAGCAGTGTGAGAAAGCAGCGGAGGGGGCCCTGCATGGAGCAGTGAGTAAAATCCTTCTGCTAATAAATGGGCAAATTCCAAAGCCAATTAAACGCCGCAGCAATTAAACATCCCCTGGTAGTAATTAAACAATAGTCTGACAAGTGGCTCACTGAGGAAAACCAACTGTTTATGGATGTTACTACTTCTAACTACTGGTTATACTTAATAAATGAGAAGAAAAATTTGTTTCTGCTTTCAAATAATTTGGTCCCTTTGGTTTGCATGGCACTCAAAACAAAGGCGAAACTGGCTACCACTCTATTAATAGTCTAAAACAGCAACTCTCCAGGCATTATTTCATTAGATGTATTTTATTGCATTATTTTGAAGCCCATTTTAGGGAAGGATCTGAAGTGAACAGGAACAAGCAGAGCAGGAGTAGTTGCTTTATCACTGAGTAAAGATATCAATTAGGTTACCACCACAATAGTTTCACCATAGCTCTTTATCAAAATATGTCCTCATTTGTATTTCTCAGTTGAAAAAAAAAGTCACGTGGAGGAACGACCATGATGCGATCTTAGTCACTGTATATCTTCCACCTCTTGTAACAAATAGACTTTTCTCTCTCTTCAACAATTTGCATCTAAAAGCATTTATGTTTCTTGCACTGCAAGACCTTTTGGAAAGCGTGGGAGGCTGACAGGAGAAATCTGACCCAGGTGCACAGTGGTTACAAGGAAACAGTAACAAGGACACAAGCAAAATATCATTTAAATATTAAAGCAAGTCTAATAATTATGTTTTACAGGAAAAATATAATCTTATCCAGGCAATCAGTAGACTTAAAAATCATTTCACTATGATACATGACCATAAGACCACAAGCAATGCAAACAGCTCACTCTTTCTAAGCTAAATGTGGTAGAAACATTTTTTAAAAGCATAAACATATTTAGTGAGAGATAATGCAAGTGGATGTTCACCACTGAAACTCTTATCAGGTTTCCTTCCTTCTAACTACAATTTCAGCTCAAACAAGAATTAACCTTTCCTGCTGTGGGGATGAGTATCCCATGAAATTGAGATCACCATTTGCCCAAAAGACATAGCTAGACACTGACCAAGAGCAGGACTTGAGCCAATTTAAACAGCTCCTACCCTCTGCTCCATCCTGGCTGCGTATTCCTCGCACTGAGCTACTCCCCCCGCTGATTTCCCTAGTGCAAATATTTGTGCAGCCACACAGAAAAGCAGACTGTGGAACCGACCAGCCGAAAAGCTAATGCTGTGCAAATAAATAAATAATGTATAATAAAATTCTCGAGTTTTCCTTGGCTCTGCCTGCGAAAGAGACATGCACGGGGCTGCACCTGGAGGACAAGCAGGCAGCGCTCAGGGTGGCACCACAGCCACCCAGATGTGGCTCCCATTTCTGCTGGCCTCATCCATGACCTCAGGAGAGCCACTCCAGTCACTGCTGTCCCTCCTCGGCCTGCTTGGAGAGCTGCAGGTCTGCAGGGGCGAAGCCACGTTACAAACCCTTGATTACAATGGCCCAAGCGCAGCTCTGCTTTGCATCATGGCCACGGCCCTGTCCAGAGAAATGACTTGCTGCTTCGGAGAAGCATGAGCACAAAACTGTCCAAAAGTGATTGTGGGCTCCAAAACTCATGTCCCTCTCTCCATCCTGAGAAAGCAATGTTTTTTCTGTCTCTGACCTGCACAGAGAGGCAAGGAGAAGGACACGCAGAGCCAGCAGGAGTCAGAGAGCACCACATAGGCCGATATGCACCAAGCCCCACTCAAAACACAGACACATTTTCCTCTCTGTTTTTCATTTCTCTACTGCATTATGCACAAGGCCATTACAGGAGATGCCTAGCAAGCCCCCAGGCTAGCTGGGACCCAAGATGTTATTCCCAAAGCAGCTGCTTCAAGAGCAGCTGCAAAGAGAGACCCCATTCCCACCAGGCCTGCATTGCTCTGGGCCGCATCAGGCCAGCAGGAAAACCTTGGCTTGATGCTGGGCAAAAATCCCATTTAAGAAACTTCTTTTTATTTTTGTAGTTTCTGAGTATCTCAAGGCTGATAACTTCTCTGCAGGATAGAAGTGCTGTTAATCCCAGCCACAGACATGGGACTGAGGAACAACAGGTGATAAGTCCAAGACCACGTTGCTGATATAAAGGCAACACTTCCACATAGGGCGACACCACACAAATCCTAAGCTTGTACCCTAACACTCACATCCCCCTTTCTTCTTGTAAACAACACTAAGAAACAGTCAGTTCTGTTACACCCTCTAAATACAATATATACCTATCATGGTGTTGCTACCACCATGCTTTGGATCTGTGGGTTGGTTCCTCCTACTGTGGCATGTGCCACACACACACACAGCAGTTTCAGTCTAACACTACCAGATGCACAATGACCTGAATATTTATACACAAAAAACTGCATCAGGAGGTTATAAGGCAGTTTGTTCCTAGCCACAAAGGAAGTCTCTGCCACGGGACGTCGGGTATATGAAAGTTCTCATCACTGTAGTATTCGACAGCTTCATCTTAAATTCAAACCAGATACCTCGGTTATTTTTAAGAAGATTATTCGCAATCTACAAACCTCTTATTTTCCAAGACTTCAGTAAAACGGCATCTCTGAAGGAGAAATGAAGGTCCCAGGGTTTCAGATACCTAGAATACAGCCTACCCAGGAATAAGTTCTTAATTTGCATTTTAAAGGAATAGCTCACTGATGATTTAGTGCACAGTAAGATGATCTTAGCACACAAGAAATTTGAGAGAAAACACTACTTGCTCACTGTCTTCTGAACTTTAGTTAGAGTAGGAGGAGAGGAGAGTATAGAAAGCACATGCACAGGTCATCAACTTTTCACAGGTTGGGAGGGAAGGTATCCTGCTACTGTGTTTATTTGGAATCCTCCCCATCATGAATGTTGTGCCTTCTCTCAAAATACACAAAAGAGCCTTTTTCAAGCCTGCAGGCCAGGAAACTCCAAGTCTCCAATAGCAGAAGGTGTGAGAGAAGAAGCTGAAACGAAACAGATCCACAACGAGCTCTAACCTCATTCCCTTTAGGCTTCCGAGTTCACCTCCAGTGCTTCCCAGATTTGGCAAGGTCACTGCCTTCGCCACTGGCACAGCAACATCCCACACAGCCCCCAGCCTCGTACAGCCTTGACAAAGTCTTCTTGGATCACCTGGAGGTATTCCTAGATCATATCCCAGAAATGACAAGCATCTGGGAAAACCCACTTACGTGTTCATTTTTCCTTCCTCTTTCCTTTCTCCTTTGGTTAAGGGCTGCCTCTGCTCAGAAATAACGCTTCTCAGTACTTTTGAGAGTGGCTGAAAAGGCAAATATAGTGCCCTTCCCTCAGGAAAGCAGACTTGAGAGTGGCTGCAGACACGCAGGTTGCAAACAGACACACTGTCGTTTCTGATGCGCCCTCAGCCAGAGTTGTGCACTGTAGCTTCACCCTGACACTGCTCTACCAACGCAGCCACGCTTTTTTCTCCCCATTCTCTCCTTGTACCAACTCAAGTCCATGCGGTCCTTGCTAAACCTTCCATGTTTCTCACTGGAAAACAAAAAACAAGCCCAAGAAACCCAGCTTGCAGAGGTCTGTTATCCAGGGGGGAGGGGAGGGGGGGGCGCGATGCTGACATCTCTCCATCCCTGCTGACACCCTCCCCTGCACACATTTTACTGAGGGCCCTGCAAGAGATTAGATGTAAATTCAACGGAAGCCACGCCGTTAAACCCACAAACTAAAAATAACGCCGGGACAAATTTAGGGCACGTACTGCCTCTCGCTGTGGAAGTGGGACCCTCCAAAAGTGAGAAACAGCATTGAGTTGGGATCATTCAGACAGACAAGGAGACAGCTACATCCTGAAAACCAGTTTACTTATTCACTCCTATACTGACAGGCTTTAATTTACTACTTCCCGGTCCCTCAATCTTAAATGCGACCCAGAGAGGCCAGTAGCCTCTAGGTCTCCAAGCACTGCCCATAGACCTTGCTCCTTCACAGGCCCTGAGACAGCAACAAAAAACAAATAATGGAAGGAAAGAGAAGTAAATGGGCAGAGAAAAGTATCTGATACCAGCAAACAAGTTAATTATACCTGGTTCTTTTTTTTTTTTTTTTAAATCTAGAACTGTGCACCTGAAAAGACAGACAGAAACACTAGTATCTAAAACACACAGAAAACAGCGTAATTCTGCTTAGCACTCAAATACAACTGTATAGACTGTGTCAGAAATGCTGCTTTACTTACGAAACACTTCACTACAACTCCTCACTCCTACATATTTGCAACAAACAAAGCCAAAATGACCTACTTTTTATGATAATTACTGGATGTCCCAGGGGAACCAGCAAGGGCATAGGAACACTCTGCTGGTTGCTAAATTCTCCTGAATTCTGCACTGAATTCAGTTTTTCAGTAATGCTGAAAAAAATCTTTAAATGTATATGTTACTTTACGCTAAGCTATACAATGCTGATGGCAGTAAGATTTTGTTAGATAAGTGGCTTTCCACAGCAAATGATGATCTGAATATACAGTTAGTTTGAAAGATAAGTATTGGGTCTTCTGCTCATCTGTACTGTTTTACACTCTTCTTTTAAGCAAATACAGATTTCTTGATATTGTGTAAAAAAGACACAAAATTGAGGAGACACTAAGCATCAAATGAACTTCACAAATACTGTTGAAAAGCAAAAATACACAATGAAATAAGATGCTATTTTTTTCCCAAGAATAAGAAACAATCTTTCCAGGAAAAAAAAAAAAAATGGTTGATTCTTAAAGTAGAGCAGTTAGACATCACCCCACAAGACAATTTTCAGATTCCCTATTCTTCAAATCCTTCAGACTTCTACTGCTTTAAGGAGGTAAGTTATGCTTGTTCAAGAGTTCTCACAGTGACAATTAAGAATACAATCTCAATCTAAAACTGTTAGAGATGTTACTAGGCCCGTAAAAATCACTCAAACATTGCTCTTTTGCTCTTTCCCTTCCTTACACCAAAAAAAAAAAAAAAAAAAAAAAAGAAAGAGTTCTGTTTTTTTTGTTTTGAACATTGGGATTTTGTCATCTCTGATATAAGGCAGAAAAAAGCCAGGCAAATGAATTAATGTAAAATATACCAATTGAAGCAATGTGACAAATACACGCAAAACGAATCTAAAAGCAAGGACTGGCTGCATTTTACATTAATCAAACAGTGGTCTGTTAACTGGGACGCTAGAGTCCACTAAGGAATCCTCATTAAAAAGCTCTGTTTTTCCTCTTCTTGCACTGTGAGTCACTCATTACATTTTTGGATGTTGCAACACATTTCTGAATAATAAACACATCCTAGAATTAAAAAAAAAATAAAATAAAATAAAAAAGACAAGCATAAGTGACCACAGTGGACTTTTTCATGTCTATATTTATCATTATAAAATCAAATCAAGGATGAAGCTTGTATCTATACAAGTTTCTATGCAAGTTATGCCATTATTCACAGGCAAAGTAGTTGGTATAGCCTGAAACAAGCATACAGATATGCGCAGAAGTTACAGCACGACGACGTTAGTTTTACTATTATTATTTGGCCTTTACACAGAGAGAAAGGATAGGGGGAAGGATCACAGTGCTCGTCATCAAGCCCTTTCCTAAGGGAAGGCAGCCAGACACCGCCCTTAGCTACAGAAATCTGGACTCAAAACTGTACTTTTGCAGCTGCCTTTTTTTAATGCTAAGCAACTGGGGTGTGGAGGCTGCATTAAAAAGCTGTCAGCTTCTCTTCCCATCTTTACTGTCCTCTCTACCTTCTAGTCCTATTAAAAAGCCCATATTTACTACCTCAAACACTTCTATGCTCTCTTGTATAGGAGCATAGTCCTTGTACGTAAGCCAGCACTTGCTGGCTTCCTTTACAGATGCAGGCCGAAGGCAGTCTAGGTAACATCATTGTTAGAAAAGGGTTGTGCTCAAGCTCCACGAAGATGTTTAGCTGCTTACGAGAACCCAGTGAACATTCCCGCATTGCTTAGGATGGGAAGGCAAAGGAAGGGAGAAGGGTGTTTACTGATATATTTATTCTCTTAAGAGCTGCTCTAATCAGTGGAGAAAGGTAAGAGTATTAATTTGGAGAGGTGGGAGAAAAAAAAAAGTTGTGCAGAAAAGAAAGCTCATTTAACAAAATACTTGTTCCACTGCAGCTCATTCAGATAGAGAACTGTCATTTAAAGACATTATCTGCCCGCTCGTTTGTTTAGGAAGCGTTCACTATTTTCAGTAGCAGACATAGCTAAAGAGGCATGTGCTGAATCTATCAATTCATCAGCTGATCTGAACACACAAATCATTGAGAAGAGAAAAATAATAAAAAAGGAGGGAAGACAGTCTGAGGCTGCAGATAAGGTGAAGTGACAGCTAGAAGGTCAATGTTTCGATCTTGGCTAGGGTGGCTCGCACAAAGAGCAGCCTTGCATCTCTGTGCTGATCTTTGCCCGAGCGAGCAGTCCTTGGAGCAGATCATATACAATTACAATTCTGTGCATCACTAAGAAACCAAATCTTGGTCTCTCCTGTTGCTGCCTGCCCATAAAAATTAAGTATGGAGGCAGATACATCCCAGAAGATCCTATTACATGCATACTTACAGGCTCTCTTTGGTAAAGAAAATTGCTACTACCACAATGCCTTTTCCAAAAGCCTCTCAGGAATCATCTTTCTCTACCCTGTGAGCTGGGGAGCCTTAAGAACAGTATCAGGAACTACAGGCTAAGAGACTCAGCACACATCACAGTAGGCATGATTTTCTATCTGTGATTTTTTTCCTGCTTTCCACAAGTCACATTTTATGGAAGGAGTTCAGTATTTTCCTCAAGTAATCCATCATTCCCCCAGGAGTGTTAAAACACTCACTGTTTTCAGTGCTTCACCCAAAGTACTACGTATACATTTATGTTTATTGTTTTAGCCTCATACTGTAATTTTAGCATTTATATGTACATATATATGTGTATATGTTTATATATATAAGTAGATATTTAATCCGATATCACCGATTCTCCTGTATTTACTGAGAGTCCATCATCTTTAAAGACCTCTACCTCTATTTCCACTAGCCAGAGTGGAAAGATTTTAACTCCCACACCAAGTGACAGATGAGACCTAAGTTTGAAGACAGACTGCTCATGTTCTAGAAGGATACCCTAATTTCATAGAGTTTCATCCAGTGCTTCTCTGAACAGTTTTATTTCCTGAATTCTCACTTCAAATGCTTCTCATTTTTAGCAAGATACAATAGAAATGTTTTCCAGCTTTGCATATCAAAGCTACAGTACTTGTCACTGGTCAATGAAACCTTCTTATCTTTCAAACAGTACTGAGGAATAACATTAAGCTGATTTATTTTATCATTCAGAAAAATCCATATATCTTTTCTCAGGACAGTGGCCAGCAATCTTTTCAAGGTAAAGAAAGAGTAAATAACTTTTTTTTTTCCATTATTGTTTGCTCACATCCCCAGGACAAGCCTGTCTCGCTGGTTTTAGGACACCATCTCTTGCTACTTTGCACAAGCTAAGCGCAAAGTCCTCTGTGCCTCTCTTTTCCAGACCAGAACTACTCCTCATCTCCTAAACACACCTTCCTTAATTCCTTTATGGCTAATGCTTATTCCCATGCAGCAGGCTGCTGCTTTCCTGGAAGCTCCCAATTAGGCTATCTGATGGTTTTGATTCCAGGCGATTCAAGTAGGGGCAGGTAGGTTATTTCTACTTACTTTCTGAAAACAGATTAATGGGGGGAAAAGAGGGGTGGAGGGGAGCGATTCAGGTCTGCAGGAAACCTGGTTCTTTACTTATAATCCCAGAGAACAATTTATAGGCAGAAAAGAGCACGCAGTGAGATATGCAGGCCAAAGATAAAACAGCAAAGGCCTTTTAATCTACATAGACAAAACAAGAGAGAAGAATGGGGAAAAACAGCATATAATCACTGAGCAGTTGTGTTGGCTCAAGGACTGTTTTTTTCCATAGTTCTGTATTCTTCTAAATGTGTGGGGGTAAATGCAGTGTGTGTATATCGACTGCTTCTCCTTACTGCGTCCACTTAATGAAGAACCATTTGGGTGCCAGTATTTGTAGTTAAGACAACGACTTACTTGAACTGAGTTTTATTCCAGGAGCCAGGGAGAAGTTAGGAGACTCACAGTCATGACTTCAGAACATCCCTGGAATTAAATTATTAAACACATACACATTCTATAGGAAAGGTCAAAATACAAGAAGAAATCATTTCCTCTCTCCTGACTTGGAGACTCCTGACCTGACTTTTGTGCAAATACTGTCAAGTATCAGACCCAAAGAGACATCAAAGATTAAAGCCTAGTAAAACTGTACCTGAAGAACAGTATGCTCAAAATAATTCAATTATCTCGTTAAAAAAATCAAAAACACTCAGAGAAATAAGCACAGCATAGCTAGGGTAGAAGGAAATCATTATAAATTGGTTAATGGTTTGGCAGCAAGTATTAGGAATTTCCCAAAACTTATTTTACACATATACATACAACACAGAGATATATATGTGTGTGTGTGCATGTGTACAGCATTATATATTTACACATACAACATCAGAAGTTCAGGAAGAAAATAAAACCAAACAAAAACACTCTTACTTGCCAGAAGGCCTGATCTACAATCTATGTTCTACTACAAAATTCTTGGCTGCTTAATCTCTGTATTTCAAAAATTACCATTAGCTATACATTATTAAAAAAAAAAAATATATATATATATATCAATTCAAATAAACTTTCCTGGAGACAGATCTGGTAAAAGACATACAGTTTTAGAGTCTACAAACCCCCAAACTGTTGCCCCAAACCAGCTGTGCAATGGCCAGCTTGCACAGCAGGTCTTCTCTGAGCTCAATCTGGACAAAATCCATCCCCTTTTCCTAGTGGCTCTTGGGGTGACATCTGCTGTGGCCTCTACTGCAACTGGAGTATGTAAAAGCAGACAACCTGCTCTCCGGAGCTTGTAGGAAATTATTTTAAGCCTCTGTGCTTTAGTAAAATTTGTACAGCAGTAGTCACAGGATGCCACAAACTTAGGAAGAACACGCACAACCAACCGCCATGTCTCCTGGACCTTGCTTCCATGGGAAATCAGGGAGCCATACTCTGCAAACCACTCAAAGGAATTATAAGGAGATATAACTGACATCTCCCAGGCAATCTGAGATACTACAGCCGTCACTCTTAGTGTCTATGTTCCACCCCATCAAGTGTGGAACACTCAGGATCAGGTTTGTTTCCAAGCCCCTTTCTTATGCCCCATCTGACCTCTGTGCACCCCATCTCTGCCTTTACCTTTCAGCAGAGCAGATGTATCCCACACCCAGTGCTGCTTGTACCAAGCACTCAAAAGAGGCCCTCTCATCATTGACTTAGCTTGGTTTTATTTATTTTAACTTTTATTCAGTAGGAAAAATATGAAGTTTTGAAATCCTCTGAAAAAAAGCCATCATTAATGGGTAAAAGGGAGCTAAATGGCAGGCCAGTCTTTTATTTTTTCTTCTTCCGCATTCCTCATGACTGAAAAGGATGCCTGCATTGAACAGCCACCATTATAACCTCAGATAAGCAGTTGCTTCAGTTTACTCATAACATCCCCCTCGCTCTCCCTGGGTCTGAGCTCTGGCACTGAACTCCTGGTCACAAGTCCTGGTGTTTTACTGATTGTCATTGCTGACTTAGAAATTTCAATCTTTATGTAAATTAAAAAAACGCCTATCTACACTTAATGCTGTTGATCTAAAAAATTGCATTGCCCTAATGCAGTACTAGGGGGAAGGGGAGAAATCTAAGTTGTAACTACATATAATTGTTCTTCAATGTTACATTTAGTGGCAGCATTTAGATTCTAGTAATTTTTGCCTCGTGCTTAGTAAAAGCTAACATTCTGTTTTTAAGAAGGGCCAAAAAAATCTCTCAATAAGCACTTGTGTATATATTAAGTTGGAAAAGAGGAATTTAACTTTCACACTATTAGTGATGATTTCTGTACGTGCTGACTTAGCTTCCAAATATTCTGTAGCAATTTAAATTACCTCACTTCCATCAATAGGACTATTCACAGTTCCTCCTGTATCTTATTTCTCTGGCTTACATCCTAGCAGTTAGAAGAAGAAAACTACTCTAGATCTACCTTCTTCTATTTCCTCCCCTTTCCTAATTCCATTTTCCTAACCTTCTTTCTTTCCCAGCTGTTCCCTGTTCCTCAGTGAACTCTCTATTCACCCTATCCAGCACGACATTTAAGACACATTTTGGGATATTGAAGCAGGAATAACTTGACTGCAGCAGCTCCACACAGCAAAGGCTGAAGACTTTTGGTGTTAAGCTGCCCGAGTCATGACCATACACCAGCCAGAACGAAGGTACTTGCAGTAAACTCTTGCCTGCACATCTGGACCACATAAGCAGTTTCTTTTCTAGCAAATAAAACAACCAATTCCAAGAAGGGTCCTTCCCAGAATGACAATGTTTTCAGGCTTTTTGTTTTTTTCCCCCTGCTTTACACAAGCAGACTGAAGAACAAGATTTAGAAACCTGACTGGTAAGAAAGACAGAGCGCAAATACAAAACAACAGCAATCAGAGGATTCATAAATGTAAAATTTTCACACCAGTCCAATTTCTTTAACATTCAAATTTCTTTAGTGTTCATACATATTCAGAGCCTCAGCTAAGATTTGACCACCAAGCTAGCAGTCACACAGCAATGATAAAATAGATATAGACCTCAATTTCTGATGCCCTTTTTTTTTTTTTTTTTGGACGAGCAAGACACAGACACCTATAAAAGTTATCATATAGGTCCTCTCTCAGAAGAAACCCTGAGATCTCGTGAGCAAACCGCACGTTGAATATATACTGTGGCAGTTTAACTGTTCATTTTCCAAATGCATGAAAACTACTTCCAGAGGCAAACCAAGAACCTAAAGATCGGATTTTGGTAACACTTTTGCAATATCCTACTGGGCATAATGTATATAATGGCACAATCAACTTAAAAATAGATTATAGTAATAATTTTAAAAATACCAGTAAATTTGGTCATAAGGAAATGAAAAATATTTATTTAACATCTACTGATGTGTCCTGGAAACTTTTCACAAAAGTTCATTCACCAAGAACATAAAAATGTATTTCTGGCTTTCACCACCTTGACTGAAATGAATTTGAAACCCCCCCCCCCTTTTTTTTTTTTATGAATGCTGAAGACTAATTCTGTTAACCCATCAAGTTTATTTGACTAGGAAAACCTCTGCTAGCATTTTCTTGTGCAGAGAGGCTCTCCCAGGAGGAAATATGAAAAGTAAAATGCTGCTAGAAGTCTGAGCCTGGAAAAAGGGTTAATGTTTTCCCAGACTGCGGACATGTCTGATTTGCACTATTTTCCAAAGGCTACTGACCCCAATCTACTCTCAGCAGCACCTCAACATGTTTACCAGAACCTACAGTACCTTCAACTTTGTCATCTAAGCTCCCTATCCGATTTCAAATAAAATCAAAGCTACTGTTTAAACTGTGCAAGTTAAGCAAAACAATTTTGAGGGAAACAGAAGGGTTAGACTGCCCAGGTCTGACAGGGCAGCAAATTCTGGCAGGAGATCAGTCACAAGCTGCTGGAGGGACAGAGGGAGGATGGCAGTGGCCTTCACAGCCACCAGTCATGGACGTGGAGACCAAGAACTCTGCACTTCTTCATGTCACCACCCTCTTCCATCTCTGCTTTCCCAGGCAAATTCCGAATCCCAGGGAAGGTGGCCAGGGTGGCAAAGTTGGTATCTTGTACTGCACAACTGTCTCTCAGGCTGAACAGCTTCTACTTAGAGAAAGTCTGTCTTCATTTGGGATCCCTCCCAGTTAAACACCAACCATTTCATTAGACGGAACTGACTTTTAGATACTTCTCTCCTGTGCACATGTAAAGGTGGTGGGAGAGCAAGGGCAACACCTGACTGAAGGCCAATTTGCATCAAAACTGTTTGTCTGAGGTAGTGTATTCGTTTGGAGAATTGCTGCTAGAAATACTCCAATACTTGGAGCTCGATAGCTGCTTCATTAATGTCACGTCCATCTGCCATCCAGGAAACAAGGGGAAGGAGGCAGCCCATGGTCCAGCTCAAGAAGGTTTTGGAGTTCTCACCTATTGGCATCTAATTCAGTATAAATGGCTACATGAGGTAAGGAACAGCCTTTTTTGACTCAAAGGGAAAATACATATGTATATTGATGGATGAATTAATTCATCTGCATTTCATTTTTCAGTTTGCAAATTTTTAACATTTAAATCAGCTGGCTTCCCCAAAAGTACTGAAGTTTGGAAATTGCATTGGACTATGCCCTTTTTCCAGAGATTTACTGTTTCTTTGGTAACATATTATTGTCACAATGTGTTGGGTTAGTCAGTGCCTACAGCAGCAAATGAAAGCTAACTACTGTCTTATCCATGTTCTAACTAGAAGTGTTGCTGTCTTTTCATTCGTGGTAGTAGCACTTCCCCATCATCTATTTTACATACAAAATAGAAAAACCTATGTCACAGGTAACAAAACCTCCTCATGTCTTCACTAGTTTAAGCCGGTAACAAAATGGGCTCTTTCAGTCTCCTTCAAAACACATGTATCTGCTGTCGTACTTTCTGCCAACATCTGGAGACCTTGCAATGTCTGGCTGAATTTCCCCATGAACACAGCATCTCTTACAAAAATAAAGAATAAAGAACATCCCCATGCCAGAATGCTATTCAACACTTTCAATGCCAAAACAAAACAAAATCTCTGAAGATCTGCAAGAAGTTTGCAGAATTCTCCAACTTTCTGCACCAGCAGTTCCATCTCCAGGGGCAGAAAAGCAGACCCTTTTCTCCTCCTTCAAAGATCCCAAACATGCCCCCAAAGCATCTGCTATCTGCTAGTGCTTGAGCTACTGAAAATGAAAGTGACAGCTTCTCTTTGCGCAGCCACGGAAGCTGAAACAGAACCTGCAGCAGCAGCAGACACCATGTGAGCAACCTTTTCTCGGGACCAAGCGTGCTCAGTTTCCTACTTGAATAAGTTTTGCATAAGTACGTCGAGAACATGGTTGAGCAAAATGAAAGAAACATTTCATTAAACTTCTTGGATGCCTGCAGGGCTGGGTACTTCAGGAGCTGTAACTGCTTAATGTCACTATTATATTAATGAACAAAAGAGGATGGGAATATCCCACTGCTTAAAGTACGCAGGTGAACCTGAAATAGCATGCAAAGAAAGTGTTACACACACATAAATAATAGTAAAAATAATAATAATAATTTATGGATCGAGCAGAAATACATCTTCCCTGTACACAAACCTGCTGGGATAGGCATTGGGTGTGAAGTTTGCACACGTGTAGCAGGTACAGACTAGTGCATTTAATAAAAAAATATTACTCTTGTCTATCTTGTCTAAAATTAATATAACTTTAGTTATATTAAACATGGTAGTGGGGGGGGGAGGGGGGGAGTGTGCAGAGAATTCAGTCCTACCGCTATGCCTCTCCTTGCTAATTTAGTTATCTGGGTGCATAATTGCCCTACATGCACACAACAGGTGCTGTTGGGTGTCCAAACACACCATTCAGTTATACAGCTAGGCTATTTAGAAGTTTCATTTTCAGACTTGATATGCCTCCGAGATGGGCATAGAGCACTTAATAACTGTGTAGTAATTCTGTACTTTGTTAGTGAGTTAGATCTCCTATCTACTGAAAATCAACAGGATATTATCACTGACTTCAATTAACGTAGAGACAGACGCATCGGCCAAAACCAACAAGGTTGATTTCACATTATGCTCTCAAAACCATCCATCTCAACACAGCAATGGCACACAGTGTTTTTAGAAATCATGTATGACATAAATACTATAGCGCTTAAATAATCCAGGAATGGTTTCCCTTATATGCACGTGCATGTACTTATACATGCATGATTGACACATATTCAATTACAATAACTTAGTCTCCTTGTCATTTTGATTCTTTTTAATTGAAAAACTTCCAGTAATGTCATTCCATACAGAAAATGCAATTTGTTAATTAAAGTATTCAGAGGATATTTTGAAGTGTGAACAAAAAAGTCCAATGTAAGACCACTATGTGAAATTCTGAGCATCGCATCCTACGGTATCCTGCAGCCTATCATTTACCCTATACTAGGAGCAATAAAATAAATTGTCCAAGGGAGAAAAAAAATACTTTAGTACTTAACGTATATCTATTCTAGTTCAGATCACAGAGGAAAAAGTGACTGTTTGTTATATTAAAAAGAATAAACTATGAATTTCTAAAACATCATCTCATAAATATCTAGGCTCAAGTTCAATTCCCAGGCCGAAGAAAACCATCAGCTTTACAGTGAAGCTTGCTGAAAAGAAGCTCTATAGGTAATGCTTCAGCTTGATTTGCACAGTCACATCAGCAGGTAGAGTGTTTCAGGTTAGGAAATGATTTCTCCACCATAACTTCTGTTGTTTAGTAGCTGCTGGCCCTACTACGTTGCCAATACAAATGGGTGTGCACCCACATTCTCATCCCTCATGTGCCAAAAGCCAGCAAGGTTGTTCAGGGGAAAGCAAGAGACCCCTGCGCAGCTAAGTTCCAAAATGCAACTGACATCTTTCCTATCTAATACCAGGGAAAACTTCACCATCCCTAAATATAGCTATTGGTATTGACCCCTGAGCAAACGAACAAGATGCAGAAAATCCTCTCCTAGCTTGGTGTATCAACACAGAGCAATAAGTGAGGAAGGTGAATGCCAATATCCCATCTCTAGCTGCAAGCAGATGCGAAAGCTCTAGAGGAGACTGAAATGATTGTTAACCATAACCCCAGAAGTCAACTAGACATAGAGAAAAAATGATTCTCCTGACCCGAGCCGCAAGCAGCTGAAGTTCTGAAGCATGAGACTTCATTATGATCTTGTCCAACATTAAGCAACACGTGTTACAATACACTGAAGGTCCTGCAAATAATGTTTCCTCAGCCCAACGAGGAGCACAAACAAACAGAACAATTTCCCACCTCCTCTACACGCACTGAAAAAAATCTTCAGAAAATCCAATCCAAGCAAATTTTTTAAGGAAGAAATCCTGTCCCATTTTAAACATCCCAAGCAATGAGAAACCCTAAACCATTACAATTTCTAATTGCCCTCCTAGCTCCTTACTATTTTCAAAATACAACATCATCATCCAGACACTGAATCTCTCAGCTGTGTCAAGAAGCTATCATGAGTGTTCCTTACACGCATGTAAGATATTATAGGCCTCATTTCACCTTTCAGTTTCCTCTCTGATAAGTTGAAAAACACTGTACACTACACATTATGAAGCATGTTTCAGACATCTTGGGTCATCTGTTTGCCGTGAACAGAGCTCTTGCTAGTACTTCACCTCCTTCCTGATGTGTGAACGACAAACCAGACACAGATTCAAAATTCCAGTGACCTTACTAATGCTGTGCACTTTCTTATTTTTATGCAATAGTTATATTGCTATCGAGCCAAAGATCACATTTAATTCACAGTATTACAATGAAAACTCCTGATGATATGATTTGCTACATTTTTTTTTCTTTCAAATTACCAGCTGAAAATTGTCTCCTATCCAGCTGGTGTAACTGCTCTCGTGGTTTCTCTGCATTTTGCTGTATGAAAATGCCTTTGAGTGGATGGTAACTATTTAAAAGACTGCTTTAGAGCTTACCATACTGGTAACCTGACCTACCCCCAGGCAAACCTGCATATAATTTATCAACAATGGGATATCATATCATTAGATTCACAGTTTTTGATATTAAACAGCTTAAAATTTTGGTCTAATTAAAACTAGACCAAAATCCAGTCCCTGGAGGACCACACAAGAAACAGCTGCACTTACAGACACGCCTAAGTAAAGTAGGCAAGATCTATGAAGCGACTTTGCCAATGTTTGTGGTATTTATTCCACAGCGACTCTGTGGCACAATAGTTTGAAACTCACACTTCACAGCAGAGTTAATAGACATATCAAGGACACAATATATGGTGAGTCTGCTACAACAGAACAGTTGATGAATAGCTTAGGAATTTGGAAGATGTGGTTTTTTACAATATGAAACTCTGGGAAGCAATTTGCTCTAGTTCTACTATAAATTGGTCTTTAACAATTGCTAAGTCATTCTGAAAGACTCAGAACAAGCAAACCACAGCTTGTTATTTATTTCAGAGGCTCCATTTTAAAGGCTTCATATTTTCAGACAGGAAAACAACAAAGAATAACATAAACAAAAGCTTTTATAGAGTTAACCAAAAAGTTTTAGATTGACATTTCTATTCCAAACTTTCAGAATCAAATGGGTACTAATTAGTTGACTGGGTAACCCATTAATTAATATTATAAACCAACAGTGTATTTGAATGTACATAAACATATATATATATGATCAATGAAGTTTGTAGAGCTGCTGGTTAGGCAGTTGCTAAACACTTGCAGTGCAGAATGCTGTTTCCAGCTGCTTGTAACTTGGCCAGACTTTGACTATTTGGGCTGAAATTTTCCAAGTTGAATGTCTGCCTCAGGATGTATTTTGTTCCATGTGTTGTGGAGGCTTCTTCTGAGGGAGGGGTGCAGAAGGAGGTAAACTGAGAAAAGCAAATTCCAGCCAATGTATTTCAGCTGTTTTCAGAAAAAGAACAGGGAAAATATGATCTTGCAAAGTTAATAAAAATCTCTGGCAAACTTCTTCCCGGAAGAAGGTTACAGCATCCTTTCTGCTTCGGGCCACTGATTTGCTACCTGACATGATGCTGGAAGCTCTGTACTGAAGATGCACCTTCTGCTGCCTCCATTAAAAAAAAAAAAATCACCCACATGTCAAAACTGCAAAGACAAACCAGTTTGGGCATTTTCAGGAGATATTTGCTAGATCACATTTCTATCCTTTACAACTCCTGATGCCAGTTAGACTGCATAGGCTGTCCCCATAGCAATGAAGTAACTGCTGTGCTCTGCCCATGGAGCAGGACTGCGGCTCCAAGGCCAGGCAGACGCCCGAGTTTGCCTTTAGGGGCTGGTTGGGGCCACTATGGCACCAAGTAATTGAAACAAGAGCTGAAATCTTGCTTTTCCTGCACTTTCAGTGCCCCTTCCTATGGGTCTCCACAGCATGGGACTGTGGAGAAACACAGGGAGCACCTGGGAAAGATGCTTTTGTACAGAGGGGATGAAGCGCAAAGTCTGGAAGAACCGCAGAAGAGGTGAGCAGAAAGACTTGCTGCATGAGCACTAAGTGAGCTGACCAAGGAAGCTTGACTGCAAGAAGGTCAACAAGAAGGGAACAGGGAATGCAAACAGACACAGAGCAACTTCAAAAGGGAGGGAGAAAAGGGGCTGGAGAAAGGGAGGCAACTCACTGAGTTAGGAGCCTGGAAACAGGGAGATGGGAAATATAAAAGCAGAGCAGAAGGAGGAAAGGGGCAGTGCCTGATGGGGTGAGAAGACCAGCACAGATGTAAAAAGACGGCGTGAGAACAAGTCCACACTGAGACAGAGACCAGCACAGGAGGGGTGCAGAGAGAGCGGGAAAGTCCAGAATCCCGACAGACTGCACACTCTCCTCCAGAGCCTGGCTCTCAGCCCGGCCTTGCTGAGCCCGGCCCTTCGCTCCCGGTCAGCAAACAGCTGGGAAACAAACTGGCAGAGCGTAACAGATCCTCTGCTGCTGGCCTGCAGACAGGGACGATCCACTGCTATCAGTTATTCTCAACAGCAACTCAAATAACAGTCCCATGTGTCACATTAGTAAGTGCATGTCCATGCAGTCCATGAAGGATGGCAATTGGAGTATGCTACCCTAGGCTATGTATCTCCTTTTCTTCCCCTTTCTTCAAAGAAATCCTAGGAGATTGCAGCAAAAGACAGTATTAAAGATATTACCAATAACACAGAATATCAGAATTGCTAGGATTAAGTGGCATACAGTAATTAAAACTGCCTCTTAGTGCTTATATGCATGGAGGTCAATCTCTAATTAAAGTTGACCTGGTCACATATTTTTCCTAGAGAAGCCTTGCCACAATCAACACAAAAATTACTTGTTCTCCCCTTATTCTTCAGAGAATCGCTGCACATTACTGAACCAGAAAGGGAATTCTTTCTTTCCTCCAAGGTTCTTTTGTGATTCTTCTCACTGCACAGTAATCCATGATATAAAGGATATCTAAATTCTTAGCTAAATTCTCTAAAAGCAGGAAACCATGATATGAAAAAACTGAACTAAAAAGTTAAAGACGCCCAGCAACCAATTCTGATACTTAAGACTTGAATAACATACTCAGACATACAGAACATTTTCTATATGTTAACAAACCTTTCACTCTAGGTCTAAGAAACCAACATAACTGCAAATCAGATTCCAGAGACTCAAGCCAGGCCCCCAGAAAAGCAAACTCTACACACTGAAAACTTGGGCTTGCACAGAAACTCAATGGGAAAGGCAGAGGCAGCAGAATCCACTTCTCCAAGGCAGCATCCAACTATCTTACAGATGAAACTGCCTCCCCCTCTCTATATATAATCATCTGCTGTGTTTACGACATGTTTTCTAACTTCTGCCCAGCTGGAGAGCTCTTACAAGCAACCTCTGCTAGTAGAGACACCTCAGATTCATGAGGCGGGGAAAATAGGGCCTGATCACATAATCATGGGCAGCTTTATAATGCATAAGTACAAGCAGATTAAATTTACACAGGCAATTTAAAGTCTGGTGTTCTCTAACCTCTGATTATTTCATCTTGCAAGGATTCTGTTCGTGTTGGCTGGGCTAGGCAGAGGAGAGGTAGTAAGTGTACAGAATACAGAATGTATAGAATAGTGTATACAGCTGCACTATGTCCACTGGGTGGCAGGCATGTTTCACAGGATCAAGATGTAGACGTATAAAGGTATACATAGAAAACCCCTCAAACACTATACTTGCTCCATAACTCAGGAGCAGCGATTGAACTCGCATTAGAAAGCAGTATAAAGCTTTGGTGGCAAAGCTTTAATACTGGCTTCTTGTCTGTAATGCTACGGCTTTCAGATTGCTCTTCCACTCAATACTCTGAGCTCCACAGACTGAAGCTCCACAGTGCCCCAAGTCACCTCTGCGGTCTGCTGCCTTAACGCGAGGCTGCTGTGACATTGCCAAAGCCTTCAGAAAGATCTGGAGAGCAACTCCAAGGTTAGCACATGCTGAGTTTGTGCATCCTTCCTTGTCTAAAGAATACAGTCAAAAAGCTTTTGACTAACAGCTATAGTATGTCTATGTGCATGAGCAGCATAAGTTTTAAAGTTTAGAGGAAGACATAAAAAAGACAGTATTTTCCATGAATTTCCACTTCGCATCTAAGCGGAATCATTTCAAAATGCGCTTCAAAAAAAAATGCTTCTGGAGAGGAGGGCGCTGACCAAGTTTCAACCCAGTGCATATTTTTAAAACCAAGTTGTAAACTACACAAAAACTACACTTATAATGGAAATGCTGACAAATGCATAACTAGTGCAGTTAGCTATGACAGCCTGACCACAAGTCCTCCTTCAGGAAAAAGCAAAATTACTTCCCCCCCACCTCGCCTCCTTTAAAAGGCTGTTCTGTAACAAGCCCCAGGGGAGGATATCTGTATTTTATCTTTTTACTATGAACCTAAGCAACTCTAATTCCACATACTATCCACACGTTGATATAGCCACCCCCTATTTTTTTCAGTAAACAATCAGAGGGCCTCTTAAACTCATGACTCACTTCACATACTTCTCCACCCTTGGTGTGACTACAGCAAAAAAAAAAAAAAAAAAAAAAAAAAAAAGGGGGGGGTGCCAGCTGTAGTCGATGAATTAAGGGGCTTTTTTTTTGCGTGCGTGCAGTAGTGTTGGGAAACCAGTCACGTTATATCGGGTGAGGGGAGTGTGAAGAATCGATACACTTTTATTTGTAAAAATTTAGAAAGCGCTGAGGAGGAAAACAAGTAAACGCTGAACGGTCCGGCTCGGGCTAAACCGCGGCCACCCGGCGTCACGGGAGCCTGGGCGCGGGGGTAACATCCCCGGGTGGCCCCGCCACCGAGCTGGGACCGGTGCGTCTTGTACGTTGTGAGTGTTGGGACTTGTGTACGAGTGTTGTGTGTGAGGGCTGTGCGTGCACAGCCGGCCCCCGCCCGCCACCACAGCCCTGCCCGCACGCACGCACGCGCCGCCACCGCCAACGGTCCCCCCCGCGCGCCGCCAACCGTCGCCTCCCGCGCGGCCGCCAACGGTTGCCGTCAACCGCCGCTCTCCCCTTGCCCTCCCGCCACCGCCGCTGGCGGCGAGGGGACCGGCCGCAGCACCGTCCTCTCTCCCGGCCCTCAACTCCGCGGAAAGTTGGCAGGGCGTAGCAGCCCGAGGGCGCGCACGGCGCTCTCGCTGC
>VZSV01000231.1:112187-126121 GCA_013398735.1 Nothocercus julius | reverse complement strand
GAGGAGGAGGGACGGCGAGGGGCGGGGGAGGCAGAGCGCGGATTGAGCCCTGCCGGCTGCCGTAGCCGCGCGCGCGCCGTGGCTCCCTCGGCGGCGGTTGGTGGTGGTTGCTGCTGCCGGGGCCGCTGCGATGTGAGTGCCCGAGGGGCGCGCGGGGTGGCCGGGGCCCTTCCCGGAGCCCCGGGGAAATGGGGGCGGGCCGAGCCGGGCCGCGGGGACGCCTCAGCACCCGCTGTCCCGCATGGGTCGACCTCGTGCTTATTCCCCCCCTTCCTCCGCCCTCTGTTTGTTTGTGCCTGCGTTTTCTGAGCCTTATCTCTGCCGAACACCCCGGGGAACTTTGCTTTCTGCTTGCGAGGGGCTTCACTTCTGCTTCCTGCGCCGCCGGGGTGGTGAGCATTGCGGACGAGAGCCTATAGCCCTCCATGTCCCCCGTGCTTCCGCCCTTTAAAACGGAGTTTCCTTTGGTACCTGTAATTATGGGCAATTCCCAATAAGGAAAATACCCATTTCTTAGTGCTGCTCTTTTCAGTGTGTAAAAGGACTGTAAAGACCGGGTTATTAGGTTTGGGGCGGGGGGGAGGGTTATGAGGTCAAAGACTAAGCTGTGGTTTTCATCAAATGAGAATGTCAGATGAATGACATTTACTTATTTCCATTACTATTTTTTTTATGATTTCCTAACTTACGTGTTTCTAAAAAAATTGAAACTTATAAAATTTTCTTAGTATTTGATGGTTAAGTTGTGTGAGCCGTATCTTGCAGACTCATAGTATGTGTATATGTAGTGTGTTTTTAGTTACAGTTGTTGCTAAAATTATACTTGAATAGTTTCTTGACCCAATTTGTGTTGCTGTTTTTGTCTTTCTTTTCTAATCCTTACTGATAAAGCCCACATCTTTCACCTGGATCTACAGCAGCACATCTCTGCTCTCTGTAAACATCTCTGATTTTAGATACCCAACTTCTGCACTTTGGCTTGGACTGTTCCTTTTAGGCTTCCAGGGTGAGAAGGAAACACCAGCCTATAGAGTTCAGTTCATTTCTTGTTTCTTAGACAGCTGTATATGTATATATATTTTTTTAGACAACTGAAGTTAGGTGAGGTAAGTCCCACTGGAGTTCTATGCATGCAAAACATTAATTCTCCCTACCATTCTTGTATATTGCTACAAAAATTCATGATGCTCCATTCTTAAAACTTAAAATTTAGGAAAGTTCTCCTGCAGAGCCTTGCAAACAGTCTTCAGCAGCAATACAGAGTCAGATCAAGCGGTCTATGCAAATGCCACTGTCAGCTGAGATTATCTTGTAAAATTATGACTTGTATGTTGTTTAGAGGGGGCTAATACAGTAATAAAAAGAAGCAGCTGTTTCTTTATAAATTACAGCTTACTGAAGAATTGCCAAAATATGTAATCAACTGCCAGAAGCACTAAACCCTTCACAGAACTGCCCTGTTTCATGAAGATAAAATTCTCATGCAGTGCTACTCCATGTTAGGAGCTCAAACATACAAATACATTTGGTGATACAGTAGAAGGCTGACAAACTAATGTTATGTTGGCTAGGAGGACAGTCCTGTGTAGTAGGTACATCAGGGACTTGTTTTTCTTGAATTCTTATTTTTAGATATGATTGGTTTTTGTTTACTTGTTTGTTTTTAGGATATAAATCAAGGAAGGGTTTATAGGGTAAGATTAGTGCAGTAGAAATGAAGAGTTGCTATGAATTCTTAGGGAACGGGGGTCATTAGGGCCATTGCCCTGTGTACTGGTTCATAGTACAAGAAAGACTTCTTCATTTCCCTTTTTGTCTTCCTTCTCTGCTGTCACTCTCAGAGCTTACAATACAAAAAAAAAAATAGACTAGGATAATTTTAATAGTATTAGCTGTTCTGGAATGTCTCCTCAGGGGGAGGGTCTGTTGTGAAATATATGATTCGTTGTTTTTTATGCATTATTATTAATTTGTTTTAGAAGTACACAGTATTCCCAAATAAAATTCGTTAGCATTCATGAATAAGTACATGTCCTCTGAGTAGCTGTTACAGAATACTTATCCCACAACAGCTCTGAGTTTGTTTCCTTATGCAGTCTTGGATCCATATGTTGCTTACAGGTTATTTCACACACCTCTACCCAGGAGTGATGCAAGCACAGGCTGCTCGGTGCTCACACCTGTTGAAAGCTGGAAGATGTTAACTCTGTGCAAAGTCTTTGCAGATATTAAAGACACACTGAGCATGTGTGTGATGGATTTTTTTTTTTTTTTTTCCTCTTAAAGGCATATAATTTAGATAGATATATCTCTGATACAAAGGCCTTTGCATCCCTGCCAAATTTTGAATCTGGTATTTTAAAAACAGAGATGTTCAAATGCTTCCAGATTTTGTTGCATGGCCAAATTATTTTTTGTTGTCTTCAGAATCACCTGAAACAATTTTATTTCTTTTCTTTTGTGTCTATCTAGCTATAAAAAAATCAGTCAATATGGCATAGAACCCATAACTTTCAGCTCAATCCCAAAATAAAGTTTGAAAAACAGAAGGTAGGTTCTTTGTTAGCATTACTTGACGCTTCCCAGCATAGGAAGGCTGATTGTACCATCTGTTAAAGCCTTAATAATGCTGTAAGTTGTTAGGAAAGGAACTTGCACATTGACAGGAAGATGCAGAGTTCTGGGATGTGGGTTTCCAGTACTGCTGGAATATTCTTTTGAATATTGTCAACAGAACTGCTCTGTGTTCTCCCAGAAGTGTGGCTCACATGCAGCAAGAGGATATAATCCGGATTTTTGTCATTTTGACATAGGTTCTGTGGTTCTAATTTGTCAAAAAAGGAATTACGCCAAATAAAAATATCTGAATTTCAGTGCTGCAAATAATGAACATGGAGAGTGTTCTTAAGACTGAATTTTTATTTAATCTTCACTACGTGCTCAGTCCCCTGATGTCTTAAATGAACTTCAAAAATCCAAAAATGTTTTTTAACATAGAAACTATTTGCACTGTACTGCTGTTTACTGCAAAGTTACTCATTTCATTAAAGCTCAAATAAGCCAGTTCTACGTTCACTCTTCTTCCCTCTCCCCACCCTCCCATCTCCTTTAATCTTCTGTACTGATCTTACAAATTCTCCCTTATAGATTTGACCATTAGGAGTTGAAACAAAATCGCTGTTCCTTGGGAGATAAACATTTTTTGGCAAATCGATACAGGATTTCCAACTTTGCAATTAAACCTTACTGATGTAAGTGCAGGCAGAAGATAAATAGTCCTAAAAAACTACTGTTGGCTGCAATGGCTTATTTTTAAAAACTACGATTCCCATAGTCATATACAATTATACAAGTTTGAGAGAGCCATGTGCCACTTTAACTGTATCTGCTCATCAGTTTGTATGTAGTAGACTAATTAAAAAAAAATAAAATCACATACCTAAACATTGTCCTAAAACTGGCTTAACTTTCAGGCTTGTAGCAAGCGCCTGGGAAATCTGGTGGGGTATTACTGAGGTGAGATTTTTCTGTAGGTGTTTCTCCTTTTCCAAAATACCCATCTTGTTTTACTCCCACTGCAGCACTGCTGCTGCTGCTCTGCATGCCCCATAGATATTACCAGGGCAGATATTATTCAGCGGATATTTCAGATGAGTTTGTTCATTCTTTGAGTGGTATGAACTGGAAAATCTCTGAGGAATCTACCTGGCATATAATACTCAGCATGCTTCTAAGTCTCGGAATTGGGTTCATAATTTATGCAAATAACTCTTGTTAATCATGAACTGCAAAATTTAAGGTTTCCAGGATAATACTAGATCTATAGCACTGAACATTTTTAACATGTATTATATTTAACACCATAGAGTTTTCTCCTATGTCAATCAAAAATAATAGCAGTTGAAGACAAAAGGTTTTTAACTACAAGGCAAATATTTCATACTTAAGTCCTAGGTTCACCCCTCAGATTCACTAGCACGATTTCTATAATATGTTTAACTCCTATGTCTTGACTCCTGGTAAGTGCCAGGTCTTAGTCTTAGCATTTATAGCAGTCTTAGTTTTAGCATTTTCTTTTGATTCTCTTTGAGAGAAGGAGTCCTAGTAAGCTATTCTTGGAAACGCAGAAATGTTCTTGCATCTCTGAAACATGTGGTGAGATTATTTTGCAATTTGTATCTTTTCTGCCAGAACTCATTCTCTATCTCAGGAGAGTTAACCCAAATTTTATCTGGAAATTTATCTTAGATGATGTCAAAGGATTTAGAGAACATTTAGGAGCTACAGCTCAAATAGGAGAAAGGGCCTAGCAGTATTTCTGAGCTCAATGAGAATCTCCCTCCTACTCGCTTGATTTTCAAGCCAGAATGTTGGATTTCCTGGGCTTTGGCCTGAGTGTATTTTAGAATATAAATCTCAAAAGCTTTTTAATTAAAAGTGTGACTAAGTAATCACCCGGTTTTAAAGTTCACCATTTAGGGATGAGCAGATTTCTGTTTAAATTAGGGGGAAGCCCAGCTGCTGCTGCTTAGCTTTCCAGAAAGTTGCCTGAAAAGCTGCATGTTTTCAGTGACAGTGTTGCTTACAAGTTGGTGCGTGTTTTTTTTGTTTGTTTGTTTTTGGTTTTTTTTGGCTGTAGAACTTTCAAATTTATTATTTTAAATTGTAGTAGCATCTTAGAAATTCTGTTTAACCTTAAGCCTGAGAGGAGGCCTTGCTTTGATATCTGTGCTTCAATTTTAAGTGTTGTATAACTCAGGTCTGTTTCTGTTTTGAAAGATCTGCTTGCATATATCTTAGGCTTTAGGAGGTGCTATTTTTGTACATGGAGAATTCTTTGTTTTTAGCGAATAAAAATGTTGCGAAGTATTTTCCTTTTTCCTTTAGCGTTGTATATAGGTCTTCCAGATGGAAAGCAGAAATTCATGTTGGGCATTTTTTTTTTTTTTTTAATGTTTCAGGTGTTATCCTGAGTTGTTTTTATTTTCTTTTTTGACTCTTGTTCTTTTTATTTTAATTTTAAAACATAAAAGTATGTTACTGGAATGTTTTCTGTTGAACTGAAGTGTTGCATCTATTTCCGCAAGCCAACATGAAATGGAATTTATTTCTGTTCATCCAAGAGTCTCATCTGGCATTTGAAAGGGCTCGCTGATGAAGAAACAGTCTTTATCTAGTTGTTGAAGGGGGTGTTTTTTTCATTAAGCACTTTTATGTATTAACTTCAGAACTCTGCAGAGTTTCCTCATGTTTCTTCACACATATGCAACTTTTTATCCAAATTGCATGGTTCAAAAATACTCCTTTTTTTACACTGAAACATCTAAACCATTTGCTGTTTTGTCTGTGACCCCACAGGTCAAAATCTGTTCCAGGCCCCCTCCCATTAGCTCACATTGTCCAAAGCTGTACCTCTCTTGCCAGATTCACTGTGCTGAATCCAGAATTGACTTGGGCATTAAATCAAAAGAGTTAAAAATGTGTACTGGGTGCATTGTTATTAAAAATAACTTGCACATCCCTGACAGTTCTGTTTTTAATAAGGGTATTTAATAAGGGTATTTACTGCAGCTTGTTAATCTTTGGCTAGTGTTGTCTTCTGTTTTTTCTAGCACCCTTTCCATTGTAGAAAACATCATAGTCTTCAAGAATCAACTGGAACAGCGCAACATTGAGTTCCATTGAGTGGAACATAAGGCTTACTTTCTGGGGCTGTGTATGTAAAAGACTTTGGGTTTGATGTTGTTTTAGGTTACACTTTTTTTTTTTTTTTTCCTAGGGCGGATTACTGGAAATCTCAGCCAAAAAAATTCTGCGACTACTGCAAGTGCTGGATAGCAGACAATAGACCTGTAGGATGATCAACCGTATTACCTTAATGATTCTGAGATACCAGCAATTTGAATTGCAAGCTCTTAAAATCACTTCTGATAATAGTCTATTGATGCATGAATTATATTGTTATAAAATATCTTTGTAATATTTACCTGTGATATTTAAAACAAGTTTATGGAGAAACAGGTATCTGCATACCTGTTAACTTAAACTTTCTATCTCTCCGAAGAAATTTTAGAGTCACTAGGTCAGATTTAGGCATCTAGCTTTTGAATGCTTAGATTAGCTTGGGTGTTTGTTATGGGAACTGTATTAGGACTTCAGCTGTTGTTCCTGTAGAGCTTCTGACTAGTTTCAGTCTTTCTGGCAGCTTTTGTCCTGCAGACCATCCTGTTGTTACCTAACTCTCCCACTCTCCTTTTTCTGCCCTCTGTCTCAGATTATTGTGGACCAGCAGACTAGTTTAAGTTCATGGGCTCTTTGAGGAATGTAGCATAATCTAATTAAGGACCATAGTAATATTTGGAATGTTAAATAAATGACTAAAAAAAAAAAAAAAAGAAAAAAAAGCTTGCAGGGAAACAAACAGCAAGTTAAAAAAGAGGTGATATTTCAAAAAATAGCATGGAAAGGGAACCCAGGCTTCCCTGCTTGTTTCTAGTTATACAAAGCTTAAATCTCATAGATACAGAGTATGAAATTTTATAATACCATTTCAGAGTGTTTTTCATATTTTGATTTTGAATCTTTCTTAGTGTTCTCCAGTTTGTTGTGAGCAAATGTTTTATAGCTATAGTGTTTACTCTAAGTGTTTTCAAAAGAGGTTACATTTAGGCTTGTTCAACTAGATTTTAACTATATAAAGCTAATTAAATAGTATCATATCTTTTATTTTTCTTGTTTTGAAGAGCATTGAATTTCATGAAAGAGGAAAGAATCATAAAGAAAATGTGACAAAACGAATTAGTGAGGTAACTCAAACATCTTGTTTTCACAAATATGTATTTTTTGATCTCTTTCATTGTCAGACTTGTTTAATCGTTTGTTTGTTTTTGTAGATAAAAAAGAAAAGCTTGGAAAAAGCAAAAGAAGAAGAAAACATGTCAAAAGAATTTGCAGCAATGGAGGAAGCTGCAATGAAGGCATATCAAGAGGATTTGAAAAGGCTTGGCATTAAGCCAGGTAGTTCATATAGCTGCCGAAAGATTAAAGACAGAATTGACAGAATATTAAATAGGAATTTGTTTGTTTGTTTCTTGCATTGGGTTTTAGGAACATAAGACTTTTAGGCCTCCAGGACTGTGTTTGCTCATTTAAAAAAAAAAAAAAAAAGAAAAAAAAGAAAGAGGCAGAGTGCGCCTTCAGTTTGCAAGTGGTGGAAATTGCAGTACAGAATGTTTTTAGCTATGCTGTCCTTTACACATATAACTATCCGATTTGGACTAGAAAGTTAAACAATGTGATAGGAAAAAAATACTGTATAGCTTGCACTTGCAATCAGCACTGCAGCTTCTTTTAGTTAGTTGTATGTTTCATTTCTGCTAATGGAGACAAAGTTCTTGCCAATTAAGAGAGCTTGGACTCTACTGCTGTCAAGCAGTGAAGCTTTGAATCTCCTATTAAGCTTGCAGTTCAGCAAGTACCTTGGATCTGTCCCTGTGAAGACATATCCTTAAAAAAAGAGTTCATAGTTGCAAGCTCCTGGGGCAACCATCTCTTGTAACTCTTTTTGTTACTCAGACTTCACAAGTCTGTATGTTTTTGTTCTGCATGTTACTCATCTGGTAATATTTCGACTTCCTCGTGGAACACTAGTATTGCTAAAATGCCAGGTTTGTTTATTGCTGTTTTCAGTTTACCTACACTGTGTGTGATGAGTGAAAATACTCCTAGGAACAAAATTTCGTTTTTGTTGTTACAGAAGAGTGACTAGTGTGTAAGTTCAGATTATCAATCTTTTTTTTTTAAAGTGAATGTCATTTTCTTTAAGATGATGTAGGTCCCAGTTCGACACAGAGTAAAACACAGAGTAAAACAGACGAAAATAAAGGAAAGAAAGAAAAGAAAGAAAAAAAGGAAAAGAAGGAAAAGAAAAAAAAGGTGCCTGAAGATCCTTCAAGGCCACCAAAACTTGAAAAGGAGTGGGTACGAGGACTTTCCCCCGAAGGCTACACATATTACTACAACACAACCACAGGAGGTAAAAACTAGTGAGAAGCAAATGCAAACATAATTCTTGCATGTAAATGAGAAAAGACTACCTATGTTTTTTACTCTTCTGCTGTATCAGTTGTAGATTGGTAATTAAAATGCTAAAAATTAGCTGGAGATGTCATTTTAAAGACATAGGCATGCCTAAAGATGTAGTCATCCAGAACTTAAGACTACTTGTGCTTTTTATTAGTAAGTTAATAATGTGAAAACTCAGTAATAGGTATTTCTGGAAATTGCTAGGCTCTCAAAAGTTAAATACAGAAAAATATAGATGTGTTCTTTCCAAAGAACCTTTCTTACCGGGTATATGACATAAAATGGTCAATTACTTGGACATAACTGTGTCCAAATCAAAGACAGTAGATACTTCAATAGTTATGGGTTATTGTCTTTTTTTTTTTCCTCATCTTTACAGGACTTGTCTCACTTGTTTCTGTTGAGGAGCAGTGTGTTACAATCCATCTAAAGTGTAAAAGAAATCCCCTATTATTATTAAAAGTAAATGTTACAAACTGTTTCTTATAAATTTTAGATCTGATATTAAGGTTTGCCTTAATATTTCCTCATACAATATAATTTCCAAAATGTAAAAATTTTTTGGCCAAAGTGACCATTTAAAAAAAATCCTTCTTGTACCAAAATTTTAGTAGCTGTGTATCAGCCATAATTTAATACAGACTAGCAATGATCAGTCCTTGTAATGCCAGCAGTAATTTTGGCACTTCTGTTTACTATCCCTTACTAGTGAAAATGCCATGGTTTGGTAATGGATGATTTGTTTTTTGATGAAGCATATTTGTAATACTTGTTCATATATGTAACAGGCGTTGATATGTCCTTTAGATATGTTTTTTGGAACAACATTAAAAATGGACAGAAATAAACAATGGATGATTTTTTTTTTTTTCTGTTTTTGCTTTGTTTTGTCTTTTAAGAATCACAGTGGGAGAAACCTAGAGGATTCCAAGACAGCTCTTCAAACTCTAAGACAGTAAGTAAATGCTTATTTTTTCATTAGCTAAATAAGCTAAACAATGTGCAAGCCTCTCTTTTCTGACTGCAGAATAGATTTTTTGCTCATAGTAAACTTAAGAAAATACAATTTGAATATATAGAATGATTTACTATGTTACTGATTAAAAATAAAATTTTACTACATAAATCTTTATTACTACATAATAAATCATTATTATGTCAGACTCTCCTTTTAGAGTAAATTGTTGGAATATGAGCATTTGTGAAGCATCAGATCTAGACTATAGCTCATTATTTCTTCTGCATTACAGTGACATAGAAATTCCTAACACTTAAAAAAGGAAAATCTTCCTGGTGGACCAAAAAAATAGATTTTTTTTAATTTTTTTTTTAATGCGTGAAGGAATGTGCATATGTTTTAGTGTTACGTTGTATTACAATGCATCCCAAACCACTGTTTGACAAAGCAATCTCATTGGTTTTCAAATACGTAAAAGAATTAGGAGTGCCTATTTTCCTGTGTAATTACTTTAGGATACAATTATGTGATAACTTGTCTTTTGTGTAGGTGCCTTCACGGAGCCTATGTACAAGCAAACAAGCATTTTATATTATTTTGACTTTTTAAGGCATAGATAAATTTGATAAAGAATTCAAAGACAATTGGCTTTTATTATTATTTGTTATTATTAGGCTTTCCTCTGATACTTATCGTTCTGGAAGTCCAATGCTTCAAACAGGAAAATTACTATTTTTATAATAGTCCTGAAGTCTGCATTGTTTTCTCCATTTTGAAAACAAGTGTCATGGGTACGGTATGATTTAAAGTCAGTGCTTTCCACTAATGTTAGATTTGCTCTTTGGAATTGAAGAAGCCTGACTTTTATGCCTGACATTTTGTAGCTCTATATTCTTTCTCCTTAGCCTAAGAAAGTAGCCTTTTCTTAGTATTAGATTATTTACAGTCATAGGAGAAGCTGCTTATAACTATATTTTTAACTGTTTGAATCAATTCAGAAGACGTACATCGAGTCTACTGTATTTATTGGCCATTGTTAAGACAGTGTCTGTCTCAAAAATGAAGGCTTTTTCTGCAGCCAGGTCTCATTCCAAAGTGACTGCACACTTTATATCAGAGCCACTCCCAACTTTCTCATTTGTTTTCAATTCAGCTCTTGAGTAGCTTTTTAGCCAGTACTTCATGTCTTCAGTCTGAGTGGCTTTGTGGGGTATTTAGGCAGTGTCACCCCTGTTTCCAGTGAAGGAGGTGGCCTTGTGACTTGTGGCCATGGTGCATATTTAATAGACTAGTGAACTAGTTCACAGGGTGTGAGGACATCAGAGTTGAGCATAGTGATTTCTAGACTTTGGGTTCCTTGAATAAGCTTACTGGAGAGTCAGAGGAATGTCAGAGCAGAGAGAGAAGCTAGAAAAGAGGAGGAGTTGCCCTTTTGGCACCATTTCGAAGTTAGGTCATCTCAGCAGTATCATAAACACACACCTCCTGCCTCAGATATCTCTCTTAAACCACATGGTCTTTTGCTGTTCTTCCCTTGCCTGATCTTTGTGGTGTCTTTAGTCATTTCAGCTATTGCTAGAAATGGGAATTTGATTGGTCTCTCATTTAGCCTGAACTAAAGCTATTGGGAGTACAGCTCTCTATCAAGGACTGACATTAAAGGGCACACTTGGAGTGCATAGTTCAGTTGAGATTTGTTGTCCCTTCTTGTTTCGTAGCATGTTAGCTTGTTCCTCAGACTTCACAAAACATGTATAGCACACAGTAGTGGTAAAGTATGTTGAAGACCATATATGACTTAAGTGAGATTGACATCATGCTGTTAGCATTTACATAGTGGAATACTTGGTGTGTCTAATGTCATATATCTGCTAAAACTTTCTAAGAACCAGATCTAAAATGTTCAGGATCTAACTTGAACAGAAACAGTAAGATGGACTTACGGACTCTGTAGTCCTTTTTCCACTTAAATGAAATAAATTTTCCTTTTGCTTCTTGGGTTGAAACTAGCACATTCCAACTTTTGAGAACAAAGCTTTGAGGACGATTACTCACTAAAATTTTCCCACTTTTCCATTATCTACACTAACTAACTGTGATTTCTCTGTTTATATAAATAGCTTTCTATGGAGCATATGTGAGAACTTAAACTTCTGATTTTGCTGAGTTTTCAAAACACAGCACGGTTTTACTAGAGTATTAAGCAAATGCACAGGTGTGTATATGCAGAAGCCTATAAATATATATATGTGTGCATGTATATATGCACAAACATGTATTAATGAAAAAAAATAATGCATGATGAAGCTAATATTTCTCTTGCCTCAAAGTTCTGTCCTATAGAGGGGATAGGCAGTTTTAGTACTTAAGAAACAGTGAAATAATTGTATATTTAAGTGTGGGTAGAATTAGTTCTTCTATGAAAATCTCAAGTTTTGTAATGATTATCTAGGTGTAGATGATTTTACAATACATTTTTCTTATGCATCCATAAAGAAACACCAGCAACTTCTGCTCATAAACATGTATTAAGTAGTAAAAATGAGTGCTTTGTTGAAATCAGTGGGTTTTTTTGTTTTTGTTTTTTTTTTTTTTTAATTAAGCAAATTCATTGGAATGCATTCCTTTTATTTTTAACCTTTTTTTTTTTTTTTTTTTTGGTAAAGTTCTGTTTTAGAATACATTTTAGAAGATTTTGTTTGCGTATAGTACTTACTGATGTTGGTTTTTTTCGGTAGCTTTTACACACCGTGTAATTTTGGAGATTTTTTTTTTTTTTTTCTCCTCAGTCTCTACTTAGGAAGAGGAATAGACAAGGAAATTACAATTGAAGGTGTGAATACTTTGGAAAACAAAAAAAAAATGTAAAATAATGGACTAAATCATAATTTGAACTATTCAGCAAGCTGAACTATATTGCTTGGTTCTAATTATCCACTATTTGAAGAGGAGAGAAAAAAAAAAAAAAAGTCTGTGTGTGGTGTGTGTGGTATTTAAAGCTAGGCAGTCTGTATTCAATTGCATTTGAGTCAAAAGGAATATTTACTAACAGCTTTAAGGGTCCAGGTTTCAGTCAAACATTCAAACAGTAAAATTATCATAAATGAGAAATACTCTTAGGATGAATATTGTTATATCCTGTAAGTGATGCTTTGATCATTAAAACTTTTTTTAGAGTTAACATCTGTCTATCTTTCTCAGACAGCAGAGTGGGTGGAAGGTGTTACTGAAGATGGTCATACCTACTACTATAACACACGAACAGGAGGTAGGGAGACTCTGTTTTCCAGTTAAGCACTGCTTCAGAAAGCATTTTCAGCTCTGCTTTTTGTTTAGCAAGTGAACTGTGTTTTAATGTTATTTCAAAGTTTTATATTTTTAAATTCATCACATTAGTTGAAATATACTTCTTGCATAAGTTTTGGCTGTTTTTTCAGTATGTGCTTTATCGGGTTTTAGACACATCTATAGGTTTTACACATTTATAGGTTTTAGACACATCATGATTGCAAATCATGAAAAAAACAAGATTTTATTTTGGCAGCTCTAGAGGGTTGAATAAGAATCTGGACAGTCTTATCCTTTTGCTGAAGTAGCACTGATAAGAGATAGGCTGGGACCTCTGGAAGAGAACTGGAAGCTGTCCAGTTGAGGTAAAACAGGCAGACCAGGCATTGTAATTTTTTTTTTTTTTTTTTTTTTTTTTTTCCAGAGGGGAATTTTGTGGTAACTCCCCCAGAGCAGGCATCTGTTCTCCATATCTGGCTGACACATGTAAGATAGGTGATGCCTTGTAGAAGAGCCGGTAGTTTCATACCAGCCGTGGGTCTTATTTCTGCTGCTGGGTGTGGACTGGCTTTCCTAGCAACCGAAAAGACAAAAAAAATCCATTTTTTAACATGCCACTTTTCTAACCAAATCATTAGTGGTTTGTTCTTTTGAAAGGGAAAAGAGATGCTGGATATTTTTTAAGCTGCCTTCTAAATTCAGACATGTTTTATGCCTTCGGTTGTATTGCTTTTTAAAGTTCTTTGTGGACATGTGACAGAAAGAATATCTTTTGAAATCAACGTATTTGGTAATTGGTCTTATGAGATTTTAGAGTTGGAGTTGGAACAGCGAACTTTTATTTTTATATAGATAGGTGTTTCTGAAATGCTTTAAAACTGCTTGTCAGCTTTGTTACACTAATCCCATTCTCTGAAGAAGAGAGAAAGTGTTAACCAAAAAGCATATTTATAGTGCCTAATCTCAGACATGTCATTTAGGAGGCTGGTATCCGTAGGCTGAATTCCTGCTCAGAGTCATACTCTGAAAGGCTTCGTCCATCAACTGTATGGGGCACCTAAGGAAATGAGCCTTCTCAGTTAATAGCCTAAAGCTCGATGACATGAGTATCATTCACAGACTGTTTTGTTAGCTCGGAGCCATGGACTGACATGGACTTGCATTTCTACTTCTCCAAAATATATTTACAAGCATACCTGTTAAGTATTTTCAGCCAGGAATATCTTTGGAAATACATAAAATAGTGAGAAAGATAACTTTTAATAAATTATTTTACATAAGCTTTCAAATGTAATGAAACAGCTAATATACTTTTGCCTTCTTATTACTAACAACAGTTATAAGACCATTGAGTCAACTGTAAAATTAAGAAATTTAGACATATTTAGACAAAATAGACAGTAGACAAATCAAATTAAACAGGCACCTCCAGAGGGCAAATTGTCTGCCCTGTTTTAGAATGAGATGGAAACATAGTCTTCTAGTTTGCTATGTATTATATTAAGGGCTATTTACAACAAGGTTTATCAAAAGCAGAGTCAGCTGCCATGATAATATTTGTGCTGGGAAGTAGGGTGCTACCTTTCTGATCAAGCTTATGTTT